>OZ012740.1:635524600-635842100 GCA_963859935.3 Lathyrus sativus | reverse complement strand
GGTAGGAAAAATTTAAAGTTCGGCAAGCACGCGGCACGCTCTTCCCTTGATAAGATTTCTCGGACGCCAAGTTAAGAAAAACCGGGGGTCAAATGGAAATAAAGCGTATACGGCGACGACACTTGATTGTAAGTCTTCGAAGGCCTCTCTTTTATGTAAGCCAGTCTCAATCATGTTACTGCAGCTCGGCTTCAAGTTTCTTGCGACAAATTTTACCCGGCTTCACTCTGGCGCAGTCACATTAAGCCCGTTATCCATACATGTTCATGGCAAGAAAACCTGTTGGTGATTTTGATCTCTCTGCTAGTTTAATTTTTTTTTCTTTGCACATATTCTTATTCTGCTATAAATCCGCAAGAGTTTCGTACCGTTGGGCTAAATGCTCGGGTGAGGAGCACCTAACTTAGAAGGGACATATCTCTATATGCATGCAATATGGGTTTTCTTTTCTTTCAAGATTATTGAATTCTTACTAGAGATCATACACTTATTTGCATCGGTTTTTTGCTTAGAAGTGTTTAGGATGGTGCTGACTGCTCGTATAAACTACTGGGGGCTCCGTTCGAGTCGAAACTTGAGGCTTTGATACAAGTAAGTAGTGAGACTGACTCACATAAACCAGAGGTCTAAGGTGTCAGGGCGTAGAAGCTTTGTTAAAATTTTCTTCTCGGAAATTCCAACTTGGTAAAGTTTAGGCGTAACGCGTGATGCTTTGGAGAGGATAAAAGTTTCTCTGTATATGTCAGATGAAGCGCGGGGAGTTCACGTAACGGAGATATATATATAAGAGCTTATTTTCCGAAAATTAAAATTACTTTAATTTGAAAATTCGAAAGAAAAAGTACAATAGGAAATGGGAAATAACAGGGAAATAACGGTCCGCTCCCACACTATCTCAATCAGTGTCCTCACTGATTTGAAAGAATGCGGAAGGGAGAAATACAAAGGAAATAAATAAAGAAAACAAAATGACAAAAATGAAGAAAAATACTCCTAGTCCCTTCCTCTTCCTCGATCTCTACCTCGACCTCTGGCTGTGCCGTCGCGTGCCGCGAGGTTCAGAGCTCCGGTGTGGAAGATGTAATCACGGAGGCCGTCGACTCGCACAGTGAGGTGTGCCATCTCATCGGCCATTCCGGAATAGACATCCTGCATCATCGCAAAGATTGCCTAATTTGACCGGTTTGCTCTCTCTGCCATGCTTCGAATTCTTCAGCCCTTCGGTTCTGCTATTCCATCATAAGCATCATCTGGTTCTGTTGTTCGATGCAGCGGAGGAGGGCCTCGGATTTGTCATCAGTGGCGGGACGGCGGCGGCGGCGCGCGGAAGGGCCTTCGGCAACAGGTGCTTGTGATGGCTCAGGCTGGTCGGCTCTGTCTAGCTCCTCTTGAACTTCATCCCTGGGCTCTTGGGCATTATCCTGAGTTTTGGCAGTAGGGGCAGTGGTATCGAAGAGCCAGTTGGCTCTATCCTCCGGATGCATTCGGGTGCGTGAAGGCATGATGGTGCTCTGGATAGTGTGACCTCGCACTACCGGATGGTATCGCCCATCTGCGCGGGCCTTGATGAGGTGAGAGGCGCGGCAGTGGTCAGTGTCTAGGAAGACAGGGGGCATCTGGCGGAGTGTCTGGAGGCGGTCGTCAAGGCCGAGGCCTATGGCAATGGATGTGATGATGCCACCGAAATAGAAAGGTTTTGAGCCGCGGTTACAATTGGCTTGAATGTGAGCCAAGAGGAACGGGGCGGCGTTAACAGGTTCTGAAGCGAACACGCAACGGAGGAAAAACAACTCCTTCGAGTTGTCCTTGTGGTTACTGTCATGAGTGAATATTGTGTTTCTCAACACGCGGTGGAAGTAGCGGATAGTTGGGTTGTGGATATGAGTGGCGTTCAGAGTGTCCCAACTTTCTGGAGTAGTTTCGGTCAGTTGGTTCCAGAGAGGGAAAGCTTCTTGGTAGAACTGATCGGATATGCGGCGGTGAGCATCGTCGCTGTGAGGTAACTGTAGAATGACGGCGATGCGGTCCTAGGGGACTTGATATTCGGTGCCGAACAGACGAAAGCAGGCGGCGCCGGTGAGTTGGTTGGTATCGCCGGGTGATGTTGCGTATGCGAAGGAGCAGAGAAACTCCATTGTGAGTTGCTCGTAGGTGGGTTGGGGATTGGTGCAGAGATGCCAGATGTCGGCTCTCTATAACATCCAAGTTACGCCATCCAGAATCCCTAGTTCCGTCAGAGAATCCAGGTGAGCATACCGGGTCGACTGGAGCGACCGCTGATGGAATGCTAAGAAGTTGGTCTGCTTCCGTTCGCCGGCCTCGCCTTCTCGGAAAGTGATAGTGCTCAAATCGGGGTTTGCACGGTTTTGTCTGGCCATTTTCGTGAGAGAAGTGCAGAGGTTTGAGAATATGAAGTTTCTGAGGATGGTGAGGTATGGGAATGCAGAGGTTAATATATAATAGTGGATTGGAAGTTGGAATGGTGGAGATTTAATAGGGGATTCGGAGGGTTTTTAGTGGGGTTTAAATGTGGGGAAATGGAGAATTAGGGGAGTGGAAGTGGAGAGGTGTGTGACCTCTACTTTGACAGAATTGGGGTTTTATCTGCGTGACGACCGTCAGGGATGTGTGACGGTCGTAACACGCGTGACGACCGTCAGGGGAGTGTGACGACCGTCACAGCAGCAAATTCTGCAGAAATGCAGAATTTCGCTTGTGGGGTGTTTTAACAATGGAAATTTTGATTTTTGCATTATGATAGACTCATTACAAAATAGAAAATAACATGAAACATAATTAAGGGAGATACCGGAATGAAATGAAAATAACATTAAATCAAAAATGAGTTTAAAGTAATACAATATCCAAAAAGAAACAATTGCAAAATGAAATAATGTGTGAAATGAAGTAAACTAAAATTAAAGAGAAAACTAAAATATCACTCCTTTGGTTTCTTCAAGTTGTTGACCTGCTGAATAACGTCATTAAATTGGTCACTAACTACGTCCATATAAGTAACGAAATCCATGTGAAGCTGCGTTAATTCATCTTTGATAGTGGTTACTTCCAGCTTGAGGTCGTCCATAGTTCTCAGAACAATGTCCAACTTGTCTGTGTTTTGTTCAGGAGTGGGGTCAGGAAAGTTATGGTAGTTAGGAGGGGTCTCAGGATCTATCTCCACTTCGGACTCATAATCTTGGTAGTACAAATAGTCATGTGCTTCTGAGATTTGATCATTGTCATACATGTAAGCCTGGGGTGTGGAGTGAGGTGATGGGGGTCCTATAGGCTCGTCCAATTCATAAAGCCAATTGTCTCTGTTATGGATACTGGTTAGCTCATGGTTGGGTAATGTAAATAGGTGGACAGGTTGATCAGCTATGAGGTATTTGTAGGCTCCTGGTCCTAAGGTACCTAAGATACGTCTGTTGAAGCAGAACTGGATGTCCATTGATCTGAGGTTGCCGAAACGAACGACTTTGTTCAGGTAATACCTCAGGCCAATTTCGTGGGCGATCATGATGACTAGGCCTCCTATTAAAATGGGTGAGTGTGGTTCCTGATTAAGGCATGTAAATGCCCTCATCATAAAAGGGACAGCATTTACAGGGCGGCCTTGTGAAGCACAGAGAAGGATGAACAACTCGTCCTTTGAGACTGTTGTAATGTTTTCCTCCTTCCCAAAGAGGGTATGGGCTAAAATCCTATGGAAATAGCGGAAGGCTGGATTGTGTATCTCGTTGTTGTGCATGTCATGCGGTTCTGGGTGATAGTTACCGGTGATGGAACCCCAGAATTGGTCTAATTCGAGATCAATATCCTCTTCAGTGGTGGTAAACACAAAAGGTCCGCTAGGGAAGCCTAGGATGTTAGCTAACGTGGTACGGTTGTGTGTTTGGTCTATTCCAAACATTCTAAAAGTTATCAGCTCTTTAGTGGATCCATAGCCATTCTCAGGTAAGTAACTTAAGGAGCTAAGGAATTCGAACGTCAGTTCGCGAAAGGTAGCAAATCGGGTCTTTAGAGCAGTTTGCTCCCAGCCTAATTGGTTAAATAAATACTTAATGCTATCCTGGATTCCTAGCTTGTCCATGGTGGGTTTATCGTAGTACAGAGTCGAAGCAAAGCTTCTCGTAGTCAGTGCCTCAAATCTGGCCTTATGAGCTAGTCCTCTAAACACAACAGTCGTAACGTCGATGTCAGCTGTTGCGGTGGAAATAGGATCACAAACTATTAATTAGTTTGAATCACAATTCAATTCACAACCACTCTTTGATTTATCCGAAGGAAAAGGTCAAAAGAGGGAAAACCTATTTTTGCATCGTAAACACAATGCGGGGAAAGATCTAGGGTTCGGGGGTTGGTTAAATTTAGGGAAGGTATTAGCACCCTAAACTTCTGTAGTACTCTACAGGAACCTTTTGTTCAGATGTTTACTATTTGCTTTATTTATTTGCTTAAGGTATATGTACAAAGGGATTAAAAGTGAGAAAATAAACCTAAGGGGTTAATTCTAAGTTTACTCGGCAAGACATCGCATCTTGTGCCTACGTATCCTTACGGGAGTGGAATCAGAGTAATCGTAGTTCCCCTCAAAAGGGAGGTTAGAGACTTCTTGACTGTGGTCAAGGTCTCAAGGGGAATAAACGCATCTTAAGGACACGCTTACATGGAGTGTAGAAACTCCAAATCTCTACATTGAAATGTTAAGTGCATTAGGGTTAGGTTAGGGATTCCGCGGTGGGAAACCCCAAAATGAGTGCGGCGACTCTTTGACCTAAAGCTAGGGGTAGTTGTAATCTTGCCTGCGGCGAGGCATTTGTGAAAATTAGGGTTTGTAAGGTTGTAAGGTTTTGAAGTTGAGGACTATTGACACGGCGGTCAAACGGCTAGACCTAATTCCTTCGGAGGAGTGAAATTATTGGTAAAGACGCGATAAACATACAATGGCAGAACATAAAGTGCGGAAAGATAAATGCGACAATTGTCTCACAAAATTACATCCCATAAGCAGTTACAAATATGATAATTGAATATTTAAACTGAAAATAAAATCAATTGAACTTAGTCAGCTGCAAAAAACCAAAACAAACCGAGACTGTTATTATACGGGGTTAGACAAAAAATTAGACGGGAATGTTAGGAATTTAAGTAGAAAATTATAATTTTAACGAAACAAGAAAAAAAGTTAGAAATTTGGATCTTAAAAATGAGGATGTTAGCGAAAAATTAATAAACAATGAAAATTAATATGCAAAGAAGATGACGATAATATACAAGTGATAATGGAATATGAAATAGCAACGATGATGTCAGATTATGTACAAATATAAAAATAAATACAAAAATAAATAAATAAATATTAGTGAACAGGTTCATGGATAATCAAGAATACTGTTAGGAATGAAGGATGAAAATTGGAATTGACAATAATTAGAAGTTAAGTGATGAACGTTTTGAGACGATGAGAATTTAGGTAATAAGAAAAGAGTTAGAATGGAATTAGGTTTTTTTTGTGAGATTTGGAAAAGTTAGAGTTTTTAATGTGATTAAGAAAAAGAAAATAGATTAAAAGTTAGAATTAAAAGTTAGCAAAAAAATTAGAACTTCGAAATTTGGTTTTTAAAAAAAAGGTTAGAAAATAAAAATAAAAGTTTGAAAATAAAAGAGAAAAGGTTAGAATTTTAATAAAAAAAGAGTTAGAATGTTAGAATTTTAATTAAGAAAAAATGGTAGAAATTTTGAAAAAAAGATATAAAAAAGATTAGAAATTAAAAAAAAGAAGAGTTAGTTACTTTTGATGAAGACTGTAAGAGTTTTTGATGCTTGTCGATCCCCCCGTTTTGTTGCTTCTGAGGGTCCTTTTATACTTGATTTTTAAATCTTTTTCAATCTCAGATTTGATTTGAATATCTCAATCTTTTTCAATCTCTGATTTGATTTGAATGAATTTTTATGATGATTTCAGATTTGATTCAATGATGGTGATGTTGATATTTAGATCTGATTTTCTTATGATGATGATATGATCTGATTGATTTGATTTTGCTCCATCTGAAATTCATTGGGATTGGATTTGATTAAAAAAGTGTTGGATTTAAATTTAAAAAGTTAGCAAAGAAAATAAGAGTTTCAAGTTAAATAAAAATTAGAATTTTAAGTTTAAAAAAAATGAGTTAGAATTTTAAAATAAAAAACATTTGAATGTTGATTTTAAAAAATGTTAGAATTATTTTGAAAACTGTTAGAATTTAATTTTAAAAGGAATTTAGAATTTTAATTTGAAAAAGGATGGTGTCAAAAAAAAGATTTAGATTTAATTTTAAAAAAAAAGGATAGATTTAATTTATAAAAAAAGGTTAGATTTAATTTTTAAAATAGTTAGAAAAAAAAGATTTAATTTTAAAAAGAAGTTAGAGAAAAAAAAGATTTAATTTTATAAAAGTTAGAAAAAAAGATTTAAATTTTTTAAAAAAGTTAGAAAAAAAGATTTAACTTTATAAAAGTTAGAAAAAAGATTTAATTTTAAAAAGAAGTTAGAAAAAAATATTTAACTTTAAAAAAGTTAGAAAAAAAGATTTAGTTTTAAAAAAAGTTAGAAAAAAATATTTAACTTTAAAAAAGTTAGAAAAAAGATTTAATTTTAAAAAGAAGTTAGAAAAAAATATTTAACTTTAAAAAAGTTAGAAAAAAAAGATTTAGCTTTAAAAAAAGTTAGAAAAAAAGATTTAGCTTTTAAAAAAGTTAGATTTTTATTTTAAAAAAAGTATTAGAATCTGATTAAAAAAATGTGTTAGAAATTAATTTAAAAAAGGTTATAAAAAAAATTTACTCTTAAAGAAAAGAAAAGAAAAAGTTAAATTTTAATCTAAATCCTAAAAGTTAGTAAGAAGAGCTTAAAATGATTTAAATAAATAAACTAAATAGAAAAGAAAAAAGAAAAAGAAAAAAAAAAGTTAATAAAAAACGTTAGTAAAGTTATAAAAAAAATTTAATTAAATTATTATTAGTTAAAAAAAACAAGATCTAAAAAAAAAGGTTAATTTATTAAATAAGAATTTAAAATAAAATAAAAAAATAAAATAAAATAAAAAAGAAAGGGTAAAATTTGGGGTATTACAGTTGCCCCTATTTAAATAACTACACCGGATGATTTGAGTGGCCGAGACTCAAGGAATCATGGTGGAGGGATTTAAATATAGATAACCGAAAATTTTGCCCTTAGATGCAGTGATATGAAAATGCTATGGATAACACGAAATGAAATGTAATGCTGACACACTGTGAATATGTTATGATGCGTAAGATGCAAGTGATAAATGCAAGGATACAAACGACATGACGGCGCATGGGACGGACATGACGACCAAACACTGGGGAAAACGACGCGCTGGGACAGCAGCACAACACTGGGGAATCCTAAAATGATGGTCAACTGGTACGGCTACGTCCAATTGTCATTTTTAGAAAAGGAACGAGATTCTCAAATGGAGATGGTACCTATGAGACGGCCTCCACTGGGGAATCTAAAAGTAAAACTGGATCATGTACGACTGCAAGATCGATCACAGAATGCTGGAGCATTGAGCAAAGAATAACATCCAAGCTTCTGTAAACTATCTCTCGTGACAGGATCAAACGGACTTTTCGGGAATCCGTAGCAAATATACAGGGTGAAAAGAACCGGCTGTATGCCAAAATAAATGGACTTAAAGTGGTTAGAACATGATCCTAAATGGAGATGGCGCTTATGAGATGGCCTCCACTTGGGAATGTCTAACAATAAGACTGGATCTACACGATTGCCAGATCGATTACAGAACGCTGGAGCATTGAGCAAAGAATAACATCCAAGCTTCTATAAACTATCCCTCGCGATGGGATCGGACGGACTTTTCGGAAATCCGTATCAAATATACAGGGTAAAAACCGGCTGTATGCCAAAATAAATGGACTTTAATGGGAAATGCCCTGATAAGCTTCTCGAGGGAGAACTGCCACTTATCGTTGGAAGGGACTTATGTGCCAAAATGAATAAGCACTCAAATAAAGAGGCTGCTGCTTATCTGATAAATAAATCTTCTCGCATTTAAGGTCGGCGCCTGGAATACGATTCTGATTCTTCTCTTACTGAAGGATAAATAAACTTCTTCATGCTTCAAGATCGTGCTCTCCTGAACATGAAAAGGGCTAACTGAACTTCCTCATACGTCAGAATCGTGCTCTCCTGAATATGATTCGGCTCTTTCTTGTAAATGAAATTCTTCATACTTCAGAATCGTGCTCTCCTGAATATGAAAAGGGCTAATTGAACTTCCTCATACTGCAGAATCGTGCTCTCCTGAATATGATTCGGCTCTTTCTTGTAAATGAAATTCTTCATACTTCAGAATCGTGCTCTCCTGAATATGAAAAGGGCTAACTGAACATCCTCATACTTCAGAATCGTGCTCTCCTGAATATGATTCGAATCTTTCTTGTAAATGAAATTCTTCATACTTCAGAATCGTGCTCTCCTGAATATGAAAAGGGCTGACTGAACATCCTCATACTTCAGAATCGCGCTCTCCTGAATATGATTCGGCTCTTTTTTGTAAATGAAATTCTTCATACTTCAGAATCGTGCTCTCCTGAATATGAAAAGGGTGAACTGAACTTCCTCATACTTCAGAATCGTGCTCTCCTGAATATGATTCCGCTCAAACCTCCCCGTATTTCAAGATCGTGCTATCCTGAATACGATTTGGTTTCTTCTTTTACTAAAGGATAAATGAACTTCTTCATGATTCAGAATCGTGCTCTCCTGAATATGATTCCGCTCAAACCTCCCCGTATTTCAAGATCGTGCTCTCCTGAATACGATTTGGTTCAAAACCCTCTATACTTCAAGACGACAGGGAAAATGGAAGCCCAACTGCTCCATGGAGATGGCCATTTGCCGCGAGTCATAACGAAGATAGGATCGGCTTCTTAGGTGAGAAATGTTGTATATTGATGCTGTAAGATGTAGGATTGTAATAATAAATTATCCAGGCATGAACTGGCATGTATCTGTAAAGGATTGTAGTTGATTTTCTTGAAAGATAGTGCAAAATAAATGCACGTCCGGGTACAGTGATAAACCTCTCAAGCGAGATAGTCGCGTATCTGTCATGGTATGGTGAAAACCTTCAGAAGGTGCAAAATAAATGCACGTCTGGTTGGGCTTGACTACCGACATGACCGAGATTCAATCTAGGATCGAGCTAGAAAGAAGACTGGTAATCAAGACTCCATCGAGGGAATGATCTCGGAGGGTAAATATCTTATCCTGGTGAGGAAAGATAGCTGAAGTAACCGTCATCCACGAGGATCGAGCTCTGTGGGGAAACTGGAAACAAGTAAGTATTTTATGCTTAGGGCTGACAATCTATTTGGAGAGAATGGACGAACCCAGTTACTCGGCGGTAACAACCAAATGATGGTGAAACACAATGAACCTGTGAATGCTAATGCATATGTTAATGCATATGTTAATGTGAATGTATGTTAATGCGAATGTATGTCAATGTCTATGTAGTTAAATATGCAGGATGTTATGAAATGAGTATGTAATGAGTATGTAATGAATATGTAATGAATATGTAATGAATATGTAATGAATATGTAATGAAATAGGCATGTGATGCTTATGCCCTTGCGTATGCTGACGAAACAGACTAGAGACGAGACGAGAGATGAAATAAACATCTCGACGGAAAGACCCTGCGTTCCCGGCAATCAATACGTCCATCATGGGTAAGAAAGATCAATGGTAGAACCAAATCTGGTTTTAAAGTTCTGAATTCTCTTGGGAGAAAGTAATCTGCTTGAGTGCACAGTATCATGTCTTCACATGGGGAGAAGAAAACTTGAGGGACACTTTTGAGTTACCCAAGAAAAAGTTGTCAGCTTATAGTCTCTCTGGGGACTGTCATTGGGAGCATGTCGGTGAAATCTTTGATGTCTTAGGGACCACCGGCTCCATCCAAAGTATTGTCAGCTTAAAGTCTCGCTGGGGACTATGATGAGGCAATAGTTTAAGAGCCTGTTGCAACACTGAGATTCATTGGGGAATGAAGGCCGCTGTGAGTAAAATCCATCGGGTGCATGAAGAAAAGTTGTGAAACCACATGGTTTTGATCTTGAAGGACCTTATGGTAGTCGCCATTTGTTTCTTTTAAAACACGGTGCCCCAGGATACTTGCGTTGTGAGGTGTGGTCATCTCAAGAGGATTTTATAGAGAACACGGAGTCTGGTTGCCCCACTGTTTTCAAACTCTTTGAGAGGTTTGTCAGGTCTCGACGTAACTGGCACAAATTAATCGTGTTACGACGAAATTTTTGAGAAATAGCTCTTAAGAACTTCAGACTCGCGTTGGTAAGCGAATTGGGAAACTGCCTGCCCCTGTTCAGCAGGATCTTCAAGTTCCACGGGTTATGTTCATATGTAAATCTCTAAGATATCAAGCAAAGTTGTCATGCCTGAAATGCCTATCCTGAGCTTGTCAATGTACACATATATTTGTCTTGAATTTTTGTTTTGAAAAAGATATCGCAACAACTTGTGACCGAAATCACTAGTCCGGATATAAGTTTTAATTATAATGCCAACATGAATTTTTCTGAGCATAGCTCGTAGGAGTCAGGAAACGTGATCTTGTCAAGTATGCTTTCAACCGAAGTCCTACTTCAATTAGGTCTTTTAAAGGTTGTATCGTGGCTCGGTTCACGGTTTAAGAAACAAAGGATAAAGGCTCAAAGTTATATTTGTACCCACCCCTTCTTCGTGATGTTCTCCAATCCTAATTCAGTTAATCGGATACGAACGCTCATATCTCAGGCGGATTTGCTATGGTTGAGAACTTATCAAGGCTTTGGACATGGCAGTCACTCACCTATTTCTTTTGGCAATTGGTCACACGACCTTGTTCTTTATAGGGGTTCTAAAAACTACTGGTTTGTTGTTCTTATTCCCTAACTTTTGCCTGGACAACGTCTTTTGATCTGACTTTGGAGTCCAGCGGGATGCCCCAGTTTTGCCTAAGTCTCCTTCATAGGTTTTGACTTAGCAGACTCTTATTTTTTTGAATATTCTTTTATGCACAAGTCGTGTAAATCTTTTGAAAGGCTCGTGACTGCCCCACTCCTTAGGTAACCGAGGGATAGTCATTGTATTGGACTTCTTAAGATGCTAAGGATAAATTCTCGAAGGTTTGCTCTTCCTTTTTAAGAGTCTAAGCGCTCGATCGGTTTAACTGAAACCTACCCTGCCCCAGGTTAGGATGAAGGTTCTTAAAAAGAAAGAAAAACTCCTACTTCAAGGCTCAAAGGGTTGACTAGGGATTAACATCCTTATATCTCCAGTGTTTGGGATTTGAAACAATGCCTTACATCATCAGCGGGTTTCCATCGAAAGCACACGACAAGAAATCTGACGTTTTGGGTTCGTCATCCTCCCCCCAATTCTCCATCAGAACAAGAGATCGGGTAAAGTTGGCATTATAATTTATGAAAACGTTTTTTTTGAATGAGTGAAACAAATGGATTTATTCAAGACAAACATATGCGTTGCATTAATTAATCAAAGATAAACAAATTCGTACATGCTAAATATGCTCAATCAAAGAGAAATGCATATAAATAAACAAATGAACTGTCGAAAAAATCCTTCTAAATGTTTATGAAATCTTGCATTCGAGAGTAACAGTTTCCTTTGGCGGAGCCTCAATGGAAAGGACGTCTGGTTTATGGTCACTGCGAGTCGTCGTGGCTTGCCCCAGTTATGCTGGTCACATCTTCAACAGTTTTCAGTCGTTGCTTCAAAATAACTTTCCCAGATTCTTTGTTGATCCCGATCATATCATCTTGAGGATTGCTGAAATGAAGCGAGCTAGGCCTTTGAATAATTACTGGATTCGGCTGATTTGCTGAGGTAACCACATGCTTTGCAGAATTTAAGCTTGACAAGCGGGGAACCCCGAGAGGAATCTCGATCTTCGGCTGAGCATTGCTAAAAGACAACTTCTTCGCTTCTAGCAAATTTCTGACAACTTTCTTAAGAGCATATCAATTCTCTAGATTATGGTCGGGCGCGCCCTCATGAAATAAACAATGAGCGGTAGCGTTGTAACTTGCAGGTAATGGATTAGGTGGAGGACCCAAAGCACGGGTGGTAATCAGACCCTGTTGTACCAAATGAGGGTATAACTCAGCGAAAGCCATCGGAATTGGAGGACAAGGCTTATACTGACTCTTACGGAGATAAGGAACCTGATCCTGTGATTGCTGATGAACAGGAGCATTGGGCACTCGTTGACTGTTGACAGGACCCTGCATGGGCGGATGACCAGCAGGTTGCTGATAAACTGGTGCCTGATATACCGGAGCTGACTGCGCAGGCTGGTATGTAGGAAACTGCTGATCGAAAGGAGGCGCAACAGTCGCTACATAGGCTTGTTGAACGTATGAGAGCGGATAACCTTGAACATAATTCTGCTGATGTTGCCAAGGTTGAGGAGTAGCTGTTTTGCGGTTCCTCGAACGCGCAGGTCCTTTACCATGGTCGGAGTTAGGAGTTTTGCACTTTGGAGGGGCAGCTCGTCGAACTGGTTGAGCACTAGGAGGTACCAAACCGGCTTGAAGACCGTGAGGAGGTACATTCCCGACAATAACAGCTTGTTGAGGTTCCATAACGGTATCAGAAACAACAGCAGACTGAGCATCCACCTTCACACTAAGAGCTCGTAGCATCTCCAAAATCTGCCCTACACTTCCTCGAAGATCTTCGAGTTCATGGCTGACACGGTTGATCTCTTGATTTTGATCTTCCATCCTTTTGAAGGGTCGTATTGATGCAGAGAACTCAGGGTGACAAAACTGGAAGGTGAGAGAACCGAGTATGAGAAATCGGGAGACACATGCAATGCAAAAGTATGATGCTAAAATGTGAATGCAAATGAAGATTTCATGGAATTCAAACATTTACGAATGTCGTGGGGTACCAAGGAAATCTTTTTCTTGTTTTTTTTCATTTTGTTTTTTTATTTATGGTATCCCGCGATATCCATAAATGATGTTTGAACTCCATGAAATACAATGCAATGAGATGCTTTATGGATGCAACACAAAGTCCTAGGTTAAAGGAACGTGAGCGGAGTCAAGGTCTACCCATCCCAAAAGGAGTGTACTATAGGTTAGTTGTACCTGCCGAACAAGGTTCTACAAAGTGCCCAAAGTCATCAGCCCATCTTTCAGATATTATCAACCTTCCGACTGACTCGGGGGTGAATAATATTCTCAAGAGAACCTCTTTTGAGTGTAGTATCGCGTAGCAGCCGTTGTAGGATTACTCCCACATAGCTCCCGCACTACGTCCTAAATAAGGCCGAGGTGGTGTAAAGGTACTACGGTTCCCAATATCACAGACTCCAATCGACCATGGAAAAAGTTTTCACGATTACTCGTTCAACCAAACCATTTTCGAAAAGGTCTCAACTGAGCGGTGATTCTCGAATTAGCTTGGTCGGGATTCACTCCCTATAAGCCTCATCGAATATATCCCCATCCTATAATAATGTCACTAGTCCGGGCGTAGGACTTATCTCACTGCACAAGGAACAATCCCCCAAATCAGAGCACAAATATATACATGCGAATGAATAACACAGGTAGTAATAAATATGAACAAGTTAGGGATAACCCTCAAAAGTTTAGAAAGTCCCCAGTGAAGTCGCCATTTTCTGTTGCGGTGGAAATAGGATCACAAACTATTAATTAGTTTGAATCACAATTCAATTCACAACCACTCTTTGATTTATCCGAAGGAAAAGGTCAAAAGAGGGAAAACCTATTTTTGCATCGTAAACACAATGCGGGGAAAGATCTAGGGTTCGGGGGTTGGTTAAATTTAGGGAAGGTATTAGCACCCTAAACTTCTGTAGTACTCTACAGGAACCTTTTGTTCAGATGTTTACTATTTGCTTTATTTATTTGCTTAAGGTATATGTACAAAGGGATTAAAAGTGAGAAAATAAACCTAAGGGGTTAATTCTAAGTTTACTCGGCAAGACATCGCATCTTGTGCCTACGTATCCTTACGGGAGTGGAATCAGAGTAATCGTAGTTCCCCTCAAAAGGGAGGTTAGAGACTTCTTGACTGTGGTCAAGGTCTCAAGGGGAATAAACGCATCTTAAGGACACGCTTACATGGAGTGTAGAAACTCCAAATCTCTACATTGAAATGTTAAGTGCATTAGGGTTAGGTTAGGGATTCCGCGGTGGGAAACCCCAAAATGAGTGCGGCGACTCTTTGACCTAAAGCTAGGGGTAGTTGTAATCTTGCCTGCGGCGAGGCATTTGTGAAAATTAGGGTTTGTAAGGTTGTAAGGTTTTGAAGTTGAGGACTATTGACACGGCGGTCAAACGGCTAGACCTAATTCCTTCGGAGGAGTGAAATTATTGGTAAAGACGCGATAAACATACAATGGCAGAACATAAAGTGCGGAAAGATAAATGCGACAATTGTCTCACAAAATTACATCCCATAAGCAGTTACAAATATGATAATTGAATATTTAAACTGAAAATAAAATCAATTGAACTTAGTCAGCTGCAAAAAACCAAAACAAACCGAGACTGTTATTATACGGGGTTAGACAAAAAATTAGACGGGAATGTTAGGAATTTAAGTAGAAAATTATAATTTTAACGAAACAAGAAAAAAAGTTAGAAATTTGGATCTTAAAAATGAGGATGTTAGCGAAAAATTAATAAACAATGAAAATTAATATGCAAAGAAGATGGCGATAATATACAAGTGATAATGGAATATGAAATAGCAACGATGATGTCAGATTATGTACAAATATAAAAATAAATACAAAAATAAATAAATAAATATTAGTGAACAGGTTCATGGATAATCAAGAATACTGTTAGGAATGAAGGATGAAAATTGGAATTGACAATAATTAGAAGTTAAGTGATGAACGTTTTGAGACGATGAGAATTTAGGTAATAAGAAAAGAGTTAGAATGGAATTAGGTTTTTTTTGTGAGATTTGGAAAAGTTAGAGTTTTTAATGTGATTAAGAAAAAGAAAATAGATTAAAAGTTAGAATTAAAAGTTAGCAAAAAAATTAGAACTTCGAAATTTGGTTTTTAAAAAAAAGGTTAGAAAATAAAAATAAAAGTTTGAAAATAAAAGAGAAAAGGTTAGAATTTTAATAAAAAAAGAGTTAGAATGTTAGAATTTTAATTAAGAAAAAATGGTAGAAATTTTGAAAAAAAGATATAAAAAAGATTAGAAATTAAAAAAAAGAAGAGTTAGTTACTTTTGATGAAGACTGTAAGAGTTTTTGATGCTTGTCGATCCCCCCGTTTTGTTGCTTCTGAGGGTCCTTTTATACTTGATTTTTAAATCTTTTTCAATCTCAGATTTGATTTGAATATCTCAATCTTTTTCAATCTCTGATTTGATTTGAATGAATTTTTATGATGATTTCAGATTTGATTCAATGATGGTGATGTTGATATTTAGATCTGATTTTCTTATGATGATGATATGATCTGATTGATTTGATTTTGCTCCATCTGAAATTCATTGGGATTGGATTTGATTAAAAAAGTGTTGGATTTAAATTTAAAAAGTTAGCAAAGAAAATAAGAGTTTCAAGTTAAATAAAAATTAGAATTTTAAGTTTAAAAAAAATGAGTTAGAATTTTAAAATAAAAAACATTTGAATGTTGATTTTAAAAAATGTTAGAATTATTTTGAAAACTGTTAGAATTTAATTTTAAAAGGAATTTAGAATTTTAATTTGAAAAAGGATGGTGTCAAAAAAAAGATTTAGATTTAATTTTAAAAAAAAAGGATAGATTTAATTTATAAAAAAAGGTTAGATTTAATTTTTAAAATAGTTAGAAAAAAAAGATTTAATTTTAAAAAGAAGTTAGAGAAAAAAAAGATTTAATTTTATAAAAGTTAGAAAAAAAGATTTAAATTTTTTAAAAAAGTTAGAAAAAAAGATTTAACTTTATAAAAGTTAGAAAAAAGATTTAATTTTAAAAAGAAGTTAGAAAAAAATATTTAACTTTAAAAAAGTTAGAAAAAAAAGATTTAGTTTTAAAAAAAGTTAGAAAAAAATATTTAACTTTAAAAAAGTTAGAAAAAAGATTTAATTTTAAAAAGAAGTTAGAAAAAAATATTTAACTTTAAAAAAGTTAGAAAAAAAAGATTTAGCTTTAAAAAAAGTTAGAAAAAAAGATTTAGCTTTTAAAAAAGTTAGATTTTTATTTTAAAAAAAGTATTAGAATCTGATTAAAAAAATGTGTTAGAAATTAATTTAAAAAAGGTTATAAAAAAAATTTACTCTTAAAGAAAAGAAAAGAAAAAGTTAAATTTTAATCTAAATCCTAAAAGTTAGTAAGAAGAGCTTAAAATGATTTAAATAAATAAACTAAATAGAAAAGAAAAAAGAAAAAGAAAAAAAAAAGTTAATAAAAAACGTTAGTAAAGTTATAAAAAAAATTTAATTAAATTATTATTAGTTAAAAAAAACAAGATCTAAAAAAAAAGGTTAATTTATTAAATAAGAATTTAAAATAAAATAAAAAAATAAAATAAAATAAAAAAGAAAGGGTAAAATTTGGGGTATTACATCAACCATACTCGTTAGTCGGATAAAAACGGGAGAAAAGTAGAACGACTTTAAAATCCTGGAAAAATCACATTCACTCAGATCATATTTTTAAGAAGCAAAGGGTGATAAAAGAAAAATAAAATAAATAGTAGAAAATAAGAAAATAGAGATTTATAGAAATTATGAGTTAAAGGGAAAACATAGTTTTAATAAATTTAAAAGGGAAAAATGGGAAAAATTTGGGTTGCCTCCCAAATCAGCGTTGTCTTTAACGTCAGAAGCCTGGCGATAGCTTGGCTATAAGCTATTCGGGAAGCTCGAGCAATTTCATATTGCTCACGTGGTCGTTGTGTTCATTTTGATTATAATGTTTCAAACGTTGTCTGTTTACTATAAACGGTGCGTTGATTTGATTTTTGATTTTAACAGCTCCACTCTTAAGGACTTTGGTGACCTCAAAAGGTCCAGACCATCTAGATTTTAATTTTCCAGGGAAGAGTTTTAATCTGGAGTTGAATAGGAGCACGATGTCTCCCACACTGAATTGTTTCCGGATCGAACGTTTATCATGCCATTTCTTGGTTCTTTCTTTGTAGATGCGTGCATTCTCGTACGCGTCTAATCTGAGCTCTTCCAATTTATGAAGGTTCAAGATTCGTTTCTCTCTTGCCGCAGTGTAGTTGAAGTTTAGCGTCTTAATAGCCCAGAAGGCTTTATGCTCTAATTCTACCGGCAGGTGACATGATTTTTCGTAAACTAGTTTAAATGGTGTGGTACCTATTGGTGTCTTAAAGGCGGTCCTATAAGCCCATAAAGCTTCGTTCAGCTTTGAGGACCAATCTTTCCTGGAGGTTGCGACAGTCTTTTCTAAAATTTTCTTTATTTCTCTGTTCGAAACCTCCACTTGTCCACTAATTTATGGATGATACGGTGTGGCTACGCGGTGTTTGACTCCGTATTTGGAGAGGAGTTTGTCAAAGATTTGCGATATGAAGTGCGAACCACCGTCGTTAATGACGAGTCTGGGCACACCGAATCTAGGAAAGATTGTGTTTTTAAAGAGTTTAACGACTACTCGCGTGTCATTTGTTGGAGCGGCAACGACCTCTATCCATTTCGATACATAGTCGACAGCGACGAGTATATATTTATTTCCAAAAGAAGACGGGAAAGGTCCCATGAAGTCGATTCCCCAGACGTCAAAGATTTCTACTTCTAAAATTCCTCTTTGTGGCATTTCATCGCGTCGTGAGATGTTACCAGTGCGTTGGCACTGGTCGCATTTTAGTACAGCGATATGGACATCCTTCCAGAGACTGGGCCAAAATAGGCCAGATTGTAGAATTTTAGCGCACGTCTTCGAGGTGCTAGCATGACCACCATAAGGTGCTGAATGGCATTGGGAGATGATGTTTTCTATTTCTTCCTCTGGGACACAGCAACGGTATAAGTTGTCGGTGCCTTGTTTGAAGAGTAGAGGTTCGTCCTAGTAGTAATGCTTTAAGTCATGGAAGAATTTCTTCTTTTGTTGATAAGTCAGGTCCGGTGGAAGCACGCCTGCGGCCAAGTAATTAACGATGTCGGCAAACCACGGCAAAGTGGCTTGGGCATAGACAGCTTCCACGGCTTTTTCCAGTTCCAGTTCTTCCGAAGTTGAGTTGGACATATCGCTTTCCAATTTGGCTATCAGACGTTCGTAGGGAAAGTCGTCATTGATAGGCACTGGTTCTTGTTTGATGCCCTCTATACGGGATAAGTGATCTGCAACTACGTTCTCGGTCCCCTTCTTATCTTTAATTTCTAAGTCGAACTCTTGTAATAATAGGATCCATCTCAATAATATGGGTTTGGCGTACTTTTTGCTTATTAGGTACCTAATGGCAGCGTGATCTGTGTATATGATTATTTTGGCTCCTACCAAGTAGGAACGAAATTTGTCAAGAGCAAACACGACTGCTAGAAGTTCCTTTTCCGTTGTGGCGTAGTTCATTTGGACAGGGTCTAAAGTTCTACTGGCGTAGTAGATAGCGTGAAGCTTCTTGTCTTTGCTTTGTCCTAGAACTGCGCCTACAGTGTAATCACTCGCATCGCACATGATTTTGAATGGTAGTCGCCAATCTGGGGGTTGCATGATTGGTGCGATGATAAGTGCTGACTTTAGAGTTTCGAATGCCTCTAAGCATTCTTTGTCGAAGATGAACTCGGCATCTTTCATTAATAAACCTGTAAGAGGTTTTGTGATTTTCGAGAAATCCTTTATGAATCTTCGGTAGAATCCAGCGTGTCCTAAGAAGCTTCGTATTTCTCGTACGGTTTTCTGAGGTTAGAGATCCTTTATGATCTCTATTTTGGCTTTGTCAACTTCAATCCCTTTTTCAGATATGACGTGTCCTAAAACGATGCCTTGTCGGACCATGAAATGGTATTTTTCCCAATTAAGGACAAGGTTCACTTTAGCGCATCTTTTGAGTACCATTTCTAAATTAGACAGGCAGCTTTCAAAACTTTTTCCGCATACAGAGAAGTCATCCATGAACACTTCCATGATGTCGTCTATGTAATCTGCAAAGATTACCATCATGCATCTCTGAAAGGTTGTTGGAGCATTGCACAGTCCGAACGGCATTCGGCGATAAGCAAAAGTACCGTAGGGACAGGTGAATGTTGTCTTTTCCTGGTCATCGGGGTGAATAGGAATTTGAAAGAATCCCGAATAACCATCTAGATAGCAGAAGTGCGAATGTTTTGCTAGTCTTTCCAACATTTGATCTATGAAAGGTAAAGGGAAGTGATCTTTCCGAGTTGCCTTGTTCAGTTTTCTGTAATCGATACACATCCTATTTCCGGTCACAACTCTTTGGGTTATCGATTCACCTTTCGCATTCTTCATTATAGTAACGCCTCCTTTCTTGGGTACTACGTGTACTGGGCTGACCCATTGGCTGTCGGAGATCGGGTATATGATTCCTGCGTCTAGTACCTGTTTCACCTCGTCTTTGACTACAGTGCTTAGGATCGGGTTTATCCTCCTCTGATGTTCTCTTGAAGTTTTGCAGTCTTCCTCCAGCATGATACAGTGCATACAGATGAAGGGACTTATGCCTTTTAGATCGCTTATATTATAGCCTAACGCAGTTGGGTATTTCCTTAGGACTTCTAATAGTTGCTCAGTTTCTAATTGTCCTAAATTAGCGTTGACTATTACTGGTCTTTGAATTTTGTATCTAGGAATTCGTACCTGAGGGTTTTAGGTAGCTCTTTAAGTTCTAAAGCTGTGTTTTTAGGACCTGACATGTGATTTGGAGTGAGTGCTAAGATCTCGCTCAGACTATCATCTTTGTATGGTGCACGCCAGTTGTCGTCTTCATGAATAGCAGGGATCTGGATTTTCATGATTTCAGAATATGTAATTTCCTCCTTCTCTAATTCTCATATGCATTCGTCAATGACATCTACTATATAGCATGTGTCATCTATAGCTGGTGCCTTCAAGAATTTAGTAAGGATGAACTCTATCTTTTCTTCTCCTACTTCGAATGTTAGCCTTCCTATCTTTACGTCTATGATAGCTCTGGCTGTAGCAAGGAACGGTCTTCCTAGGATAATTGGGGTAACAGAGTCCTCTTTGATGTCCATGATTATGAAGTCGGTTGGGATATAGAATTGGCCTATGCGTACTGGAACGTTTTCCAGTACACCGACGGGGTATTTGACTGATCGGTCAGCCAATTGTACAGACATTTTAGTTGGTCTTAGTTCTCCCATATTCAGCTTTTTGCATATAGATAAAGGCATGACACTTATACTGGCTCCTAGATCGCATATAGATAAAGGTATGGAGAAGCTACCTGGGTCTTTTAGTTTAGGAGGCATGTTGTTTTGAATGATTGTGCTACATTCGGCAGTAAGAGTCACTGTCTCGTTATCCTCTATTTTCCTTTTATTAGACAAGATTTCTTTAAGAAACTTAGCGTATGACGGCATTTGAGTTATCGCTTCTGTGAACGGGATAGTGATGTTTAGTTGTTTTAGAAGTTCAACAAATTTCTTAAATTGTCTTGAAGTTTTGGAGTTTATTAATCTTTGAGGATAAGGGATAGGTGGTTTATATGGCGCTGGAGGCACATATGAGTTTTCATCTTTGGCGGCCTTTTGCTCGTCACATTCCTTCTTTTCTATTTCAGACTCCTTTTCGGTTGGTTTATCAGATTTCTGATGCATTACTAAATCTTCATTCCTAGGATCTGTTGGGCCTTCCAATTCTTTTCCACTTCTCAATATAATAGCGTTTGCGTGACCTTTCAGATTAGGTTCGGGCTGGCCTGGAAATGTTCCAGCTGGGGCAGCTGCAGAGGCTTGTTGTTGAGCCACTTGTGATATCTGCGTTTTGAGCATTTTATTGTGGGTGGCTAAAGCGTCTACTTTTCCGGTCAGTTGTTTAATCTGCTCGCTAGTGTGTATGTTTTGATTCAGGAATTCTTTGTTTGTTTGAGCTTGAGTAGCTATGAATTTTTCCATCATCAATTCGAGGTTTGATTTCCTAGGGGCAGTCTGGGCAGCAGCGGCTGGTTTCTGATATCCTGGTGGAGCAGCGGGTGCTTGCAAGGCATTATCGTTCTTGTAGGAAAAATTTGGGTGGTTCCTCCATCCTGGGTTGTAAGTGTTCGCGTAAGGATTTCCTTGAGTGTAATTTACTTGATCTGGTGGGATTCCGGCCAACAATGGGCACTCGGGCGCATTATGAGTGGCGATTCCGCATAACTCGCAGTTTGGAGTTACAGCAGCTACGGTTGTAGTTGGGTTAACGGTCAGACTGTCGATTTTCTGTGCTAGAGCATCTACTTTAGCGTTGAACTTTTCAAGGCTGCTGATCTCGTACATCCCACCTTTCGCTGCGGGTTTCTCTGCTGGAGTTCGTTCACCTCCCCATTGGCAGTGGTTCTGAGACATGTTTTCGATTAGTTGATAGGCTTCGTTGTATGGCTTATCCATAAGTGCACCGCCTGCGGCGGCGTCTACCGTTAATCTAGTGTTATACAGAAGCCCATTGTAGAAAGTATGGACCGTCACCCAGTCTTCTAAATCGTGGTGAGGACATGCTCTCATTATATCTTTGAACCTTTCCCACGTTTCGTAGAGAGATTCAGTATCTTTTTGTCGAAATCCGTTGATTTGAGCTCTAAGCATAGCAGTTTTGCTTGGCGGAAAGTATCTCGCTAAGAAAACGTTCTTCAACTGTTCCCACGTCATAACGGAGTTGGATGGTAAGGATTGTAACCATGTACAAGCTCTATCTCTAAGAGAGAAAGGAAAAAGACGAAGTCTTATTGCGTCTGGAGTTACTCTATTTGCCTTCACTGTGTCTGCGTATTGCACAAACTTCGTTAAGTGTTCGTTTGGATCCTCAGTTGCATTTCCTAAGAATTGATTTTGTTGTACAGCTGACAGCAATGACGATTTTAGTTCGAAATCGGTTCGATTGATAGCTGGGGCAGCAATGCTACTTCGAGGTTCCATCTGAGAGGATGTAGCGTAGTCCTTCAGCGGTTTGTTCTGAGGTCCTTCAGCCATCTTTGCTTCTTCAACAGGAGGATGAGCTAGAAGATCAGGAATATTGTGTCTTTGTTGATATTCGATGATGCGCCTTCTTAAATGTAAGAAGCGCTCTAGTTCGGTGATTGTAGGTTGTAAGATGTCGCCTTGTGAGCGAGTACTTGGCATACATTCGAAGAACGAGTAGAGGGAGAGAGAATAGTTAACCTAGTCTATACTGTGTAACAAAAGATTACACTATTGACTAAACGGGTCCCCGGCAACGGCACTAAAAACTTGATCGCGACTTTCTATGTCTAACTCAATTAACTGCAAGTGCACAGTCTATTGCGTAGTAATAATAGATATCGATCCCACAGGGACTCGTAATCAAACTAGTATTTTCGGGTGTTACTGTGTTTAGCTAGGTTGGTAATATTTTAGGGGAATAGTAACGAAATAAGTGCGTAAACTAAAGGGAACTAAAGCTTTTAATTAAGGTATAGATGCTTGAATCGGTATGTAATATGTTACTTCTTCAGGAATTCTATAGGTCACCGGTGTCTTTAGGTTTTCAAAAATAGTTTAAGAAGAAATTGATGGTTTAAAGACCTTTGTCTCACGATGGTTGTTGACGTTAGTCGCAACTCTAAGGCGGAACGTATGCTGTCGCTATCCCGTTCGGGGTTAAAGTTACTTTTTGAAAACTATTAAATTCCAATTCCTTTTAAAGCGTTGTCGCTGTTTTTAAAATGAATGCCTAGTTTTTACTATCTGGTCTTAGCCTCAGTTGTCGCTTGTTGGTTTGTACCTTTATGAATTTCCCACTGTCGTGGCAAAACTACTGTAAATAATTTCTCGCTGTCGCGACGAAGGTTTATTTAGAAAATTCGATTTAAAAACTGAAGCCATAAATAAGTTTTGAAAAGGCAGATATACACCGATTAATTATCGAATCCCATCAGATTATTTATTACATACCGATTACTTAAGATTTAGCCAGACATGGAATATAAATTAACAACACGTAAATAATGGCAGAAAATAATAATATGCATTACAATAGGAAATAGCAATTCAATTTACGATTAGAATAGAAACTTGTAAACAATTTGATTTGGCTTTTGGGAAATCCTCTAAAATGGCGGCAGGATTTAGTCTTTATGTCAATTACTCGTACAGAATAGAAATGGGAAGGTAAAACAACAATTGCAAGGAAGGAAATAAAAAAGGAAATAAAACAACGATAAGAAAATGGGAAACTGAATATTGCTCTGAAAGTAAATTGGCAGCACTTCGTCTCTTCAATGCGGCTCTCTCTTTCCGGTACCAGCTACCTCCTTTTATAGATGGGATATTCAACGGTTTATTTCTTCGGGAAGTGGGAATGATATCAGAAAATATAGGAGTTAGTGGTCCACTCCTCTTTGGCACTTTCATCACTTGACAGCACGTGCAGAAAAACTGCATTTTAACTCCATGACGGTCGTCATGTACCTGTGACGGTCGTCACACGCATGACGGTCGTCACACCCTTGTGACGGTCGTCATATCAGCAGAACTCGTTTTTGCTACTTTTTGGCCTGATTTTCACCTGGTTTTCACTTGTAAATGCTTCTTTTCTTTATCTTGCTCCATTTGAGCATGGACTTTGAATACCTGCAAAATACTGGGCAAATAGTGTGGAAATATCCAAAATCGGAGTGAAAACGGTCGCCGATTAGTAGAAAAGTACATCATTTTATGTATATGATTTCGCGTTATCAATAGTCGGGGACCAAGGGGTGAATGTCTACCTCTTCCATGTTATCATCTTGATTTTGTAAGATAGCCTCCTGGGTCTCGACTCTAGGAGACCCATCATCAATTTCTTCTTCGACACGGATGCCAGTATGTTGCACCCCCATATCATCCCTGGCTGTTTCGGCCTACGCATCTTTCTCTAGGTTATCTTCATGCTAAGATCCACTAATATGGGAAGGTTGAGTTGTGATTTTAAGCGACAAAGTTTGATACTGCTCCTCAACCAGATGATTGCTCTCACTCATAGATCTCTTTTCAGAATCTCTAGCAGAGGTTGGATGATATGTTGGTTTGCCTTCACTATTAAAGATTGTGGTATTGGCGGATTTGGTGGCTGGCTGAATGGTCACACATGCATCATCCTAAAGGGAGCGATTGAATGAATATCTGCATGGATAAAATAAAGCAAAGTAATGTTTAAAGGGTAAGAGGTTTTACTTTGGTAGCATTAGCCTCAGGGTTAGAATTGCCGCTTTCAGGCTGCTTTGTGGCTTTCTTTGACAAAGCTTCAAGAGTTGGCTCCACAATTGTGAAGGCAGTAGGTCTTGGGGTCGAAATTTTCAAACTTTTTGCATGTGGTTGGAACAGAGCTTCGAGCATTTTAAGGTGTCTTCTTTTTAGGAGGGGTTGTTCAGCAGTTGGCGATAGATCTTCTTCGTCTAATTCAATGGCCAGAACTTCGATGTCTTTGGACTTTCTTTTTTGGGGGAGTTGGAGGGGGTTTTCGAGCGCCCTGTAAAAAGAAGTGTTAGAGTTATAATGGAGCACACAAAAATCAACAAAATTAATAAAATATAAAATACCTTTATTGTTGTTGGCTTATTCTTTCCTTCTTCTTTCACTTCGAGTAACTTCTTGACCACTGGTTTTTGTGGAGGAATTTTCACGGCTAAAGTAAAATAAGAGAAATTATTACAAATCAAAGAGAATGAGTAATATAAAAGGGTTAGTCGAAATATTCCCCATTCCACACCTTCATATATTTCGAACTCAATGCAGACATCTTCGATCCCAATATGAAGATGACCTTTGAAACTGTCTAGAGTATGCTTAGTCGCAACCACCCGCTGACCATGCCTTTGTGATTCTTGTTGAAGGATTTTTATAAGTCTCCACAGACAAACTAGTATGGGAATGGAGGGCTAAACGTCACCCCAAAATCAGCATTTGATAGTCGGGGGAATTTAGGAGGATACATGTTAAAAGTTATTTCGTAATGTTTCTGGCGAGGAATGTACAAAGGGATCTTTAAATTCTCCATTTTCTTTATAAAAAAATATATATTTTAAAGTGACGGCTGCATCGCAGACGGTTTGACCAAGACTATCGGGTCTATAAGCAGTTTCAAAGTATTTTTGGAATGCTTGGATTTCCTTGATATGTGTCGAATTATCTTTCTTGACTTTTTCCTGTACAGAGAAGAAAGCCTTGTTAATATGATGAGTAAAAGTAGCAACATCAAAAAAATCTTCAGTGTAATAGGCTTTCTACCATTCATCAAATTGTTGGGTGCAGAGGAAGCTTGCTTCGAAGGAAATAGGAAGGAGTTGTGTTTTACCGGCATAAAGAGCAATGTGTTTGATGGTTGCAGTTTCATTATGGGTTGCATTATAGAGTAGAATGAGGTGTTTCTTTTAGTATAAGGGTTTTGGTAGAACTTGAACTAATCCAAATTGTCGAGCCACAAAATTGGGCTGATAAGCAATTAGGGTTGTCAGACTTTTTGAAAGATTAAATCTAAGGGTCAAAACCCTAAGGGTTAGGAAGGCTTCCCAAGTAGAATTCGATTCTGATTCTTGGGCTTTAGTCGGAGCTGGGAATGACCTGGTCAACCATTCAGGACCACATCTTCTTGCAACAAAAGGCGCCATGTTCGGAGAAAAGTCACAGCATTTGACAAACATCATGGCGTAACTGGTAAAAGCCTGTAGAATGGGCCGACCATCATCGCTTGGAGTCAATTTTTCCAATCGCAACCCTTCGACTCTCCTATGCTTTATTTCTTCATCATTTTCATCAACTTGGTTTTTATACGGAAGGCAAGCTTCAAATGAAGCATTTAGCCACAATTGAAGAAGCCAGAAAGGGCCAGAAAGAAGAAGGTTTCTTTTACCTTATAGGTTCTTTAGTTGAGTGGCACCTTCGCTCAGGGATTCGTACAGACTAGCCAAGATCATCTCACTTAAACATAGATTGTGGCCAGAGTGAAGTTGATTTTCCATGGTTAACAACTTCCTTGCCACTTGGAGCGATTTCGAGCAAAAGACACAACGGGATAACCATAACGCCAGAAAAGCTATGTGTTCTACATCAGAAACATCTTCGATGTCTCTGTCGTGATAATGCGCAATATGATTCAAATATACTGCCCTAGAAGTGGAAAAATTGATAATATCCTCGGACATATAGTCAGGGTCGTATGTATTTCCTGTTGGTCTTAGCTTTGTAATAGCGGTTATGTCAAACAGTATGGGTGTCATCATTCCACAAGGAAGATGAAAGGTGTAGTGGGTGTTATCCCAGAAATACAGAGAAGAAAGAAGCATGTTCGAGCAGTAGCCCATACATACTTTTGATAGCATGTTCAAATTATAGATACCCATATCTTTCCAAGTTATGGATTTCGTCTTCTCTAACTTTTCTAGCCAACTCAAATAAGCAGAAGGGTCTTTAAAGGAGGGACTTGCCCAAAATACGCTAAAATTGTTCATATACCTAAGGTCAATGGCTTCTCCCGTCGAAGGAGTATCTAGGTTGGCAGGATTAGGGTCCTCATCGCTAGCCCTAGGTTTTTTAGCTTGACCTATGGGTTTGTATCTATAGTAAGTTGGGAAAAAGTCCTTAAGCTTACTAGGATCAGCTTTTATATCAGATAAGTACCAAACAAAGCCAATGGCTTACCAACAATAGAAAGAGGAATAAGTACCTGAGATTCATAAATTTTTATTTTTTCTTAAGCAAGCGGTTCAGGGAAGTACTATTGATTTCCTACCATAGCTGGACCGGTGATGGTGTCAAACGGTGGAAGTTGAGAGATCTTTTTGGGAGCCTTCACAGGTTTGACAGTTTACTTGGGAGGTTTTGTGGCATCTTTGTTTTAGTGGTTTGAAGAAGCCATGGTTGAAATGAAGTAAACTGGATTGGTTGGAGAGGAATAAGATTGTGGGTTCAAAGATTCAGAAAGTGTAAAAAGAAGAAAAGAAATAGAAGAAGAGGATTTATAAGCGTGGAAGTGGAAGCAATTTCTGAAGCAGCATTTATGACTAAAATGGGAGTGGGACACGTGTTCTTTCCTCCATCCTTGATGAAGCGGTGGCAGTTAATACCTAGCCTCATGATCTCCTAGGGTCTAAGATATGTGATGATGGTAAAAGATTATCATGTGAGTTTTGAGGAGACGTTTTTCAGGAAAAGTAATCATGACTATGACATCATAGGTGTGCTACATAAGCTAAACCATTTGTAGTAATGACTCATCATATGTGTCCAAATCATACGTGGGTCAATCAAGGTGTCGAATAAAGTTATCAAAAAATGTCTTTTTCTTCAGCTATCGAAAATGACATTTTTGAGGGGCTATTTGTTAGCTCCCAAATTCGACTCCTAGATTTTTTAAGAAATAGTGAAAAAGAAGTACGTGAAGTAATGAATAGGTGTTTCAACATGGATATATTTAATGTAGTTGAAATGGCCATTTGTGCGAAGAGGGAATGTTGAATAAAGACATGAAGAAAAATATTCTGAAGATGGTTTGACGAAGATGATATTTCGATGTGTAATTTGAACTCAAATAAAGGAGGGAGTTTTCGTTCTTATCCAGATTTATGAAGAAGGACGCGTGAAGTTTTCTAAGGAAGAGAGACATGTTGAACGCCACTTGTCATTCACTTATGGTGTAACCGTTAGGGTCGGTTATTTTCTACCATTATAAATAGAGGGTCTTAGTGTTAGAATAGGGGGTGTTCCAAAGATTGTACAAAATTTCTGAAAAATACTCAAAGTATTCACGTGTAGAGAAAAAGAGTATGTCGGAGGATGTATGTTTGATTACACCATATCTTTATGTTTTTAATGCCAATTTTATCTTTTTATCACGAATTCTATCTCTTTAATTTTTAAGTTATTTAACTGTCTTTTGATCAAGTTTCTACATTTTACTTCTTCCAAAATTCAAAGTCTTTAGTTGTTAGAACATGGATAATACAAGAATCTTTATTATTCCTTAAACCTTTAATTAAGAATTGCTAGCACATGTCCTAGGACTTGTGTGATTAATCTTGTACGTAACCCAATTTCTTTTGATTGAAAAGACCAACGGTTGTTTACAATTTTTCCAGTAAACAGATGCACGTTTGGATTGTTTATGAAATCAGAAACGAGTTTGTGTTCAAAAAACTAGGTTTATTTTTGAGAATTTGATTTTTGGGATTTGAGATTTTGGGAATCTGTTTGGATCGATCCAGTTGATGGGTTGCCTTTTAGATGTTTTTGACCGAAGATTTGGAATGAGGAGGTCTTTTTAGGTGGGGTTAGTGTTAGTGCTTTTTGGTTTGAAGGTGGTCTGGTGAAGTCTCACTAGAGAAGGAGGCGAAAACCACAGACAGCTGCCGTGGAGGGCTCCTTCTCTGGCGGTCTCTGAGTTATAGAGAGATGAGGATTCAGGGTAGGAATTTGAAGAGAGAGATTCATTGAAAATGATTTATCTTTTTCCTTTACGTGATGTATTGAGGGTTTTTAGAGACCCCTTGCATGAGTGTCATGTGTGTTATCTTTCGGCCAAGTGGCCATCCCAAACTCTCCCATATGTCATTGACTTCATGTAAACTGGGGGATCTCACATGGATCCCCCCACCGTAACATTGATGAGCGCACCCTTATACCCTTATGATCTCCTGCTTGTTTAATCAAAGGACATGGGATGTAGTCAACAATGTTGACTCCCTCACCCTTTAGCTGACCCCTTTGACCAACAATAATGGGCCCTTGAATCTTTGTCTTTGGTCAGTCGCACCTCCCCCTTTGTTGCATTTTGTTTCTACTTATTATGTCGGACCCGTTATTGCATGCTAGTAACAGGCCTTTCTTAAATTATACCTCTTTTTTTTCTTTCATTTATTTATTATAATTTTGATATATATATTATAAATGTTTAAATAATAATGTTTATGGAAAATAAATAAATATCTTATATTCTTTATTTAATTTTTATTGGTTTCATTTTATTTATTTATTTATTCCTAAATAAATAAATATGTACCAATATTAATTGAATAAGTAGATAATTAATTGTAATTCTAAAATTTTCATATTTATTTATTTCATTATTTAGTTGATTAATTATTTATCTATTTGTTTCAAAATTAAATAAGGAAATATGATAATATTGAATAAATAAGTGAATAAATAATTGTGAATTTTTCTAAGACAATTAAAAGACCCTTGGTTCAATACCAAGTGAGCTTTATAAAATCTTGGTCTAAAACTAAATATTTCTTTCTTAACCCGATTAAATTATTCTCAATTCGATTCAAATATTTTCCCAATTAAACATAACGTTAATATCTCATCTCTTAAAAAAATATGAAAAAAGAGGGTTCTTGGAATCTCACATTTTTTTAATCTTCGAATAATCGCTCTCGAAGCACATATCTTAGATTAGTTGTTTATGCGTACTTTGACTTCTAAGACACTTAAAATAAAACATTTTAACAAAATAACTTTGAGGCACTCGTCTCGATATTGTTGAAAGTTCATTGTCCATCAAACAAATTTCATAATACATTGAATGAAAAAGGTATCGTTGGAGCTTAACATTCCAGTAATACCCCAATTAATAGGTTCTGAGACTCATGCCCCGTTCTCGCCGAGCATTCTTCATTCATCTTAAAAAAATATTCAAACACATCAAACTTATTCTCTCACCCCCGCACAATCGAAAATATTTTCAAAAGAATATTGCTTAACCCCTTCTAATGCGTATGCAAAATAGAGTTTAAGTCTCCCCCGCGTGTAGACAAGGACATTTTCTTTTTAACGATTTTATCAATATTTTTTCTTTTCTTCTTTTGAATAAATAAAGTTCGATAGTAACTCTGTTCGAATCATTTTTTTCCATAACTTCGCGAATGATCATATTTTTCAAATTACGACAAAATAAAATTCAAATACAAAACCAAATTAACTTAAAATAAAACAGAATGTGAATTTTGATTACATTCTAATATTCATCATTTCATAATTACTATCTTCTATTTGCTTTTTAAAAGACTCTAATAAAGTATTAGTAATTGAAGAATGACTTTTATTCTCCATATAATTTACTCTAATAATTTACATCATTGAATATTAAATACTATTTTCATGATATTGATCATAATAATGTTTAAATTGCTCACAGATTTCATATTGATTGGCATACAATCTTCCTAATCGGTGTCTAAATTAATCAAGCACATCATATTTAAATAGAAGAAGAAAAAAAAAGGAACTGAAGCAATGATTCATACCATCTAATCATTCGTTTACATTGAATCAATCAGGATATTTTGGACCCTCCAGTTGGGTCGGACCCATGAGTCCATACCACCAACCCCCGTGATTGCAAGTGTGATTGTCTGCAGCACGTCACTGGAAAAAAAAACGAAAAAAAACAAAACAAAACAAAGAGATCAATTTATTCAAAAATGATAAATTTGAACAAAACAAAACATTCATGATTCACAGATATATTTCTAGTATTATAATAATAATAAATTTGTCATTTTCATAATTTCATTCTATTTAATGGTGGAGTTTAATGACCTAATGGTAGAAACAAACATGCGTCTGATCTAAAACTTATTTCACTTGTGCACCATATAATTAATTATAAAACTTCAATTTAATCTTTTTTTTAAATATATCATTTTTATTTTTAAACTCTCTAAAAATGTTAGATTTTAATTTTTTAATATATTTTATTTTATTCTGGACCGACCATCTACCATATAAGAAAATTTATAACTAATGAAATCACTCTTTTAACCCTTAACCATCTTTTGTCACGTCACCTAATTTGGATCAATTTAAGTCTTTTTTCATCCAAAACCTAACTATTGAATCACATACTTTGGTTTGTTACGTTGTTATTTTTTCTCATCACTTTTGACTAACTATGAGCCTAATATACTTTTGAGTGAACAAATTTTAAATTTTGAAACTATCAATTTGAACAGTTGGAAGCTCTGTAGTACATTTGGAATTGATTTTCTAAACATGTCAACTCATTCACTATATACCCTAATCATACTCTTACTCATTTATCTCTCTTCTTACCAATCATCTCCTTTTACCTTGGTTTATTTCTACACCTCTCTCATCGATTTCATCTCCTATTATTGCTCAACAATCACGAAATGGCGAGACCCTTTGAAATGATCAACGGCATCACCGATCGCAACGAGTTATGGAAGCTTGTTGTCAAAATACATCACAAATGGAAGGTAACCATCATAACGAAGAAGCATTTTGAGATGGTTGTTGTAGACAAACAAGTGAGTTTCCATGTTTTACCATATTTTTTTGATAACATTTATTTGGAAGATTTTATGATGTTACATGTTTCACCATAAATTTTTGTAAAGCTCCGTTGGATATAGTCTAATTTTGTTACCTAGTAAGGTGTTTTGTGTATTTTAAGTGAAATCGTTTGAATGGTTTGGTTAGGTTTTTCTGATGGTTCCGTTTTTTTATTTAAAGGATTTAATATGTCTCATGCTTGATTATGTTTGTTTTTAACTGTTGAAAATTGTTTTAAACATCTCAGGACCATGACATTCATGTTGTTGTTCCAACAATCTTTAAACAAGCATTTGACCCCGCTTTATCTGTTAATGTGACATTCACGATGTCGAACTTCCAAGTTCAAACAAATGACTTGATTTTCAAACCCACATCCCACAAATATTTATTGAAGTTCACTAGTGGGACAAGAATTGGAGATATTGGTAAACATGACATCCCCGATAAGGTGATTAACCATACCCCTTTTGCGGACATCATCTCGGGCAAATGGCCGAAGAATCTCCTAATAGGTATATTTTATAACAATTTAAATCCTTGGTGCCTTCTTACTTTGGATATTTGTTAAATAAACATTGTTGCTTCTTTTTTGTGTAGATGTTATAGGTGTGGTCGATGAAATTGGATACTCCCAGTCCCAATTTAGGGGCAAGAAACCTCAAGTCAACTTGGTATTGAGAGATTTATGGTATGTCAGTTAACCACATGTTAGCTAATAAATTTGCACGTCCTGTGTTGTTGTTGGTTGCATTATGTTCTGACTAATTTCATTTTGGTATAATAATGACAACACATTGCATTCTACTATATGGGAAGGCTACACTGTGGAGTTCTTTGACTACAAACAAAAACAACTTGATTCGTCAAAACCAACTGTTATTCTCATAAAGTATGCAAAGGTTAGTGAAAAAGGTTAGCAAAGACATGGGAAACATTCTGAATGGTCGGCTTAATGATTTTAACATATATTATTTTTATAAATGTTGATCACTTTCTTATATGTATTTTGTAGGCAAATATCTGCTCGTCGTTACGAACACCTACAACATTACCAAAATTCATATCAATGAAGATATGCGAGACATCCAAGATTTTTTTAAAAGGTCACTCTCTGTTAGTTTCAACATTTCTTCACTTTTTAAAGTTTATGGACAGAGAAATGATTTCTGATGTGTTACGACTTTGTGCCAAATACAGCATCTGACACTCAACAGTTACCATTCTAGTATCGGGATGGCGCCGTTTGAATTTTTATATGGTAGGAGATGCAGAACTCCTCTGTGTTGGTATGAAACAGGTGAGAATGTGGTATTGGGACCAGAAATTGTGCAGCAAACTACTGAGACCATTCCGATGATTCGTGAGAGAATGAAAGCGTCTCAGAGTAGGCAGAAAAGTTATCATAATAATCGAAGAAAAGAACTGGAATTCAGTGAAGGTGATCACGTGTTCCTAAGAGTTAACCTAGTGACTGGTGTGGGTCGTGCGTTGAAGTCCAAGAAGCTGGATCCTAAGTTTATTGGACCGCATCAGATTTTGCAGAGAGTTGGTGTTATGGCTTATAGGGTGGCGTTGCCGCCTGAACTGTCGAATTTGCATGACGTGTTTCATGTGTCGCAACTTCGAAAGTATGTCTCGGATCCATCTCATGTGATTCAGAGAGATGAAGTCCAAGTCCGGGAGAATCTTACCGTTGAGACGATGTCGTTGAGGATCGAAGATCGTAAGATGAAACAACTCCGAGGGAAGGAGATATCTTTGATGAAAATGGCGTGGGGAGGTGCTGCAAGAGGCAGTGTGACCTGGGAATTGGAAAGCGGGATGCGGGAAGCGTATCCGGAATTGTTTCCATCAGGTAATTTTCGAAGACGAAAATAATTAAAGTGGGGGAGAGTTGTAACACCCATTTTAATTATTTAGTCTTTTTAGTGTTATTTTATTTTGGTGTGTCCTTATGTGGGGTGTGTGTGTGAGTGTTGGTGGGTACCCTTAAGCTATGGGGATTATTTAATAACTATGAAGTTTAATATTAATATAATATGATTAATGGTGGTGATAATTTAATAATTAATAGTAATATTATTATTATTATTATTATTGGAATAAATAAAATAAGGATTTAGAAATATAAGAAGAGTTTTGGGGTAGAAAGGAGAGGAGACACGATAAACCAGTTTAGAGGAAGGAGAGAAGGAAGAACAAGGAAGAAAGAGAGACAAGGCTAGGGCTGTCAAATTCTTCAGAGTTCTTCGACAATCTGAGCAATTAATCGAGGTAAGGGGGAGAAACTGATTGGGATTGGTATTTTACATGAATTGGGTAGAGGGGATTCCTTAACCCCATAGGGATTTGATGAACAATATGAGTATATTGTTATGATTATGATTGTTGCTGCTATTGATGAATTTGTGCATATATTGTTGTGATTTTGGTGATTTTGGTGATTTTCTGCGTAACGTAGCAGAGTTGTGGTTTTGGTGGGGTTCTGTGTAACTTCTGTGGTTTTGGTAATGACCATGAGTTTTGGTTTTGGAGAGAAAGTTTGAGGAACAATCGATTAGAGTAGTGTGTAATGGTTGTAGTAATAATAGGTGAAAGATGGATGAAGAATGATGGGTTTGGAATTAATCAAAGTGACATTTTGGACAGTGAGGGTTTTGAGTACCGCAGACGCTCGCTAGCAGGTTCGCTAGACGAGCAGGTAGCGAGTACTCGCTAGGCGAGCTAGGTAGCGAACACTTCCAGTAGCCACTGTCTGCCTTCGCTAGGCGAGCAGCTAGCGAGCGTTTGCTAGGGCTTCGCTAAGCGAATGAGCCAGCGAGCATGACAGCAGATTGTGATTTTTATACTTTGTGGTTTGCTCTGCCATTTCGTAGGACCCCTTTTGGTCGTGATGAGTATAGATATGGTGTTTAGTGGTGAAGAGTGTATACCTGATGTTAAAGAGGTGAAATTATGTAGTATTGACTTTAATTTGATTAACATCATTGATTGGTGTATAATACATAACGTATATGATGTATGGTGATGTGATCAGTAGGATCGTGTGCAAGTAGCGTGCTTGAGTTATTTGTTGTGTATTTGGTGTCGTGCATATCATGATGTTTTGGTGGGATGAAATCGTTGCTCAGGAGGAGTGCATGCGATCATTCGTACTCCTTTGTGGAGAATGGTGGGGATAGATCATTGCCAAGGAGGGGTGTATGTGATCTATCCAGGGTTCGATTGAATGAACCAATTAGTCGGTACCGCATGTATGGTATTGAGTTGCATATTTGCATTATTGGGGGTTGTATTCGATGATTGGACAGTAGGTCGTGATTGATGTTGGTGGGGTGATGATTTGTATATTTACTGCCTTTTATTCATGTATCTTATTACCGATAATTTTGATCATGTTTTCTCACCCCTTTGTTGTTGTTGTGGTCTGTGCTTCTTCGGAAGTACAGATAATCCAGGTACTTAGCTAGCTTGGATAGTGGTGTGTGAATCGAGTCTTAGGATGCTCTGATACGTAGCACGGGACTTGGGCGTTTATTTGCTTTTATGTTAATTTTGTTTCATTCTTGTGACGTATCATTATGGTGAACCTTGTTAATGAATACTTTTGTGTATTTTGGCGGATGGCTGTGAATGATGGATAATAATAATTTTCCGCTGCTTTATTTTGAAAATCATATATTGAAGAGTTATGTTGAACTATTTGATGTGATATCCCACTTTTAGGGGAAAACTCTGATGTTATTTTGAAATAATTGTATTTTATTTAATTTTGGGATGTGGGGTGTTACAATTGGTATTAGAGCAGGTCGGTCCGTCCGGCCAGTGTAGTAGTTGAGTTTGTCCTTAGGATAGAGATTGTATACCGTTTAACTTGGTGTTGTTATTGTTAAGCAGTATGGCAGGAAGGAATGATGTTGCTTTGGTTGTTGCTATACAAGCAATGGCGCAGGTGGTTGCTAATCAGAACCAAGCTGCGGATGCGCAATTCCGAGATTTGGCACAGTTTCGGAGTAACCAACCACCGACGTTTGAAGGAGGAATTTTGGACCCTTAAGCTGCACAGAAGTGGCTGAAGGCAATTGAGAAAATTTTCAGAACAATGGGTTGTAGTGATGAGCAAAAAGTGAAGTTTGGTACTCACATGCTGGAAGGTGAAGTTAAGGCTTGGTGGGATAACAGTCGCCAAAGATTGGAGACTGCTGGAACTGCAATTACTTAGGATGTGGTTCAAACTGGTTTTCTAGAAAAGTATTTTCCGGAAGATATACAAAGTGTTAAGGAGATAGAGTTTCTAGAGCTGAAGCAGGGTAATCTGACTGTAGCAGAGTATGTTGCTAAGTTTGAAGAGCTGGTGCAGTATTGTCCTCATTACAATACTGAGGTGGCAATGACTTCCAAGTGTTTGAAGTTTGAAAATGGGCTGCGTCCGGAAGTCAAGTTGGGGATCGCTTGTCAGAAGATCAGGAATTATCCGGAGCTGGTAAGCAGAAGCAGGATTTATGATAGTGATAACCAGGCCAGGATTGCACATTATAAGGTTGTGAATGACCGTAAAGGTAAGCATAGATTTGGTGGTACTCCTTATAGTGTTCCTGCTGATAAGGGAAAACATAAGGCTGCTACTGATAAGAAGTCCAGAGAAGGGAAGACATCTGCTGATTTAAAATGTTTTCGGTGTGGTGGTGCGGGTCATCGTGCTAATGAGTGTCCTAATGAGGTGAAGAAGTGTTTCAAGTGTGGTAAGTCAGGCCATGTGATAGTGGATTGCAGGGTCACTATGCCTACTTGTTATAACTGTGGTGAGAAAGGTCATATCAGTACGCATTGCGAGAAGCCGAAGGCGTCTCAGGCCAGCGGTAAAGTGTTTGTTGTGGTAGGAACTCAATCGGGAAGCGAGGAGCGTTCTATCAAAGGTACTTATTTTATCAATAATATTCCTTTGACTGCTATGATTGACACGGGTGCAACCCACTCGTTCATTTCTGTTGAGTGTGTGAAGAGAGTAGGATTGGTGTCGTCTACTCTTGAGCGACGGATGACTATTGAAACTACCTCTATTGGTTCAGTGACTACTTCTTTGGTGTGTTTGAAGTGTCCACTGACTATTTTCGGTAGAGACTTTGGGGTAGATCTGATTTGTCTGCCACTTGGTAATTTGGATGTTATTCTGGGTATGAACTGGTTGGAGTTCAACCGAGTCTACATCGATTGTTTTCGAAAGGTGTTGTTGTTCCTTACTCCAGAAGAGGAAGCATTGGCGGATTCCTTGTCTAATAAGGAATTGAGGACCTTCTTGAAGGACGAAGCTAAAATGTTTGCTTTATTTGCATCATTATCTGTTGACAGCAAAACGTCAATGAATGAGTTGGCGGTGGTGAATGAATTTCCCAAAGTGTTCCCTGATGATATTACAGAATTACCTCTGACGAGAGAAGTTGAATTTAGCATTGATCTTGTTCCTGGTACGAGACCTATATCTATGGCGTCGTACATGATGTCGGCAATGGAATTGGCTGAATTGAAATCTCAGATTGGAGAATTGTTGGATATGAAGTTTATCAGACCGAGTGTGTCGTCGTGGGGAGCCCCAGTACTGTTGGTAAAGAAGAAGGATGGTAGTATACGTCTGTGCATCGATTACCGTCAGTTGAATAAAGTGACCATTAAGAATAAATATCCTCTTCTAAGGATTGATGATTTAATGGATCAATTGGTGGGAGCTCGTGTGTTCAGCAAAATTGACTTGAGGTCGGGTTACCATCAGATTAGAATGAAAGAAGGTGATATTTAGAAGACGGCGTTTAGAACCAGGTATGGACATTACGAATACACTGTAATGCCTTTTGGAGTGACTAATGCGCTAGGAGTATTTATGGAGTATATGAACCGAATCTTCCATTCTTATTTGGATCAGTTTATTGTTGTGTTTATTGACGATATACTGATTTATTCTAAGTCTGATGAAGAGCATGCAGGACATTTGAGAATTGCTTTGCAGGTGTTGAAAGATAATAAGTTGTTTTCTAAATTATCGAAGTGTGAGTTCTGGTTGAAGACAGTGAGTTTCTTGGGGCATGTAATATCCGGTGATGGTGTAGCGGTGGACCCATCGAAAGTGAGTGCAGTGTTGCAGTGGGAACCGCCGAAGACAGCAACGGAAATTAGAAGCTTTTTGGGTTTGGCAGGATATTACTGAAGGTTTATTAAGGGGTTTTCTAATTTGGCGTTTCCATTGACTCAGTTGACGAGAAAGGATCAAGTTTTAATGTGGGATGCTGCTTGTGAAGAAAGCTTTGAAGAACTGAAGAAGAAGTTGACTACGGCACCGGTGTTAGTGTTGTCGAATCCGAGTGAACCTTTTGTGGTGTACTGTGATGCGTCTAAGATGGGATTAGGCGGAGTTCTTATGCAGAATAGTAAGGTGGTGGCATATGCTTCACTGCAATTGAGAGTGCATGAAAGGAATTACCCTACTCATGACATTGAATTGGCTGCGATAGTTTTCGTGTTAAAGATCTGGAGGCACTATTTGTATGGTTCGAGATTTGAGGTGTTTAGTGACCATAAAAGTTTGAAGTATCTGTTCGATCAAAAAGAGCTAAATATGAGACAGAGAAGATGGTTGGAATTCTTGAAAGATTACGATTTTAGTTTGAGTTATCATCCAGGAAAAGCGAATGTAGTAGCGGATGCTTTGAGCAGAAAAATGATTCATATGTCGGCTTTGATGGTGAAGGAAATGGAACTAATTGAGCAGTTCAGAGATTTGAGCATGGTTTGTGAGACAACGGTAGATGGTGTAATGTTGGGCAAGTTGCAAGTGAACAACGATTTCTTGGATATGGTTAGAGAAAACCAAAAGCTAGATGTGAAGTTACTGGATTTGATGCCTGGAGTAGGAAGTGACTCCGATAGTGATTTTGAGTTGGATAGTACAGGTGTGTTGAGATTTAGAGGCAGGATTTGTGTGCCAGATAATGATGAACTGAAAAAGTCAATTCTGAGTGAAGGACATCGTAGTAGTTTGAGTATCCATCCGGGAGCTACGAAGATGTACCACGATTTAAAGAAGTTATTTTGGTGGTCCGGTATGAAAAGAGATATAGCTCAATTTGTTTATGCCTGTTTGATATGTCAGAAGTTGAAAGTGGAACATCAGAGACCTTCTGGATTTATGCAACCGTTGGAAGTTCCAGTTTGGAAATGGGATTGCATAACCATGGATTTTGTTACGGGTTTGCCGAATACGGCGAGAGGGTTTGATGTTATTTGGGTAATTGTGGATCGACTTACGAAGTATGCACATTTTGTGCCGATTAATATCAGCTTTCCGTTGGTGAAGCTGGCAGAGATTTATATTCGGGTAATTGTGAAGCTACATGGTGTTCCATCGAGTATGGTGTCGGATAGAGATCCGAGGTTTACTTCAGAATTTTGGAGGAGTTTACAGGAAGCTTTGGGTATTAAGTTGAAGTTAAGTTCGGCTTACCATCCGCAAACTGATGGTCAGTCAGAGAGGACAATTCATTCGCTGGAGGATTTGCTAAGAGCTTGTGTGTAGGAAAAGGGTGGTGCGTGGGATAGTCATTTACCGTTGATCGAGTTCACGTACAACAACAGTTACCATTCTAGTATTGGGATGGCGCCGTTTGAAGCTTTATATGGTAGGAGATGCAGAACTCCTCTGTGTTGGTATGAAACAGGTGAGAATGTGGTATTGGGACCAGAAATTATGCAGCAAACTACTGAGACCATTCCGATGATTCGTGAGAGAATGAAAGCGTCTCAAAGTAGGCAGAAAAGTTATCATGATAACCGAAGAAAAGAACTGGAATTCAGTGAAGGTGATGACGTGTTCCTAAGAGTTAACTCAGTGACTGGTGTGGGTCGTGCGTTGAAGTCCAAGAATCCTAAGTTTATTGGACCGTATCAGATTTTGCAGAGAGTTGGTGTTGTGGCTTATAGGGTGGCGTTGCCGCCTGAACTGTCGAATTTGCATGACGTGTTTCATGTGTCGCAACTTCGAAAGTATGTCTCGAATCCATCTCATATGATTCAGAGAGATGAAGTCCAAGTCCGGGAGAATCTTACCGTTGAGACGATGTCGTTGAGGATCGAAGATCGTAAGATGAAACAACTTCGAGGGAAGGAGATATCTTTGGTGAAAGTGGCGTGGGGAGGTGCTGCAGGAGGCAGTGTGACATGTGAATTGGAAAGCAGGATGCGGGAAGCATATCCGGAATTGTTTCCATCAGGTAATTTTCGAGGACGAAAATAATTAAAGTGGGGGAGAGTTGTAACACCCATTTTAATTATTTAGTCTTTTTGGTGTTATTTTATTTTGGTGTGTCCTTATGTGGGGGGGTGTCTGAGAGTGTTGGTGGGTACCCTTAAGCTATGGGGATTATTTAATAACTATGAAGTTTAATATTAATATAATATGATTAATGGTGGTGATAATTTAATAATTAATAGTAATATTATTATTATTATTATTATTATTGGAATAAATAAAATAAGGATTTAGGAATATAAGAGGGGTTTTGGGGTAGAAAGGAGAAGAGACACGATAAACCAGTTTAGAGGAAGGAGAGAAGGAAGAACAAGGAAGGAAGAGAGACAAGGTTAGGGCTGTCGAATTCTTCAGAGTTCTTCGACAATTTGAGCAATTAATCGAGGTAAGGGGGAGAAACTGATTGGGATTGGTATTTTACATGAATTGGGTAGAGGGGATTCCTTAACCCCATAGGGATTTGATGAACAAGATGAGTATATTGTTATGATTATGATTGTTGCTGCTATTGATGAATTTGTGCATATATTGTTGTGATTTTGGTGAGTTTCTGCGTAACGTAGCAGAGTTGTGGTTTTGGTGGGGTTCTGTGTAACTTCTGTGGTTTTGGTAATGACCATGAGTTTTGGTTTTGGAGAGAAAGTTTGAGGAACAATCGATTAGAGTAGTGTGTAATGGTTGTAGTAATAATAGGTGAAAGATGGATGAAGAATGATGGGTTTGGAATTAATCAAAGTGAGATTTTGGACAGTGAGGGTTTTGAGTACCGCAGATGCTCGCTAGCAGGTTCGCTAGGCGAGCAGGTAGCGAGTACTCACTAGGGACTCGCTAGGCGAGCTAGGTAGCAAACACTTCCAGTAGCCACTGTCTGCCTTCGCTAGGGGGTTCGCTAGGAGAGCAGCTAGCAAGCGTTTGCTAGGGCTTCGCTAAGCGAATGAGCCAACGAGCATGACAGCAGATTGTGATTTTTATACTGTGTGGTTTGCTCTGTCGTTTCATAGGACCCCTTTTGGTCGTGATGAGTATAGATATGGTGTTTAGTGGTGAAGAGTGTATACCTGATGTTAAAGAGGTGAAATTATGTAGTATTGACTTTAATTTGATTAACATGATTGATTGGTGTATAATACATAACGTATATGATGTATGGTGATGTGATCAGTAGGATCGTGTGCAAGTAGCGTGCTTGAGTTATTTGTTGTGTATTTGGTGTCGTGCATATCATGATGTTTTGGTGGGATGAAATCGTTGCTCAGCAGGAGTGTATGCGATCATCCGTACTCCTTTGTGGAGAATGGTGGGGATAGATCATTGCCAAGGAGGGGTGTATGTGATCTATTCGGGGTTCGGTTGAATGAACCAATGAGTCGGTACTGCATGCATGGTGTTGAGTTGCATATTTGCATTATTGGGGGTTGTATTCGATGATTGGACAGTAGGTCGTGATTGATGTTGGTGGTGTGATGATTTGTATATTTACTGCCTTTTATTCATGTATCTTATTACCGATAATTTTGATCATGTTTTCTCACCTCTTTGTTGTTATTGTGGTCTGTGCTTCTTCGGAAGTACAGATAATCCAGGTACTTAACTAACTTGGATAGTGGTGTGTGAATCAAGTCTTATGATGCTCTGATACGTAGCACGGGACTTGGGCGTTTATTTGCTTTTATGTTAATTTTGTTTCATTCTTGTGACGTATCATTATGGTGAACCTTTATTAATGAATACTTTTGTGTATTTTGGCGGATGGCCGTGAATGATGGATAATAATAATTTTTCGCTGCTTTATTTTGAAAATCATATATTGAAGAGTTATGTTGAACTATGTGATGTGATATCCCACTTTTGGGGGAAAACTATGACGTTATTTTGAAATAATTGTATTTTATTTAAATTTGGGAAGTGGGGTGTTACAACAACCGTCGCGCATTCCGCCTCTACCTACAATCCAGTCAGTTTTTCTCTCCTTGTCTTTTATAGTTTCGTACCTTAGAGTTGGCGTCGGGGCGTGTTGAATGCCCCGAGTATGAAGGCGAATCTTCGTCGTCCTGTCCCGAGGAGGGATGCGAACATCCACCGCTATAGGCGGCATTTTCTAGGTTTAGGATGAATGTGTCGAGGTCGTTAGAAGGTGAGGTTTGAATTCCCCGGGGACAGCACTAGTTTCAGATGAACGCCTCGGGGATGGATAGTAGTATTCCATGAATACCCCGGGGAGGTTGATAGGCTCAGAAGCATTTCCCGGGGACGTCGAGGGGCGTAGGACGAATTCCCCGAGGACGCTTGCCCGGATGGCTTTTACTCCCGTTGTGGATGTTGTCCCTGTCTCCCTTTCACTTGGCCTGCGGTGGAAGGGTGAATTTGATCTTGGACATCGAATTCATCGTTTCCTTCTATTTTTCAAGTGTTAATGACATTGTGGGTCCCAGGGACCATGGATGAGGATGAAGAGCAAGAGGTTCCTACGGTCGAGAATAGAGCCCGTCTGGTCGAGGAGTGGGTGGCCGAGGAACCCCTGAATACACCCTCGTATTTCATGGATGATCAGAATGGCGCATTTGCCACTGTCGAGGATAGGCGTGAGAAAGAACCCAAAAACTGGCAGGCGTACCGGCCTCGCGAGCACCACCGTATCTGCTCGTCGTTTGGGAAGATGCTTTTCCCCATGTACGAATTTTGTTTCTGCGAAGCCGGGCTCCGATTGTTGTTCACAGATTTCCAATTGGGGGTCTTCGACTGGTTGCGGTTAGCCCCCTCGCAACTGCACCCCAATGCTGTAGCCTTCGTTTGAGTGTTCGAGATCGTTTGTCGATATCTAGAGATCGGGGCGACGATGCCGCTACTTTTCCAACTTTTTCATCTGCAGCGGCAGACGGTAGATGGTCGGCACGGATGGGTTTCACTGAAACAACCGAAGAAGATTTTTCAGACGTACATGGATTTTGTCCGGGACTTCAAGGCTCGATTCTTCGTTGTTAGGCCGATATCCCATGGAGCATGCTCCTCGTTGTACAGGAGAGGGGAGCGAGTAGTAAATGGGCAGCGGGAGGAAGTCCTGATACCGAAGGTTCCCTTGGAGTGAACCGAAGAGCATTCCTCGAGGGGCACTGACTGATACATAGTGCGGGCAGGGACCCTAGACGAGGAGGACCTGGCCGGTTATCAGAAGATAGTTGCGTTCGTGGCCGGCCTACCCGCGTCGAACCCCGTGACTCCCGATGGTAGATATATCCGCGACAATGAGGGGCGCGTTTGTCAGAAGCAGAGGCTGATCAGCACGAAGGCTCTGCTCGAGTGTTCGACGGAGGAGGAGGCCCTTAGTTATCTAGGTGGTGGTCGTCTCCCTCTTCCCTTGATCCCTCAATTATTTATTCGTTTTCTGACATCTTTCTTTCGTTTTGCAGGTAGCACGTCTACTGCTGAGGAGAGAGTGAAGAAGTTGGCTGCCACCAGAGTCGCAGTTAAGACCGGTAAGACGCGGGTTGCCTAGGTGGCCGAGCAAGTTGTTTCTGATCAGGGAGGCAAGGGTTCTTCTTCGTCGCCCTAGAGCAGCCAGTCCCTATTGTCTCAAGGGGCTGCTAAGCGGGCCAAGATTCATCAGCCCGAGGGTGTTGTCGACTTGACGGCAGGGTTTGTTGAGGAGGGCTTCATAATCCCGTCGTACAATCAGCACCCTGGCTTCTTTCATGGTGCTAGGTCGTCAACCGTACCGGTCGGGGAGGCAAAGAAGATCTCGGTTTGGACCGGGCTACTCGGAGGCAGGTTTTGACCAAGGATTTGGTTGCCATGATGCGGGTGTTCTCGACGGCCTTGGTCCTGAGTGATGAAAGCTGCTCCTCAGCCGAGTTGGCCAAGCTGCAGGGTGATCTCACTTTCACGCAGTCACGACTGACCAAGCTGACCGGGGAGTTGGAGAAGAGTCAAGAAGATACTGCTGCACAGTGTAAGCGGGGGGAGAGTGTTGAGGAGAAGCTGAAGGCTACGGAGGTGGAGGTGCAGGCGTTGAAGGCCCGCGTGCGCTCGATTGTGTTTGTATGCTGATATGCCTGTTTTATTTCTGCATATATGTATGCTCGAAATGTATGTTTACTACGTTGTCTAGTAGTTTTGGGGGGAATAGCACGACGATAATTGTACCCGGTAATGTAGGGGACTGGCCGGGGTGGTTACCTGGTTAGTTAAGGGGATGGACCACGATCGTGGACTAGCCCCCGTGGCAAGAACGTTCCATCGCGAGCTGGGTGTTCTGCCGAGCATGGTACAACGACGGGGAGTCTCGGTCGAGGGGTTCTCCGTCAAGCAGAACCTTCTACCTGCACACACAAAGGTAGAGGTTTGCTATTTTGTTGGCTTCGAGGAGGTGCGATGGTACCATGTCGCGCTTCTGTGGTCGCAGCGTGTGTCATCGCGGGTAGCGTTTTAACTGTAGTATTTTTTTTCAGCTTCTCAGCGTTCCATGGTCGAGCTAGTTGATCCCCGTGGAGGTTTTTGAGGTAGTAGGCCCCGTGCTTTGTCTTGTCTCGAACACGATAGGGGCCTTCCCAATTCGCGGCAAGTTTGCCCTCGTGTGAGTCCTTTTGGTTTCTTCGTAAGACCAGGTTGCCAATCTGGAACTCGCGTTTCAGGACTCTGCTGTTATAGCGTAGGTCTATTTTTTGTTTTAACCTGGCTTCGCGGAGAGTCGCTCCTGATCGAATATCCTCGACTAGATTGAGCTCCTCCTAGAGAGCTTCGTCGTTGGCTTCCTCTTCGAGGGGCGCCTTAGTCCTTCTGGACGGCTCCCTAATCTCGACTGGGATCACGGCCTCAGTTCCGTACGTGAGGCGGAACGGGGTTTCCCTGGTGTTCGAGTGATGTGTTGTTCAGTATGCCCAGAGCACACTATGGAGCTCCTCGACCCATCCTCTCTTGGCGTCATCGAGTCTTCGTTTTAATCATCGGAGGATTACCCTGTTCGCGGCCTCAGCTTGGCTGTTTGTCTGTGGATGTTCGACCGAGGTGAAGTGGTGTGTAGTTCCGAGTTTGGTGACAAAGTCCCGGAAGTTTCTGTCAATGAACTTTGTCCCGTTATCGGTGACTATGGCGAGTGGGACGCCAAACCTGGTGAGGATGTTCCTTTTGTAGAACCGGAGTATGTTGTGTGTCGTGATTTTGGCGAGGGCTTCGGCTTCGACCCACTTGGTGAAGTAGTCGACGCCCACTATCAGGTACTTGTTCTGATATGAGCCTAAGGTGAACAGGATGAGGATATCCATCCCCCACCAGGCGAACGACCAAGGCGAGGAGAGGGATTTGAGCTTGCTCGGAGGAGTGAGGTGTATGTCCCCGTGCCGCTGACACCTGTCGCACTTCTTGACATGCTCTTTTGCGTCTTCCTGCATCGTCGGCCAGTAATACCCAGCTTGCAGGGCTTTCCTGGCCAAGGATCATCCTCCAAGGTGTTGCGCGTTGATGCCCTCGTGGACCTCTTGTAAGATGGTCGAGGCTTGCGTTTGGTCGACGCATTTGGGGAGTGGGATCGAGAAGCCTCTGCGGTAGAGCTTGTCGTCGAGCAGGACATACGAGCAAGATCGTTGTTTGACAGCGCTGGCTTCCTTTGCATCGACGAGGAGGCTCCCCCTGTCGAGGTAGGCGTGTGTGGGAGTCATCCAACAATTGGCGTCCCCGATGGTGTTGATGTCGAGTAGCACTTTTTCTCTCTCCGTGCTTGGCTGCGCGAGGATCTCCTGAATGACGGATTTGTGCCCACCCTTCTTTTTGGTGCTCGCCAATTTCGACAAGATGTCAGCTCGTGTGTTCTGCTTGCGTAGAACGTGCTGGACCTCTGCAGAATAAAAACTCTTCATCTGCTCTCTTATGAGGACTAAGTATTTGGCCAGGTTTTCGTTTTTTGCTTGGTATTCTCCCCGTACTTGTGAGGCGACCAGCTAGGAGTCCGTGAAGATTTTTATCTCCTTGGCTCCGAGATTTGCTGCTAGGTGGAGGTCGGCCAAGAAGGCCTCATACTCTGCCTGGTTGTTTGTCGTCGGGAAGGCCAGTGTCAGAGAGACTTCCACGACAGTGCCTTCCTCGCTTTCAAGGATGATGTCCGCGCCACTTCCTGAGGAGCTCGAGGCGCCATCGACGAAGATGGTCCATTTCTGAGTGCCCGGGGTTAGTTCTGGTGCGGGGGTCATCTCGGCGACGAAGTCGGCCAGGACTTGGGCCTTCAAGGCTTTTCTTCCTTCGTATGTGATGTCAAACTCAGAAAGCTCCAGCGACCATTTTAGCATGCGCCCTGCCATGTCGGGTCGACCGAGCAACTGTTTAATAGGTTGTTCTGTTCTGAATATGATGGTATGGGTCAGGAAATAGTGTCGGAGTTGTCTGGACGCGTTGACAAGGGCTAAGACAACTTTTTCGATCTGTTGGTACCTCACTTCTGGGCCGTGGAGGGCTTTGCTCGTGAAGTAGATCGGTTTCTGCCCCTCGGGGGTTTCTCGGATCAGCACGGCACTGACGACTTCGTTTGCTACGGCCAGGTACAGGTACAAGGTTTCCCCGGCCTCTGGCCACGTCAACACGGGTGGCTCTGACAGGATGCGTTTGAGGTGGAGGAGGGCTTGCTCTCATTCCTCTGTCCACTCGAAAGCAGCTTCCTTTCTCAGTAGTTTGAAAAAGGGGAGGCGTGTTGTGCGGACTTGGCGACGAAGCGGGAAAGTGATGCGAGCATCCCGTTGAGGGACTGTATTGATTTCTTCGATCTCAGCGTTGCGATCTCGGAAAATGCCCGACACTTGTCTGAGTTCGCTTCGATCCCACGCTCGGTAAGATAGAACCCGAGGAACTTCCCTGCACGCACCCCGAAGGTACACTTTTCTGGGTTGAAACGCATCCGACATTTCCTCGCTCTCTCGAAGACCTTCTCGAGATGTGCCGTGTGATCGACTTTCGTGTAGGACATGATCATGTCGTCAATGTAGATCTCGAGCATGTTGTCAATCTCTCCTCGGAAGACCTTGTTCATCATCCGCTGGTAGGTGGCGCCGATGTTTTTTAAGCCGAAGGGCATTACGTTGTAGTAGTAATTGCCTGATTCAGTCATGAAAGCCATGATATGTTTGTCGGCCTCGTCCATGGATATCTGGTTGTACCCGAGTACGCGTCCATGAAGGACAGGAGTTTGAAGCTTGCTGAGTTGTCAACGAGCTTGTCGATGTTGGGGAGGGGGTAGGCATCCTTGGGACATGCCCGGTTAAGATTCGTGTAGTCAACACACATCCTCCATTTTCCATTATTTTCTTAACATGTACAACGTTGGACAGCCAGGTTGAATATCGGGCTTCCGAAATAAAATTTGCCTCTAGGAGGTCTTTTACAGCTTTTTCAGCCGCCGCCAACTTTTCGGGGGACTGCCTACGCCTACGTTGAACTACATTCCTAGCGGCCGAGTTGACGGAGAGCTGGTGGCAGGCGACCTCGGGGTCGAGTCCGGGCATCTCCACGGCGCTCCAGGCGAAGAGATCGGCATTCTCTCAGAGGCAGGCCTCTAGTTGTTTCCTCGCGAGTTCGGGCAGCCCCGCTCCAATCTTCACGGTCTTTGTTATGTCTGCCCCGAAGGTTACGAGCTCGAAGTCCCCGTCTGGAATGGGGCGCGTTGGGTGGGAAGGCTGCCCGTTGAAGCCTTGGAGATCATATCCTAGATAGGGGGACATGATGTCCACCGAGCTCCCTCTGTCGACCAGGATGTGCCTAACATCGAAGTTCGCCATCTGCGCCCATATCAGTAAGGGGATGTTAGACTTGGGTGCCCCTTCGGGGAGTTCCTCGAGGTAGAAGGTGATCGGGTTGGATCGACCTCGAAATTTGTCAAGCGTGCTCATCTTGCCGGAGCTATTGCTGATAAGCTCGCCGAACTTCCGTTTAACTGACCCCACCAATAGCTTGCTCGGGGTCCCGCTGAATATGACCATTGCCCTCGGGAAATATTCCCACCGGCTGGTGGAGCGCACAGGCTCCTTGGGTAGATCAAGTTTGGCGGGAAGGCTGAACTCCCTGAGGGCAAACCAGTCCTCAGGTCGGCTAATACTGAGGGCCACCTGTAGGCCGGACTCGTTATCCAGAGGAGGGAGGTCCTCAACTCTCTTAGCCTCGGAAGCCTCTTGCCGCGGGGGCTATCCTCTCCGGGTGTATCTTTTAAGATGTCCGTCCTTGATCAGAATCTCGATTGCATCCTTTAGGTGGATGTAATCCTCTGTTATGTGACCGTGGCTTCGGTGGAAGCGATAGTATTTCGACTTGTCCACGTTGGCTTTGGTGGGTGTCGGTTTTGGGAAACGGACACCTCTCTGGACAAACTTTGTTTTTGCACACTCGGCTAGTATGCGTTCGTGGGAAGCGATTAGTGTGTGAACCGTCCAGCTGGGCCACGTTGTTCGCGGGGCTCGCGGGGACGGTCCTCTCGCTATCGGTCTCCCTCGCGCCGGTGGCTTGAGGCTCCGTCGTCTCGGGACCCGCGGGGGGTCTCTATGTCCCTGGTGTCACGGGTGGAGTTAGCAGCTTGTGTTTCTTCGAACCGGGTATAATGGCGAGCCCGATCGAGGAAATCTTGGAGGGAGTCTGGCCGATAGATGGCCACGGCCTCATAGAATTTGGAGTCCCGGCGCAGGCCTTGTTCCATTAGGTAACGCTTCATCTCGTCTGAAGTCGTTACCTGCACCACTTCCCTTGTGAACCTCTCGATGTAGTTCCTAAGGGGCTCGTCGGGGGCCTGGATTATCGCGCCCTGTTTCCCTTGAAAATCGAAAAACAACCGCTGATCTTCCAAATCTAACTTTGGTGACTCACAGGATCGATCAGTTTGATCCTAGGACATGTGCTAAAAGAATTATTTTTTGGTTTTAAGAATTTATCCAAGTTCCACACTCGAATAGGGTTGGGATAAACAGAATCCTAAAAGAACATCTATTCGACTACGGGTTAATTTGAAGGTAAAATAAGGCTTCTAATAAAAGAGAAGAAAGTTTGTTGGTAAAGGTAAATCTGGATTGAGGACGAAGAGAAAAGAATTGCGTAGGAAAAGGAGGAATAAGGTAAGGAGTAAAAGGGTAAAGACAATAAAGGCAATAAAGGACTTTGTAAAACTTAAAATAAAAACAAGTAAATTGCATTAAGTTAAAAAAAATGGTGTGTCTACATCACGTACATTCTCTTACAATACTCGCTTTCTCTACACTCGGATACTTGGAGTAATCTCAAGAGTAATTTGTACAATAGTAAATTACAACACCCTTTGGATATGTCTAAGACACTCTATTTATAGTAACAAAAAATAACCTCTAATAACTTCCACCATAATCTCCTTCCGCCACTTGTCTTAAATGCATGGCTCCATTATTCATAAGGTGACACGTGTCTCCCTCAATTTTCCACAAGCAGAACCGTTCCCTCCAACATTCAAATTTCAAATACTTCGACGCACCATTTGTTATCGGCAGGCGGTCGAACCCATGGCCCCTGGGTGAGTCCTTCGACTTAGCTTCTTCTTTCTTTCGACCATTTTCTTGCATTCAAGGTATTCCCTACCCTTTTTCTTTGGACAACTTCTTTCTAGTTGAGGCGTCGAATTTAGGAGCTAACAAATTGCCCCCCAAAAATGTCTTTTCAACTTCAACCGTGGAAAAGCACATTTTTTGACAGCGTCTGACCTTCGACGCCGCTTTGCCCTCACGAGTGTCGTCTGATATTCTTTCCACCAATGTAAGCCTGAGAAGTTGAAAGGGAATGAAAGAGAAAAACGAAAAATAGCTATGAACACGCAAGCTACTGTTTCGTCGTCTTGATGCATGTTTTGTGACGTCATTATCATCATGGCTATTTCCTCAGGACTCAACAAAATCGTGGGCCATCATCACCTTACCATCCTCAGGGACGTGATTTGCAACCACTACCTCTGCCATTCTACATCCAGGCATACACGTGGCCCACTAACTCTAGCCCTTCAATGATGGAAACCTTCAGTCTTCCACTCACTACATAAGTAACTTCCCTTTGTTGTTTTTGTTTTTTACAACTTCTCTAACTCCCCATAACTTTCCTTGCTTTTTCTCTAATTCTCTGCTCTCAACCAACCAACTCTTACTTCTTGCAACAATGGCCGATCATCAGAAAAATAAAATGCAACCTAAGGGATAAACTTCTGCATCCATAATTCCTCCCTTTGCTAGTTTGAGCGGCCCTCGGGCGGTAAAAAATCAACAGTTCATCCGCGAGCCCCTGACGGAGGAGAAATGACACATCTACGAATCTCAGGTAATCATTCTTGTTAATGTTGCAGGGAGGCCTCTAGCCATGTCTAGGCCTTTACCCCCTCCCGGTCTCGACTACTCCGCCATCAAAGATTTCTTCCCTTCTTACAGAACCACTAAACCCCTAGGGCAAAGAGATTTCAACAAAGCTTCCACTGATGGTCCCGATAATCTGAGCCTTTTCGACTTGGACTTTAGGTATCTTCACGATGGGGCCAGATTGTTTAGGGCCACCCCCTATTTCAAAGATTCTGAACTCTATCTCAACTGGCTGACGAAATTAGAGAAGGTAAAAGCCCAGGAATGAAAGGAAACTGGGATTTGCAATCTGATCATGATGTTGAAGGTAGGCCCCTCATACTGCCCTCTCATGTTGGCCTCCTCCTTATTCTTCCGGGATAGGACACACAACACTTTTCACCTTCCTTGTGGGATGATGACACCCACTTTACTCGACGTAGCTGCCATTGTAGGCCTAAAACCCTATGGCCTCGTTTATGATCCCGAGATCGATAGTCATGACAGTATTGGTTTTTCCAATACTAAACACACTTATACAGCTTTTGTCCAACACTACCACAACAAAACTAGTACCTCTGTTGATGATGAAGAACACATAGCCTTCTTGGCCATGTGGTTATCCCGCTGTGTATTTTGCACCAAATCTTTGCAGGTGGCGAGAAAGTATCTGGTCCTGGCTAACCAACTGCACCTGAAGAGAGGCATTTGTCTCAGTGAAATGATCCTGGCTAGTCTTTACGAAGCTTTAGGCGAAGGTGCAGGTAAACTGAAAGATCCTGACAGTCATGGCAACTTGCTGTTATCGGGCCCCTTATGGCTTCTTCAGTTGTGGCTTAATGCCACATTTGAGCACAGTCTCCCCAACAAAGGTGAAGTTGATGAACATTCGCCTGCAGTTGCTGAGAGGGGAGTCGAGTGGCCTCGCCTGGCTCAACTTACTCCTAGCGAGGAAGGTCATTCCCTTCGATCCAACTTGTCCATCTTTGTTCATATATTTACAAAACGGCATGAGTTTACCGCGAATATGGCTCCCTTCGTAGAATGAAAATGTGGGCCAGAATGGTTTACTATACCCTTCCCCGCTTCCTTAAAGAAACATGAGGAGGAGTCGAAGCTGATCTGGGAGAGGTTCCTCATTCCCCGCCTACTGGTCCACAAACTAAACCTCGTAAAAGGTCAATCTAGCCTGTTAGTCTATCAGCCTAACTTGGTTTCTAGACAATTTGGGTTAATTCAAACCTTGCCCAAATGCTTGTACGATAAGAAGTCACACGTCATCCTTCCTTTTACTGTGTTGTCTCCTCTGGATTGTTCGACGCAGCTGGCACGCCATGCTCACAGGTCCTACCTCACACCTGTTCACTTTGAACCCTCTTATTTTTGCTCTCAAAATTTCTATGACTGGTGGTCGAAGCATTATGCTTCAGAATTTCTCGATGCTCCCAGTTTTATTCGCTTGATTGACCAAGCTTTCATTGATGTACAGGAGAAGGTCAAGAAAGGTACGTCCACTCATATCAAAGAGATCCAAGCCTTCCAGAAATATTTCGAAACTACCTATCGACCAGATGATGTTAGTCGAACCATCTGCGAGGCTGCTGTTACCTTAAAAGAAAATTTTTCCAAAAAACTGGATAGTTTTAAGATTCCCTCTTCTGTTCCTCGTGAGAAACGGTATGAGGTTGCCTTTAAACTTTTCCCCCCAAAAATCCCTCGACTACCAACCGCTGGTTTTGGCGTGGCTCTTGCCCCTCCATTTCCATATTGGTTTATCTGTGGAAATGCTATAAAAATCCTTCGACAACAGTCTAAGCCCAAGGCACATCGGGTGGTTCCGACTAAACATACACTCGATATGTTTAAAGGGCACCTTCATGTCAGTATCGAAGATGTTCGCATCAAATCTGAAATTCTTGAAGGTTCATCCCCCTTCGATTTGGACTTCCCTCCCTGAGCTTTATTGTTGCTAACTGTTTTAAGTATCATCTATTTTTCAGCTGCTCCAAAACGTGTTGCCCCAACGACCAGGACTGAAGTCAAGGATGAAGGTCAAAAGGTAACCTTCCGCAACTTTTACTATTTCGACCTCCTTACTCGATCTCACCATTTCATGTTGTTTTCAGACTAATCGAAAACCACCTACTCCTCAAAGGAGATTAAAAAGGGCTTCTCCCCAAATTATTCTTGATTCTGATGACGAAGACGAGTCTCCTCGTGAGAGTCTTCAAGTGAAAAGAAAAAGAAAGATTATTCATGATGTAGATGCTCCTGATGCTCCACCTGCTCCTACTGCTCCAACTGCCCCTGTTGTGACCAACACACCTCAACCTACCAATCCTCCTCCAGAACCTACTCCTGCTCCCGTAGGGGATGCTTCGCTTCAAGCAGTTGTCCCTATGGAAAGTGATAATTCGAGTCCTGCTGACGAAACTGTCAAGGTATGTCACACATCCACCTTTCCTTGGGTCTTTGCATTGAATCTTTCTCTAATATCCGCCTTTTCTAGGATGATGCTGGAACTTCAAGATCTAATCCCACCGCGATTCCTCTGTCGATATACTCCTTGAATAGCCAAGGCGATCCTACCTATCATCCCACTTCTGATTTGGGTTCTGGTGTGAGTTCACTTGGCGAAATTAATAAACCTGATTCTTTCATAGCCCCTCCATCTCCTGCAAAGACTACTACCCAGCAGTCTCAGACTGACGGGTCTGGTCATGAAGATGACCATCCTCAGGTTGATTCTATTACAGTGGATGATAAGGTTGACGCTTCAGAGGAGAAAACAAATCCGACTGATACGACCAACTCCCCTTTGGGTGAGACAGTAGATGTGAATGAAACAACTGTTGAAGGTAGTCAAGCCATTGAGGATCAGGCTAAGCCCCAGCCTGAATTGCATGAATCTAGTGACAAAAGCACTGGGGATGCCATGGAGGAGGATGTTGATAAGATCAAGGACAACAAAGATAAAGAATTACAAATTGTGGACACTTTATCAAAGGACCTGAAACTGCTGAAGCAGCAAGGACTCCCGTTCCTCCTACCCCAAAAGATATTCCAACAAGCTCTTTCCCAGACGAAACTCAACTGACTCCCGCTGAACTGGATGCGTTGAAGGTTTCCAACCCTCGACAATATATCAGGATCTTGTTGAGTAGGAGAAGCCGTTCTTCTAGTCGTACGCTCAGTACTTCGACTTCCGAAGGGCAAACCTCGAAGCCACCAACTGACAGTGCCCTCGACAAGGTCAAGCAAAAAATCTTCAAAGGGGATCTTTTTACCCTCCTGCAGATGGGCCCCGCCAGCCATCTTCCCCTCAAAGCTCTCCTTCAGAAAGTGGGCATTAAATCCCTTACTTCTGAGGCTGCAAGCGTTATTCGAGAGGTTGATACCCTGATCGACCAAGTTTACAAAGACTATCGACTGCTGCCCCAAATTGAGGGTGAGATTGAGATGAAGGCTGGCAGCGAAGCTGCCGCTTGGAGCGCCGTTGTAGATTCTGAGGAGAAAATTGTTGAGTTGGAAGAAACCAAGGAAAAGAATAAACAAGAGGTTCGGAATAACGAGGCGAACATCGCTTGTTGGGAACGGAAAATTAAAAAACTCTGTAGTAAGATAGCGAAGGCTAAGAAAAGGAATACTTAATTATCTTCTTTCGATGATACTTCCTTAACAGCTGAGCTTGAACATGCTGTCACCTATGCTGAGGAGCCCGTCGTTTAGAATCTGAAGTTGCCCAGCTAAAGGTAGATAAAGCTCAATGCCACAGCCGTCTCGAACTTCAAAAGTCGACTTACCTTAAGATGAAGGTGAATATTCCTTTTTAATTTGTTGGGTTTTTGTAATAGAGTAGATGATGTTGGCCTTTACGATCCATTTCTCTTGTTTGTAAGACATTGGGCCATTTTGGCATATTTTAAATTACCATTTATGGCTTTGCTTTATCTTTAACAATTATTCTGTTGATATTTTCACCTCTTGAAGTGCAGGCTTATACTTCTTTAGATATTTGCCATTTACTTTTAATACTCTCTCATCCTTACTCAGCTCTGTCACTTCATATGCCCCATTGAAGAATACCTTTGATACCTAGAATGGTCCTTCCCACTTCGGGGACCACTTACCTATGGATTTCACCTTTCGATCCATAGGCAGGATTACCCTCCAAACCAAATCTCCAACCAGGAAAGTCTTCGCTTTGACCTTCTTGTTATATGATTTCTCCACTCTCCTCTTTTGTCTTCTCAAGAGTTCTAGAGATTTTATTCTCTCTTCGTCTAAGTCGACTAACTCATCAAGCATCATATCCCAATAAATCTCTCGAGGGATTTCATGATGTCTTTGAATTCTTACTGACTGTATGTGTATCTCGACTGGCAATACTGTGTCATGTCCGAAAGTAAGTCGATAAGGGGAAGTGTTGGTTGCTTCCTTCGGGGATGTTCGACATGCCCATAGGACTTGATCCAATGTCTTATGCCAATTCCTAGGCTTGCTTCCAATCTATTTCTTTATCATGCCAATTATTACTTTATTTTCCGCTTCGACCTGGCCATTGGCCTGGGCATAGTAAGGTGACGAGGTAAGGAGTTTAAATCCCATTTCTTTAGCAAACTCCTACATCTTCCTACCCGTAAATACTGACCCTTGATCCGTCGTTATTGTCTCTGGTAGGCCAAACCTGTAGATGATATACTTCTGAATGAATTCGATAACATCTTCTTGGTCTACCTTCGGCAGAGGTATATCCTCGATCCACTTGGCAAAGTAGTCTATCCCTACCAGAATGTATTTCTAATTTTTGGAGGATGCTGGTCGAATCTCTCCTATAAGGTCTAAAGCCCAACCTCTAAATGGCCATGGCTTGACTATGGAATGCAATTCGCTTGCTGGAACGTGCTGTATGCCAGCATGAATTTGGCATTCCTGACAACCTTTGGCGAACTCGATGCAATCTTTCAGCATCGTAGGCCAGTACATCCCCTGGCGAAACAGCAACCATTTCATCTTATGGCCCACTTAGTGCGCTCCGCATGTCCCACCATGGACTAAGAACAATGCTAAGTATGCTTCAGATTCACTGAGGCATTTAAGTAAAACTTCCTCAAAAGTTTTCTTAAACAACTCGTTCCCCAACAGGATGTAGCTTAGTGCTTGGTATTTTATCTTTCGCTCTGTAGTCGATGAAGGATTCTGAAGGTATTCGACCAGAGGTTTTCTCCAGTCTTTGTCTGTCAAACCCTCGACTGTAAAAATCTTAAAGGTTTCCTCGTCGGCGTAGCCAAATTTCGTGATTTCCAAATCTGATGGTCTCAAGCCCACAGACACCACCTTGCCTCTGGCCTCAATTGCCTCCTGTAAGTTCTCCTTTGAGACCCTGTATCCTGAGACAACTTGCGCCAGGTCGTTGGCTATCTGATTGTGTATTTGCGGTATGTGTCGAATGATACATAATTCAAACTTTTTGAGCAGTCTGTTAGCTATTACGAAATACATGATGAGATTTTATTTAACGCATTTATATTCCTTTGTTAGCTGTTTTACAACCAACACTGAATCTCCCATTATTTCGACTCGGGTTGCCCCCAATTCTAACAAAATTTCAAGTTCGGCAATCAAAGCTTCGTATTCAGCCTCATTATTAGAACATAAGCCTTCGACCCTATACTTGAATTTTGTTGGAATTTTGTCAGGCGAAATGATCAATAGACCTATGCCTGTCCCGTTCTTGTGACTAGACCCATCATAGTATAGCTTCCAAGGCTCTAGTTCAACAAAGCTCAGGGTATTTTCGTTTATAGAGTGGTCAACGATAAAGTCTGCCACTATTTGTCCTTTGACCGCTTTCAACGGTCTATAAGTCAATGAATACTCAGTTAATGCTAATGCCCATTTACCGATTCGACTATGCAAAATAGGCTTGGACAACATGTGCTTAATAACATCAAAATGTGAAGACACGAAAACATCAACTGGTTTTATATATTGCTTCAACTTCATACATGAGAAATACAAACATAAGCATAATTTCTCTATTTCACTATACCTAGTTTTTGCATCATTTAAAACTCTACTAAGGTAGTAAATGGCCCTTTCGATGCCACTCTCATCCTCTTGAGCAAGCATGCTCCCTAGAGTTTTGTCTGATGCTGATATGTACAATCTCATGTTTTTGGTTCGACATGGAGGTGCAAGGACCGGAGGATGAGTCAAGTAGTCTTTGATCTTGTCGAAGGCCTCTTGTTGTTCTTTCGTCCATTCGAACTTCTCCTTAGTAGCTCGAAGTAATGGTGAAAAGGCTTGTGTTTTTCCGCTGAGATTCGATATGAACCTTCTTAGGAAATTTATTTTGCCCAGCAAGGACTGAAGTTCCTTCTTGTTAGATGGCGCTTTCGCTTCCATGATGGCCTTCGTTTTGTTTTGGTTGATTTCGATCCCCTTCTTGTGGACTACGAAACCCAAAAAATCTCCTGCTTGCACACAGAATGCGCACTTGAGGGGATTCATCTTGAGTCTAAATTTCCTCATTCTTATGAAGGATTTGCGCAGGTGTTCCACATGAGCCTTTCCTGTTACAAATTTTGTCACAATGTCATCAATGTAAATTTGCATAAAGGACTCAATGTAGTCATGAAAAATCGAGTTCATCGCCCGCTGGTATGTTGCCCCAGCATTCTTTAGGCCAAAAGGCATCACTACCCATTCGTAAGTGCCTAAGGCCCCTGGGAAACGGAACGCTATTTTAGGAACATCATCCTCAGCAATGAAAATCTGGTTGTAACCAGAATATCCATCCAGCATGCTAAGGTACTCGTGGCCAGCAGCTGAATCGACTAACATTTCTGCCACTGGCATCGAATACTCATCTTTAGGGGTTGCTGAATTCAGATCCCTAAAGTCTATACAGACCCTTAACGAACCATTTTTGTTTATCACTGGCACAATATTTTCTAGCCATTCGACATACCTGGTTGTACGGATAAATTTGCATCGGAGGAGTCTTTCGACTTCCTCCTTTATTTTCGAGAGGATCTCAGGGGCGAAGCGCCTTGGATTCTGCTTGACTGGTTTTTTGCCAGGCTTGATTGGTAGCCTATGCTCGACTAGATCTCTTTTTAGACCTGGCATTTCGTCGTAGTCCCAAGCAAAACAATCCCTGTACTCTTGTAGTAACTAAATGATTTCGACCCTAAGTTGGGGGTCGAGGTTGGCGCTGATATAAGTTGGCCTTTTGATTGCTCCATCTCCCAGGTCAACTTCCTCCAGTGGATCTTGCGCCAACATTTAGACATCGCTGGCCAAAGGATCCTTTTCGAAACCCAAAGGCTCATCGTCGTATATGGCGTCGAGTCTCTGCCCCTCGTATTGAATTTTAGGGTCAAAATACCCAACTGGACCTGCTTGTTTGGATTTTTCATTGGCTCCTTCATCCATTTTATTATTAGCGGCCTCCAAGGCCGTTTGTAGTTTAGTCTCGGCCACGTAGGCCGAAATCTTTCGAAGCGTTGCGGCTTCAGTCATCATCATCGAACTCACTTCCCCAACCAGTGGGGTCTACGGGAAGTTTGCCAAGGTATGGTAACCTTTCGCCTGGAACTTCCTTGTCCCATCGAAAACCTTCGACGGGATGCAGATACAACGAACAATACACTTCGTCATTAGGTGTAAATTCGAAGTCTGCAGGTTCACATGGCCCTATACTAGCCAAATGTTTGTCAAACTGTCATCTATTAATTTGATTTACAGGTGCTTTAAAGTATCCCTGATCTGCTTCGATGTTCTCGACAATACCATCTGGTCTCCAAATAGCAATCCTCTGATGCATCGACGATGGTACTGCCCCCACTCCATGGATCCATTCTCTTCTAAGTAATAGATTATAATTGGAAGTGGTCTCCACCACCATGAAAACAGTCGGACGGGTGATGGTTCCGACCGTGACATTCACCTGAATGACCCCCATAGTCGAACCCACCTTCCCTTCATAATTTGATAACACCATGTTGTGTGGCTTGGTGTCTGTCTCACTTTTCCCAATTTTGTTCAGCAAGAAATGCGGCATCAAGTTCACCGTAGCGCCACAATCCACCAGTATTTTGTTGACTGGGACCTTCTCTATTTGTGCTATAATATAAAGAGGCTTCAGATGGTTTTTCATCGCCTCCGTTGGCCGTTCAAAGAAAGCATTTTGCTCCTCGACGCAACCGTTGTTCATTACATAATAGCATACTGGCTTATGAGCCGTTATTTCCCAGTCCGTATAGGCGTCTGAGTTCTCGACTACTGAAACCCTATCGAACTCCCTGTGCATTACTGATACTACGTTGACCAGAATATCCAACGTATCATCAGAATCTTCATCAAAGTTATCGGTCATTTCATATTCGACCGACTTTATTTGTTCTTCAATCCGTGTTGGAAATAACTTTCTTCCTACAGGTGTCTTCCCAAAAGCCTTTGTTCGACCTTCCTGCTTTGTGGGAATATTGGTGTTGGACTGTGGTTGGTCTTTATGTGCACCTTCTCTATATGCTTTCCTTCTTCTCTTCTCACGTCTCCATTGGGATCGAGACATGGGATTTTTCCCTTTGTAATTTTCTGATACATGAGCAGCCTTCGAAGATTGAAATTCTTTTCGATAGCTTAACGAAGATCCCCTTTGTACTTCGAAATTTTTCCATCTCTTCTGCCCTTGCTGCTTGTTCTCATTAGGCTTCATCCACTTTCCATCAGCGGCCTTAGCATTGGGCTTGAAGCTAGTGGGCTTGTTCATCGGAGGCCTTATGCGAGGGTCATATCTCTGCTGGAGGCCTCTTCGAGGGTCGAATCTTGGCCTTTCGCTTTCTTGCTTCAACCTTCGTGTCCCCTCTAACTTTTGTGCAACCTTCTTGTCGAATATGGCGTTGGATCGGGGACAGAGCATCACACTAGAACCTTTTTGCTGGCAGCGGTGAAGGAAAGAAATGATGGATTCCTCTTGTTCTGGGTATGCTTCCCTTGTGTGTGTTTCCTGGTAGTTTGACTCACTATCCGCCACCTCCTCATGTTGAGTGATTTGAACCATGTTAATCTCAATTTCTTTGGCCAGGCTAAGCTTCTTCAAGCTTAACTCCACGCCTTTGGTGGCTTCATCGATCTTAACGAAGTCATCATCTGTTTCCTTGGTCACTATCTCCCAACCCAGATTGTTCCTGTTGCTTGGGCCTTTGGTTTCACCCCTCTGGTCACAGCTATCAACTTCCATTTTGACACAGCTCTCCTGTCCGAAACTGATGGTAACTTTTGCCATTACAGCTTCGTCTATGAGATTGCTAGCAGCCTCTGTTACTTCGATTGAGAAGTCGTAACCGCTGACAACTTCGATCAAGTTAGCCTCGACTGGCTCTGTATAATTTGCGTCTGCCGTCTGTAGAGGATCTGAGTCGACCTTCATTTGGCCATCAGCTTTTCCCCCGAACTTTAGACGTCCCTCTTGGACCGAATTCTGAACGAGGTCCCTGAAAAGAAAACATTGAGATGTTTTATGACCCAAGAAATTATAATATTTACAAAACCCTCTTTTCTTCCTTTGCTCTAGAGATGGCATTTTGGCGCCAGGAGGCACTATCATTTGTCCATCCTTAACTAACAAATCGAATATTTCATCACATTTTGTGATGTCAAAGGTATATGTTTTCTTTGGGAACCTATCATTCTTTTCGGATTTGACATAACTCTTCCCTTGTGGGGGAGCTAATACTTTGCATAAGTAAGGTGGCCCTTGCTTGAGTTCAGCAAGATCCACTTCACCATCGTCAAAACTCATGGACTCGTCACCCAGACCTTCGACGTTATCATTAAATTCGACAAAAGCTATCTTTTTATTTTTATTAAATTTAGCCTTTTCGTCTTTGAGTCTTTCGAGTTGCCGAACCCGATCGGATAATTGGGCCATGTCCCTTAGGTACTGGGTGTCCAACTTTTTCCTAATAGAGTAATCAAGACCACCAGCGGCCATTTCGACTAACTCATGTTCAGGGACCTGCGTGAAGCATTTGGCCTTGAGCAAACGGAACCTATTAAGGTACTCTTCTATTGGTTCAGAGAATTTTCGCTTTACACTAGCTAGTTCCTTCAAGCTAATTTTAGTCTGACCCATATAGAACTGTTCATGAAACAAACGCTCTAACTGGGTTCAATTACATATCGTGTTAGGGGGAGCGTCGTGAATCAGGTGAAGGCGTTCTTAGTAAGAGAACTTGGGAAGTATTTTATCCTAAGGCTTTCGTCGTTCGCTATCTCTCCAGCCTCAATTAAGTAACGAGCCACATGTTCGACGGTGGATTTCGTCGTATCTCCTAAGAACTTAGTGAATTTAGGTACTTTCGTCCTAGGAGGTAACTCCGCCTGAAGGATATAGTCTACTATAGGTGAAGTGTAATTTGGCCTAGTAAAACCGGTGTTTAACCCATTTCTGGCCATAATTCTCTCGACCATTGCCGCTAGATTATTGTCTACGGCTATGTTGTTTCGACGAACACGCTGGACTACATTATCTGCATCTTGGTTTCGATTTACAACCACCACTCCTGGATTTCTTTCTCCCAAGCCACGGGGTTGGTTTTGCAACGGCTCTTCCCTAAGCTCTTCGACTACCGGAGGGACTATCCTTCCTTGGTTTCCTACGCCGACTTCTATCACATTTGCCAGGTTATCTCGTGGGGTGTTCGCTACTGCGACTTGGTTTCTAACTAAGGGAGGTACCCCCATGAATTCAGCCAATCTTGTTAATTGTACCGCCAATTGTTGATTGGTCTGGGTTGTATTTTGGATTAATGGCTGAAATATTTCGCCCATGGTTTGTGACAAAGTCTGAACCATCTGTGGGTTACTTTCATCCATTTGTTGTCTCAAACACGCAACCGAGGTGTTGGTCAAATTGGGGCCTTGTGTCGAATACCCTAAACTCTGGGGGTTTCGACTCATGTTCACACCTGACCCCGACCCTTGCAGTGGCGAAGCCATCGCCTGATCTGAAAATATAGGGGGTGCGCTTTGGAGCCCTTGCATCATAGCAGTGGGCATCCCATATAAGGGGTTTCTTGGTGACTGTGAAAAACTAGGAGGCACAAACTGCCGGGACGTCGAACTTCCTCCTAACAAAATATGAGGATTCGACGTCTGGTGACCAATGTATTCCAACACTGGTTGAGTATAAGGCCTTATCACTGTCGATCCCACCCCAAGTGCTGAAGGCGTCGGCACTGGCCTCACAAGAAGCATCGTTTGTTCCCCAGTCGACGGTATCGGAGGGGGAACTCCCTCGTCTCTTATTCCTTCGAGGGAACCGTCTCCTGGTTGGTTGGAGTTATCTGACTGGTTTGTATCCGTAGCCATGTTCTTACTGCTTCGTCTTGATCGCGTCTCTTCGTTTATAGCGGTAATTTTACCACTTCTCAGTAACATAAAAGTGTACCTTCTCACGAAACGGGATCAGTAAGACTGCAAAAAATTTTTTTTTTAAAGTTTAGTTTTATAAAATAGATTTTGTAGCACTGTCCCACTGGGCGTGCCATTTTGTTTCCCTTGAAAATCGAAAAACAACCGCTGATCTTCCAAATCTAACTTTGGTGACTCACAGGATCAATCAGATTGATCCTAGGACATGTGCTAAAAGAATTATTTTTTGGTTTTAAGAATTTATCCAAGTTCCACACTCGAATAGGGTTGGGATAAACAGAATCCTAAAAGAACATCTATTCGACTACGGGTTAATTTGAAGGTAAAATAAGGCTTCTAATAAAAGAGAAGAAAGTTTGTTGGTAAAGGTGAATCTGGATTGAGGACGAAGAGAAAAGAATTGCATAGGAAAAGGAGGAATAAGGTAAGGAGTAAAAGGGTAAAGACAATAAAGGCAATAAAGGACTTTGTAAAACTTAAAATAAAAACAAGTAAATTGCATTAAGTTAAAAAAAATGGTGTGTCTACATCACGTACATTCTCTTACAATACTCGCTTTCTCTACACTCGGATACTTGGAGTAATCTCAAGAGTAATTTGTACAATAGTAAATTACAACACCCTTTGGATATGTCTAAGACACTCTATTTATAGTAACAAAAAATAACCTCTAATAACTTCCACCATAATCTCCTTCCGCCACTTGTCTTAAATGCATGGCTCCATTATTCATAAGGTGACACGTGTCTCCCTCAATTTTCCACAAGCAGAACCGTTCCCTCCAACATTCAAATTTCAAATACTTCGACGCATCATTCGTTATCGGCAGCTGGTCGAACCCATGGCCCCTGGGTGAGTCCTTCGACTTAGCTTCTTCTTTCTTTCGACCATTTTCTTGCATTCAAGGTATTCCATACCCTTTTTCTTTGGACAACTTCTTTTTAGCTGAGGCGTCGAATTTAGGAGCTAACACGCCCAGCGCGGCTTCCGTCTTCGGGTGGCGTCTGGACACCGTGAAGTGTCGTGAAAATAGGTCCTTTAGGACCCTCCACGACGTTACGGACTCTGGCTCCAAGCTCTTGTACCATGTCATAGCCCCCTTCTGCAGGGTCGTCGGGAAGAGCCTGTATTTGATGGCTCCCCGGACATTACGGTAGTCGAGCATAGCCTCGATATCTTCCAGGTGATCGTCCGGGTCCGAGGTGACGTCGTACGTCGAGAGCACAGGTGGTTTCTCCATTCCGTGGGTGATGGGAGCTGCCATAATCTCCTGAGACAAGGGGGTCCTGTAGTCGTCCTCGTCGCTGAGAATCGGGGACGGAGGAGGTGAAGGCCCGTGTCGTGGAGGGGGTTGATTTCGTACCCTCGGTTGCCTGACCGGGGGTTCCGCCCCCGTCGTCCTCGGCTCCTGGGCTCGCTTCTCTTTCCTGACGACGACCTTGCCCGCTTCTTGGAGACAATGGGTTAGGGCCTCTCCAAATGTGGTCGGGGACTTCGTGGACAAGGTGATGGACTTCTCGAGTTCTCGTAGTGCTCTTCCCACGGAGGGGAGCGGGACGGGGCCTCGTGTTCGAGCGCGCCAATGCGTTGATTCTGTTGGAACAGCATCTGGTTTGTCTGGTTGATGGCCGCGAAGAGGGCGGCCATCGTCGGGTCCATGCCAGCCGGAGTGGGGATAGGCTAGAACACTGACGGGCTTCTTGCCCGAGGAACTTCGTGGTGCAGTGTGCCTTCGGGGGAAGGGGAGGCAGTCTGGCCGTCTCTGACGTCGTTCTCACGGAGTTGAGATGTCCCTATGTGATCGTTGCCGTTGGCAGCGGGGATGAGGGAGGAGTTATGAACAACGTCATCATGGTGTGGGCTAGTCATGATTCTGAAGTGTTGAGAGGTGAAACTTTGGTTCTCTGCTCGGAGGTACGGGGAAGTTTAATTCCCACAGACGGCGCCACTAATCTGACCTGATTAGAAGGGAATCGCTGGACCGTCACGCGTCTTTGATCTGCTGCCTATTCACCGGTGGTAAGAAGGAGGAGGGGTGTACCTGCAAGACACTCCGATGCCAAAATGAGTAATGGACCAGAGTGAGAGCAAATACAAAAAAGAGATAGAGAATTGAATTGAATATCTGACCCTCTAGTGAAAGAGGGTATTTATAGTGAGACCCCAATGCAAGGCCAACAACCAGTTGAGTTGGGCTGGATGGTCAGGCTCAACCCAAGTGACTGCTAGGGCTTACGTGGCGTAGTGAAGACCAGCACGTGGTCTTCGCCCTAGTTCAACCATCTCGTGGTCTCCGGAAGGTGGATTGACCAACTCTTGCGGAGGTGGGTAGTTGGGTGAGGACGTGTCCCCGCGGAGGGGAGCACATGGAGAACGTGTGGTGGACACGTCGTTCTGCTCGAAGAAGGGAAAGTTCTGCCTGCGGAGGGTAGTGTCTGCTCGACGGAGAATCCTTGTTCTCGACGTATGTGATATGGGCCTGCTTGAACTTTCCCAAGTAGTATTGGGCTGGGTCTGCCCGGTCAAGCCGGGGCCCAACCCATATATATATATATATATATATATATATATATATATATATATATATATATATATATATATATATATATATATATATATATATATATATATATATATATATATATATATATATATATATATATATATATATATATATATATATATATATATATATATATATATATATATATATATATATATATATATATATATATATATATATATATATATATATATATAAACAATATCTACTTAATATAATATTAAGGTATTTTATTTACTTTAATTAAAAAAGAGAGAGAGAGAGATTTGGTAAGCCCATTAAATTGACGAATATATTTTAACTTTAAAAAACTATTTTTTAATATTAAAAATATGACATTTAACTTTTTTACTATTATAAAAATGAGATTTACTTTTTTTTAATTTTACTATTATAAATATGAGATATCGTTTGACTATTATAAATATAAAGTATTATATTGACAAAAAAAAAAAGATTGATGTCTATCAACAATTTTGAAAAATCAAAATACTTATATAAATAGATAGACACAAGAGCTAGAAAAGGAGAAGTGTGGAATCAAGTACACTTTTGCAATTAAATTCTAAACTCATTCTTAATCCATTATTTGTTGAATGTTTGTTAAGATAAGAAACCCCACACATGATCATCAATATCATGCTCTTCTCTTCCTCTCTCTTTCTCACCACTGTTCCCTTCCTTTCTACCTTCCAATAAAAAACACCCACCTATAATCAGACAAACAAAACGTTGTTTTTATAACTCTCTTTGTTTCTTCTTCCACTTCCATTCCATCATCATTATTTTAACCAGAACAAACTACCAACAACTTCTCTTACCCGTTCTTTCCTCTGTCTTTTCCATACTTTGCCGTTTCTTAAAACAACAACAAATTTCTGGGTATTTTTTATTTTTTGTTCATGTTTTTGTTGGTTTTATGTTTTTCATTATGTTCATGGATCATATTTTCTTCATTTAAATTTTTCAATTTTTTTATCAGGTATTATATCCTTAAAGTATAGTCTTGTGACCCATTCCATACGTAACTTTTGACGCTGAAAAACAAAATTAAACACTGCGCCTTTTTTTCCTCCTCTATTTTTTTATCATCTTCTTGGAAAGTGATGGAACTTGCGGAAATTCCTGAGTTGGTAAGAATGTTAATTTCTTTTCCGGTCTTTTTATTCTTTTAACTGTTTCATTGAATTTGAAATATGGGTCTTATTTAATCTCTGTGGCTCTGTTTTTTTTTAGGATTTGGTTTCTTCTTCTTGTGAGGCTTTGGAATCAGGAGAGATGAACATAGGTTCACAGAGAATTTTGGTTTCAGATCACATAAAGGCATATCAATACTCTTCTGAGAAAGTAGATAGCTTTGTGGTTGATATGGATTCTTTCTCTTCCAGCATCCACAAAGACATCATCAATGCCAATTCAAGAACAACAGTAAGAAATTTTTTTTTGTTTTATAAATTTTAAATTATATTTTACTTTGTGATGATGATTATTTTATTTTTATAATATTTGGCCCATCTCATGAGCAAAACAGAGTTACTGTCATGTTCTGTTAATGGGATGTTTTTTATTATGTAACCTCATAATTCTCGAATATACTAGTATCTCGTATCCGACACTTCTAACACCTCACATAAATGTTGTTTCTCCTAGTCTTAGTCGGACAACGTTGATTATATATATATATATATATATATATATATATATATATATATATATATATATATATATATATATATATATATATATATATATATATATATATATATATATATATATATATATATATATATATATATATATATATATATATATATATATATATATATATATATATATATATATATATATATATATATATATATATATTTAATTGTTATATGTGTTAATATATTAACTTCAGTGTCATGTTTGATATCGGTGTCTGTACTTCTTCAACGTGTCAGGATCATATTCGGCCTCTTTTTAGTGGTTCGTATCTTTTGGTTGTGATGAGACAATGATAAATTAACCTAAATGTTAGAAGTAGAACTTCATGTTTAGTCCAGAATTCGAAATAAATTTGTACTTAACCTAAGAATGTGCCCTCGGGTTCAAATCCAACAGGTGTCAACAACTCCTAGATTAATTCAATTGGCCGGATGGTAGAATTGGACTTCATATTAATCGGTTCTAAGATCAGATATCAAGTTTAAAAAAAAAACTTTGTACTTATATGAAAATTATGAAACAGAAAACATATATTAATTACCAACTTTTGTTAAACCTTTGCGGCCATTAGAGTCTAATATCTTTCTCAAGCATTATTTTTCTCCCACGCCTTCTCCATTAACCTTACAATTACAATATTTTAATTGATCAAGCGTTGAAGATTAGATAAAGCCAGTTAATTAACTTTGTGTATGACTTACTCAACTTCCACCACCAAGTTGCATTCTTAAGTTGCTCTTTCTTTTTAATTTTTGCACGTAATAATTTCTTTCACATGAATTATTTATTTTTTTTAACTATATAATATAGTTGCAGAGGAGCCTTTCTAGGAAAGGATCTCAACGTTGGGGTGATAGAAATATGAATGGTGGTAATGTCACAGTTCAAGACAAAGATATTGTCCCTACTACATGCTCTCCGAAAGGTACTATAGCAATTCCAAAGTGTTACCGACTAGTTTATTGTATTCTACTTAACTTAGTATTTGTTTTTTTTCATTTATTAGGATTTGGATCATCTTGGATTGATTTTTTTATGTCACATGACAGTTTAAAGAAAAATATTTGCACAAGAAAAATACAAAAAATACATGAAAGAATACAAATATATTTTTGTTTTTATGTTAGGGATAGATCTGGACCGATAAATCTCTGGCTTGTGATTTTGTTTTCATTCATGTCTTGTTCAGTTGAAAAAACGTTTCATGTTACTATCAACTTTTGGTGGGTTTGTTTTTCCTTGTTTGACCGTTATGGCAAGTTAAGTTCATCTGGTCACTAAATTCAAATGGTAAATGATATGCGTTATGTAAATTGAAAATTATGAGAGTTGTTGAAGATTAGTTAAAGGAAAAAGAATAAGAAACCAACCTATTATGTAAAATTGTCCAACTTAGTTGTCTGCAAGTTTCATTTCACCTGGCAGAAGCTGATATTATTAAGTTAAACGCTATCACTATGGTTTGAATTCTAGTGTGCGAGCTTCAAATGATTATTACCACTTTGTCTATAGACCTGAAAATGTTGTCAAACTTAGCTATATTCTTTTTAATAACTAATTGTTAGTATTATATTTACACATTTGTCTGAGATTTAGCCTCAGAACTCTTTTAACCGTTAATTCAATTGGTTCAAACTCGTTGATATAAGTTTATGGCTCAATCATATAGAAGGCTACAGAAGAGATTATATACCATTATCTAATTAATATGTTTCTGGTACACCATACTTGGGGGCCACATGTACGTACTGTCAATTATCAGAAATTTGGATATTAGTGTTGAGAACTTGTAATGTAATGTAAATCGTAAACTCTTGTTTTTGTTTCATTGAACTGTAGCTTCTTTGTTAGGACCCTCCAAGTCAACAGTAATGGCGGTAGGGTCCATACAGAATTCAGCAAACATACAACAACAAGTACATCATCAAATTACTATCACAACAGCTAGTAGTAACATCTGTAACAACAACACAGAAAACAAATGTATGATGAAGAGAAATAGTTTTGGAAGATCTTATTCATGGCTCCTTGATCCCAAGAAAATTCTTCTTATCTTTGCCACATTGTAAGATCACTTATCTATAAACATGTGTTAGTATTAATCCTTAATACATTCTCTGGTCGTAAATTTCACTTTTTTGGTTTATTTAAGAATTGATGTATCTAGATTATATACAAACTAGATACATTCGTGGTTGAATGAACCAAAAAAGTTAAATTTACTTATAACAGTGACCAGAGGGTGTACAGTTTTATGTACACTAATTAACATGTTTTGAAACTCGAAATAGGTCAAGCGTTGGAACATTATTACTGATATACTTGACTCTTAGTATCAGCAAACATAATAATGGAGTTGAAAATGGAAGTGATTTGCAGTAGTTACTTATTCGACTGCGACTTATACCGGATAGAATGAGATTTGAAAGCTTGCGAATTCTAACTAAACTTCCACCATCTTTATGTCTGAATCATTTACCTCTTCTGGAGGTACAAGAGGGAGTTAAAGGATGAGGAAGTTACTTTTTTCTTTTTCTCTTCTTAGGGTTTATATACCTCAGCTTGTATCATTCTGTTCTGTTTTTGGTCTCACATGCAATCATAATAGCAAATGAAACTTTTTCCATATTTGTAAATTTTAAAGTAAAGATAGGGAAAAAGAAAAGAGAAAAGAGAAGCAATAGTTGAATGTAATGAGGCCCATGAAGGCTACCTAGAGGCTACAATACAAAAGTGCAATACAGTGAGCAGTGGGAACTAAAGAGACATTGCATGCTCAATGGGATTTTTGGTCTTTGTCAAAAAAGCTGTAATCCACTAGCTGTATTTTTCAGGGTCAAATAATGTTTGATATACAGGGGAACTTTTGGGAATAAACTAGATGTGTCATGTGAATCATTTAGTTTAATTTGGCAAGTTTCTTATGTTGTGTAGTTGGTTTACATGACTAAGCATGTGGACGTTAGATCCTTTTCAAAAAAGAACCTTTATCTTAAGATTCATGTTTGCCACTAACAAAACCAAACAAACCTTATAAAAAAGTTAAGTTCTAAATCTTTAGAGAAGGAAAAAACGTTGTTTTTGCTAAATGAGTTTGGATCTTACAAAAACACTTTTAAAGGATGATGATCTTCAAACACGTTTATACATCTAACAATTCATAAAACTAAATAATGTTGGACTCTAATACAACTTTAGCACTCACCTCACCTCAGGTCTAGCATGGGTCATGGGTCAAATTTTTTCATTGAAATCTATTCTGATTGACCTCAAGTCCGCACCACTGCGGCTACAAAATAATGTCAATTTTAGATGTGAAAACTTTCAAGACTTTGTCTTTTAAAAATGGTATTTAGTTAGATTGAGGTGTATGAGTGTTATATATAAACTATTTTTAAATTCGATTCCCAAACAATCTAAGACTATTTTAGCCACTCCAGAAAAATTGTCCCTAGTCAAGGCTAGGGGCAAGGTGCGAGCATGTGATCCCGATCTCCTCCTTCTAACGTTAATTTTCCGATTAACCTCAAATTTGCGTTACTGTAACTATGAGGTATTGTCCACTTTGGGAATGAGAACTCTCACGACTTTGTCCTTTACAAAAATCGTCTCATTGAATTGAAATATATGAATATTGTATATAAACTATTCTTAGCCTTGATTCCCAAACAATGCAGCCCGAAGCACAGTATTCAATCTAACCATAATACCATGTTCAATTGATTAGGATCTCGTCCAAAATACCCAATACATGTAACAGCTCGAAAACCTAGGCAATGCGAGACTCCAATACAATTTCTATAGTTGTAATGCTGCAGTAAAAAAATATTAATACATACACCAGGTTAGGTGAACAAGAACAAATCAAAGAAAACCTAAGAAATTTGTGTCTATGACTAATTCGTCAATGTATGGGAATGAAAGAATTAAGGAAACTCACCATTCAAATGCCCATGTTTTTGCGCCTGCCTTTGGTACACCAAATAATCTTACATAAATACGTTAAATGAATGCTTATATAGGTTGTGAGCCTGAGTCTAAGAATTTTAATATGTTTAGCAAGTAATGTATTTTTACAAGTGAATGCAAACACAATGCATGGATATTATATCCCACCGGATAGTTTGGTAAAAAATAGAGATATCGTACATAACAATTAAGTATCAATGGAACCATAAAAAACAATTAGGCATCACAATTAAGTATCAATGGAACCATTAAAAACAATTAGGCAAGCAAAAAAGAAGGGTCCCTATATGTGACTTTGAAAACCAAACCATGGAGAAATACTTCACCAATTTGGCAGGACCAGAGGTTCCTTTCCCTTGAAGGAAAGAAAACTTAATTTCCATCCATTGTATTTTTCACAAAAGAGAGGCCAGCAGTACTCACCCGATCGAAACCGCCTTTCAACAGCTGGTCCTAGTAAGATACTGTTGAAGATTAACTACCATTCATATTTCTTAGAATACTTACAAATCAAGTGTTGGAAATGATGGTGATGTTTCATAATATAACAGAATGATGTATGATACAAAAAAGGCATACCTATTAGGTAAAGTATATGAAAATCAGTTGATAATGAGAATACTGGAAAAAAAAATTGTTTGATTCCATGGATGTTGTTTATTATTATACACAGAGGAAGAGTTGTTTGAGATAAAAACCTCACATACGGTTTTGAAGCCAAATAACCCTTTTTTTTATTTTTTTATGTAAGGTTAATTATTTTAAACCCATGTAAATATAAATAAAGAGGTTCATTAGCTTGTTAATTATGATTTGGGAAATGCAATTTATAATTTTTATGGTATGTAATTATCACATTTTGTGTCCCAACATTTAACAAGTTGAGTCAAACAAAGTTTATGCTCTCTCAATTGACTATAAATAGATTGATAAACTAATGTTAAAGCAAACCAAAATATATAATCTTTTGTTATGATTCTTAAGTCTTGTTCTATACTTTGTTATGAAATCAAAAACAATATACAAGTTGATTTGCATGGGATATGTTTTCACTAATGTTGTCCGAGAACATTTTAGTGGCTTTAAAATGAAGACTTATAAAATTTTAAATATGCTAATCACATTGGTTGTCATTGCATCAATTATAATTGATCAAAAAATTTATAAACCTTCATTTTAGAGCCATCAAAATGTTCTCTACAAGCAAAAGCATAGCCTATGTCAATGAAAATAAAATCTGTTCATAACATTCTATTTATAGCCAATTGAGAGGGGGCAGAAGCTTTGTTTGTCTACTTGTTTAATGTTAGCATAGAAAATGTGATAAAAGCATTATTTCATAAGAGATAGTAATATGAAAACAATGAAGATGAAAATTATAAATTGTATTTCCTAAATTTTAATTATATAAATTTTAATTATATAAGCTAATGAACCTCTTTATTTATATGGGTTCAAAGTAACTAACCTTACATAAAAATAAGGGTTGATATAACAAACCCCTCATAATAACTAACATTAGGCATAAGAAAAGGATAAACAAAACACCCAAGACAAACATCTGGCTTCAAATATTGGTTTATGAATCCATATTTTAGACAATTGACATAAATCAAAGGAGTAAAGGAAGAGAATCTTTGAACAGAATATCGGATGTCGGCTCAATTGGAAGGAAATTATGTGAGGCTTTCCAGAGTTATCATGAGGATAGGTGAGTGGAAATTGATCCCTATGATCGAAGAGTATTCGACTTGATATACAATATGGAGTTCAACAATAGAGAAAACCGCATCTCTAGTAGCGTTTTGAGATCCTAGACATTGTGCACTTATGCTTCCGGTCATGGAACAACCTCAATACAACTGCTGCAGTTTCTTCTATGGCTTTTGCGGTCACATCTGTATTCATTAGTAAATAAATTTAGATTTCATCAGCCTAAGTTTGAAAGTGATATTTTGCAACTCCCTTTGAAATAATCTAAATCACAGTTCAAATTATAAAAATTTAAAATCGCGTGTAATTTAAACTTGTTACCAATAACCGGCCAAACAGGGTTTTGAGCAAAGAGCTTTCTAGAAAATTCAAGTTCCTCTCGAATATAATCCATCTCCGAGTAATTAGTCCTTGATTCCAAACTCAATCCCAAAGTTTTAGCCCTTGTTCTTCTAATCTCCTGTAAAACACCATGATTTATAGTCAATCCAAAAACCTTCTTTGGATCAACCTGAGAGAGAGTCTTAGGCATATCCACGCCCATCACAATCGGTACATTAGCGACCTTATACCCTTTCTGAGCAAGATAAATAGACAATGGCGTCTTCCCAGTGCGTGAAACCCCAGTGAGCACAATATCCGCCTTGGCAAGATTCTGCGGAGATGCCCCATCATCTTGCTTGATAGTGAACTCAATAGCTTCAATCCTACGAAAGTAATCATCGGAGAGAGGAACACCAGAAGCTCCGCGAGAAAGGCCAGAAGGAGACGCACCCAAATGAGAAGCAATGGCCTCTGTAATGGGTCCCAGTACATTAGTAGAAGGCACACCCCATAATTTGCAGGCCTTCTCAGCAGCTGAAGATAATGAAGAATCTGCTAATGTATACACAAGCAATGCATTTTCTTTCACTGCTTGCTTTATTATCTCCAATAACCTTTCCACATCATCAATCTAATCAACAACAACAATCTCAACATAAGCATTAATAAAACTACTTAGGAGAACTTATGAACTCTATAACACTGACCAACACTTCTGAAAAAGATTTCAGATGTGTGTCAGTGTTAGAAACAGAGACCCGACACTTGTGTCGGTGTCGGTCTCAGTGTTTCTGATGACCGTGCTACGAAAGGATAAAGAATGGAGGGTTAGAAAAGTTACCCCAGAAAACAAATGGGTACTAACAGGGCAGCCATGATCAACCAAGCAGTAATCGAACTGACCCAACGCGGCATTAACGGAGTGTTCAGCGGTCCAACCGGTTCCGTCAGAGACAATATAAATGGACTTAGCCCTAAACTCTGAACCGTCATCACTAACGGCGTCATCTGGTTCAACAGCGAAGGGAAGTGTAGGTGGGGAGTGGCTGGGTTCTAGGGTTTGGGTTCGTGGACTAGAGCGGTCCAATTTTCGACCGGAACGTATTGCACGAGCCCTGGACCACCGGTTCAGCTGGGGACTGACCCTGGGTTTCCCTGTAACTGATTTGGATCCAGTGTCGTTGTTGTTGGGGTTGCAGGCTTTGATTCGTAGAATTGGAGGGGTGTTTGGACATAATTGCGAAATTGGCATGGCTAGCAACTTTTTCGGATTAGATTAGTAGGATATTTTTATTTATTTTATTTTTAAAGATGTTTCGGATTATTGATAAAGTGCGACAACCACAATAATCTCTGTGTCATGTTTCTCATTATCGATTATTTCTCACTCTTTTTCTAATTATAGTTTTAAAGTAATTTCTTCTTTAACAAAGAAAATCAATAAGCCCGTTAATTTTAATAAAATTATTCATTTGAAGCTCTTTTTGGTAACATATTTTTTGAGCTTATTATAATTTATAAGTTCATTTGACAATAAAACATATGTTTAATAAAATATTTTTATTACAAATTTATAATTTATTTTATTAATTTATAATTTATTTTTTTTATGTTATTTTAAATAGAATTTTAGTTTATAATTTATAATTTATCATTTTCTCTTTCACTTTTATCTTTATTATTTTAATTAAAATTAACCACTATCTTTTATGATTTAAAATAAAATAATAATATTAAATATCTTTTATCTCATATTATTTTATTAGCTAATTAAATCGTTAATTTTATAAAATATTTTAATTAATTTATCAACTATAAATTATAAATTATCAGTCACTAACTATTAATCATGAATTATAAACTATCAATCATGAATTATAAACTATCAGTTAACTTATCAATCAACCGTTATTTTTATCAAACAAAGCATAATATTATTCCTCTCTCTAGCTTTAAAATGGATGATTTAGAATAAAAAAATTGTTCTAAAAGAAATTATTTATTTTATTTTTCAATTCTATCATTTAATTAATATTATTTTTATTATTCTTAATTTTTAATATTTTATAGGATATTATAATAAAAATAACATTCTCTCTTTCATTTATTTATTTATTTAAATTATTGTGAATACAAAAGTAACAATTTATTATTGTGGCGTTGACATTACTTGGTACATAGATAAAATTTGAGAGCTGATTTGTGGTTTTAAAGTTTGAAAATGTTGTTTGGTCTCAATTCTACATGAAAAATACATTTTCTTTTCAGGTTTTACTCACCACATACATAATTTTTTTTTCTTCGATTCATTTCTTATATATATATAGTGTTCATTTACATTTGAAGTGTTTGGAAGTTTCTCTTACTTATGGATATGTTAGTTATTTGTTGATCTTGTATAAAAATCTTGTTAATGTTTAATTATATAAGTTAAACTGAGAAAAGGTGATTGTATAAAGACTCTTGACTTTCAAGTCAATGATTGTTAAATATAAGAGATATATAAAATTTAAGAATTTTTGTGTATCTTAATTTGACGTATTTTCAAGGAGGAGGTGATTATTGTAAAAGACATATAACCTTAGATTTAATCATGGTCGTCCAATAAGGCAGATGTCAAAATATCATTTGTTATTGTAACATCGGAATGAGAAGGATCTTGATGTTGTGCATATATGGAACTGCATGGTTGAAGGAAGACTTAGAAGGATTGATTGATATTACATATACCAACGAGATGCATCTTCTTTTTTGGTAGCCTAACAAATAAGAACTTCATAATTAAGTATGTTTGACTTGGAGAATTATTTGGAAGGGTGACCTTCTGGGAAGTTTCTCAAAAAACATGTGAGTAAGGACAAAACATGTTGAGAAGACTCGTGTTGGTTTGTGGGGTTAGTCGGTAATCCTGAAAGCAGTCTTGGACATTATAGTTATGTCATCTGATAGTCAAACTTTAATTTCTTGCTTAGGTTAGATGCTTTCTAGAGCAGGTTTATGCTTCCTCCTCAAGTCATCGAATTGCTTGTTGGTTAACATGTAATGAGACTAATATTTTGATGTCTTTAACATGAAGTCACATTGCCATAAATATCAAAGATAGTAGAAATTTAGTCCAGTGAGGTTTGAAATTTTCAGTGATCATAAAAGTTTGAAATATTTGTTTGATCAGAAGGAGATGAATATGAGGAAGAGGAAGTGGCTAGAAATTTTGAAGGACTATAATTTTGAGTTAAGTTACCGTCCTGGTAAAGCTAATATGGTAGCAGACACATTGAGTATGAAGTCCTTGCATATGTCGGCGTTTATGGTTAGAGTAATGGATATGATTGCTCAAATATTTCTAAAATGAGCATAAATAATCGATTATTTAGGTCATATAATTGATTGGAATAAAGATCCGATCGATTAGATAATTAATTTTGTCCATGGATTATTTCATTTTTTGAACCATCATTTGGCCTATAAGTAGAGGCCAACCCCTTCACTTTTTCACATCAAAAAATGTGAGATATTTCACCTTCCTTCTTAATTTTCTATATAAATCTCGATGTTATCTCTTTTCCCTTATCTCTTACTTTCCTCATATATTTTTACATTGTTTTTCCACTAAAATATTCAAATGTTTTCTTGAAAATGTGTTTAAACTCTCATTTAAAAAACAATTTTGTTTTAAATCACCATTTTTCACACCCTACAATTTACCCATTTTTGATTACTTTATTCATACGCTTATGATGTTTTTTACAACACCCCTGAGTCTTTGTGGTATGGCTTAGGTTCCATCGAGCATATCCCATACTCATCATTACCTTTTAGAGTCATAAACAAAAGATATATTTCAGAAGAATATTCTTATTTCTTTAAATGAAAATATCATGATACATTGCGACAATGTAACTCAGTTTTACATAAAATCATTAACACAATAAAAACATTAACATAACCAGGTGGGGTTGCAACCGCTTATTCATCTTGTTGCATGTGGTTTGTTGGAATCATCCATTTTTATTTATCTTGCTTATGTAACCTGTGGGAAACAAACGCTCAGATTCCTTAACTGGCCGGTGAGTTAGGCTACATTGATCTCCATAACTTTGTATTCTTTTCCCATGTGATTTTGCAGCAAGGTGTGATAGATTTTCTTAGCATTAGCAAGGTCAACATTTACGATGACTTATTCATCGTGGAGGTTGTGGATGTTGGAACAAAAGTGTTTGTCTCATATCCTTTGGGTTTTGATGATAACAAAGTATTTAAAGAGTAATATGATATACAAATGTTTGTTCAAGTGTGCATGACCATAGATTAAAATTCATAGTAAATCCAAGTATTGGTTATGACTTTGAAAATCCAAAGAGAAGCGTAAAGATTATATTTTGTTGTATTGAAAGCTGAAGAACGGACTATGAAGAAGTCATCTCCAAAAGAAGTTAACATTTAGACATATGAGTCTGAATGAGTCAGCCTCTAATGAACAAATTTTGGAGAAGTTTACTGAAATTGTGGAGCAGAACATACGAAAGAGAGGCTGAACATGATCTTGATATGGTGCAGACAAAGCGCTTACGCTGACTTGATCACCACCATTTTAAAGAGGAGGTAATGGATCTCTTGCAGCTTGAGTGGTTGCAACTGCCTCGCAATATGCAACGAAGCGTGTAATCGTAGAACCTGCCATTGTTAGAGGACTTAGATGGAGATATGAGAAGTGGTGTTGATCTACGATCATAATGGATCAAGAATAAGAGATCTATAGTCCAAATTCTAAATATTCAAATATCTAGGTTGAAGAAACTTCAGTTCAATGAATCGAGAGATGAATGTTCGACTGTGGAAAACACGAGAATCAATGTCTACTCCCATAGACAAAACCATTTTTCTGCGTGGAAACCAAAATTGATTGTTGACTAGCATACATGGATTGCAAGATTTACTTGAGCTTCTGATGTAGAGGAAGATGAGCTACTTGCAAGGTTAACACTCCAACACTCAAGTTAGTATGAACGTAGGATTTGTGAATAAAATTTGAAGTCTAAGGTACTTGAGAAATGCCACGTCTCCTATTTATATAGTAGAGAGGTTATAACAACTTGTTGATCTATATGCGTGGAATATAGAGACCTATTTGATAGATCTTGGATTGAGATCACTTGCATACTTAACTTGTTGGGAAAATAACATAAATAAATAAATTTCTACTCACACGGAAGCATACCATAAAAAGAAAAAAGAAACAAATAATTTCAACAAAAACTCATAAAATCATACTTCAACTTGTAGTTTTTCCAAGGACAAAATTACAAACCCTTGCAAATTTTAAGGTGAAAATTGCAAACCCTCCAAATTATAATTTTTGAACGAAAAAATTACAAACCCTTCTCAATTGCAATTTTTGGACAGAAAAATTACAAACCCTCACTCAATTGAAATTTTTGGACGGAAAAATTGCAAACCATCGCTCAATTGCAAATTTTGGACGGAAAAATTGCAAATCCTCTCTCAAGCAGTTTTTGGACGAAAAAATTGCAAACTTTGTCTCAATTGAAATTTTTGGTCGAAAAAATTGCAAATCCCCTCAACAAACTATTTTTGAAAAAAAAACAGAAAAGCCTCTCAATAAATCATTTTTGAACGAAAAAAAAAAACCCTCTCTAAACACGCAACTACCAAAATCTTTAAAATACTCAAAAGACTACATTTTGTTGTTGTGTCCAAAAAAACTAAAACTAACTATTTCTATTTATATTAATACTCAATTTTTTTTAATACCCGATGTGGGACTTGGATGAATATACTATTTGACCCACAAATCCTCTCTTTATCCAAAGTCTCACATATCTTTACTTTGTCTTCAAATTCATCTTCAAAGCGATCATTATAATTATAATGATTAGGCATATTTGTAAAATTATTACTCTTTAATATTTTTATCTTTTTCCTCCCTTTATCAGAATAATTGTTATTTTTCCTTCTTCTCTTGATCAAAACCTTAGCTCTGATACCAGTTGTTGGGAAAATAATAAAAATAAATAAATTTGTAATCACGCATAAGCATATCCACAAAAAGAAAAAAAGAACAAAATTACAAATCCTCATATACAATTGAAAAATTTAAGGAGAAAATTGCAAACCCTCTCAATTATAATTTTTTAACGAAAAAATTGCAAACCCTAGCTCAATTGTAATTTTTTGACGGAAAAATTTCAAACCCTCTCTCAAGCAATTTTTGAACGGAAAAATTGTAAACCCTTTCTCAATTGCAATTTTTGGTCGAAAAAATTGCAAACCCTCTCAACAAACTATTTTTGAACGAAAAAATAGAAAACTCTATCAATAAACTATTTTTGAACGGAAAAATAGGAAACCCTCTCTAAACACGCAACTACCAAATTCTTCAAAACATTCAAAAGACTGCATTTTGTTGTTAGGTCCAAAAAACTAACTATTTATATTTATATTTGTTATGGACTAGGCCCAGGTCTGCCCATCCGTCGGGCAGGCCCAACCCAACGCTATTTGGGGAAGGCCCAAGTCACCCAGTGTCGGGCACAGTTCCCTCCGTCGGGCAGAACAACACGTCTTCCATACATTCTCCACGTGTCCCTCTGCGGGAACACGCCATCCGTCAACTACCCACCTCCAAAAGAGCTAGTCAACCCACCTTCCGGGAATCACAGGACGGTTGAACTAGGGCAAAGACCACGTGATTGTCTTCACTGCACCACATAAGCCCTAGCAGTCACCTGGGTTGAGCCTGGCAATCAAGCCCAACACAAGTGACTGTTGTCCCTGCGCTGGGGTCTCTCTATAAATACCTTATTTCACCAAAGGGTCAGGTATTCACTTCTTAACCTCTTATTTGTATTTGCTCCCACTCTGGTTCATTACTTACTTTGGCATCGGAGTATCTTGTAGGTAAACCCCTCTTCTCCTCTCTACTTCCGGTGAATAGCTTGCAGATCAATGATGCGTGGCAAGGTCACTAATTCCCTTCTGATCAGATAAGATCAGTGGCGCTGTCTATGGGAAACTGAGTTTCCCTGTTCCTCCGAGCAGAAGAGCCAAAGCTCCCGATTTCAAATTTCAAGATCATGACTAGCCCACGTCACAATGACGTTGTCCACAACTCCCCCCTCAACCCAATCACCAACGATGATGACTAGGCGGGGACCTCCCACGCCCGTGAGGACGAAGCCAAAGACGGCCAAACCGCCTCTCCATCGTCCAAGGAGGCAGCACGTTACGTCTCCCCTCGGGCAAGGAGCCCGACTATCTTCCAGACCATTCCTACACCAGCCGGAGCGGACACGGCGATGACTGCCCTTTTCGCAACCATCAACCAAACAAACCTGATGTTGTTTCAGCAGAATGAGCGCATCGGCGCATTGAAGCAGGATACCTCGTCCCGCTCTCCCCTGCGAAGAAATCAGCGCAGGAACTCTCGGAGCCCCTCTCCCCGTCCACGGGGGCGCTGACCACAGCTAGAGAGGCCCTAACTTGTGGCCTCCAAGAAATGCATCAGGTCACCCCCCAGAAGAAGAGGCGCTATCCGGAGTCAAGAGCGAACAGGCCTGACGCCCAGGCCAGAAGACCGAGGGGACGTAATCAGCCCCCTCGATACGACTCTTCGCCTCCGCCCTCCCTGATCCGCTATGATGAAGACGACTATAGGACTCCTCTGTTACGGGAGATCTTGGCAACCCCCATCCTCTACGGGATGGAGAAACCACTCGTACTCTCCATGTACGACGGTACTTCGGACCCGAACGACCACCTAGAAGACATCGAGGCTATGCTCGACTACAGGAATGTCTGGGGAGTCATCAAGTGCAAGTTCTTCCCGACGACATTGAGGAAGGGAGCCATGGCTTGGTACAAAATCCTAGAGCCTGAGTCTATCATGTTCTGGAGGGTCCTGAAGAATCTCTTTTCACAGCATTTCACGGCATCGCGATGACACCCGAAGATCGAGGCCGCCCTGGGTGCAATCATCTAAGCCCCGGATGAACCGCTCAGAAACTACATTGAGAGATTCACGAAGGAAGTAGTCTAGGTGACAACCTCGGACGACATGAAACGTTATCTTATGGAGCAAGGCTTACGTCGCAGCTCCAAGTTCTACAAGGCCGTGGAAATTCACCGGCCAAATACATTGCAAGGCTTCCTCGAGAAAGCCCTCCATTACATCCGGTACGAGGACACCGAGGCCGCCAATGCTGCCCCAAGAATCCCACAACTGAGACGCTCCCCACGGATCAAGAGAAGAAAGAGCATCAGTCCCCCGGTGTGGGGGAGACCGACGATAGGACGATCATCCCCGAGAGCCTCGGGAGTAGAGGGGTCCAGCAGGCCGCTTCACCGAATACAGGGTCCTAGTCGCTTCCCGCGAGCGCATACTGGCTGAGTGTGCCAACTCGGAATTTTCTCGGGGAGGTATCCGTTTTCACAAACCGACACCCCCAAGGCCAACGTGGACAAGTTCAAATATTTCCGCTTCCACCAAGGCCACGGACACGTGACGAAGGATTGCATCCACCTGAAGGACGCAATCAAAATACTCATCAAGGATGGGAATCTTAAGAGATTCACCAGGGGAGGAGATGCCCCCCAACAGGAGGCTCTCGAGGCCAAAAGAGTCGAGGACCTCCCCCTTCCGACAACGAATCCGACCTGTAGGTGGCCCTCAGCGTTGGTCGGCCTGAGGACTGGTTTTCACTAAGAAAACACGGTCTCCCTACCGGGTATCAGCTGCCCAAGGAACCAGTGCGCCCCGTCATCCCGTGGGAATACTTCCCCAGGGCAATGGTCATCTCGGGCGGGGCCCCGAGCAAGCTCTCGATCGGGTCGGTAAAAAGGAAATTTGACGAGCTGATGAACAACAATGGCAAAATGAGCACGCTCGAAAAATTCTACGGTCGATCCAACCCGATGTTTACCGTGTTTTTTGGTAAACAACCTCTGGTCTATCAATTTGGTATCAAATTGACTAACTTGCAGGATTGACCATACGAAATCCTAGGATATGTGCTGAAGGGTGTTTCTATTTGGACCTATCTAGAAATGTGTTTCAACAATACTAAGAAGAAATAACTTAACGAAGGGGGGGCAGAAATTATCCACTAAGTTTAAAAGGAAGAAGGACGAAGAATTATTAAGGGAAGAGGATATAAGAGTTTCTTTTGGGAGGGGAGGACTTAATCGAAGTAGTAATGATGAACAAGGGGGAAAGATGTAACAAATAAATAAAAGTATTTGACAAAAGTAAAGAAACAAAATAACTTCATTGAAAAGATAAAGGATGGTGTGTTTACATCACGTACATTCTCTATAATACTCTTTTTCTCTACACTCGGATACTTGGAGTAATTTTAAGAGTGACTTGTACAACAGTAAATTACACACCAAATTCTATGTCTAAGACTCCTATTTATAATAATGATAGTAACTGCTAATAACCGCTAATAACCTCCCTAGGCCATCTATTCTTGACAAGTGTAGGATCACATGCAGTCCTTTATCCGATGAGAGTCACTTGTCCTACTTAGTCATAAGAAAATATAACTACTCCCTCCAAGATTCAAATTTCAAAATACCCACTTCGACCCTTCTTCTAAACCTCGGTCGAAGACCGTCTCGCCTGCTTAGGTCGAAGTATTCAATTTCAAGACTTCAATTTCCTAAGTCCTTGGAAGATTTGTAGATCTTTTTAATATACTGAAAATAGCCTCCAACATGAGTCGTCGAATTGGCGAGCTAACAAATTGCCCCCAAAAAATATAGTTTTTCGACACTAAAAAGTACATATTTTGACAGCATCCATATTCGACGCCGTTTATCTTCGACTATATCCTGATAGTTAACCCATCTTCAACTGCTTCAAGTTTAGGAAACTTAAAGGTGATGGGAGAGGATATATCCATAATCTCACGCAAAAGGAACTGTTACATCCCCTCGATACACGATCTCTGACGTCATGAACATCATGGCAAATTTCTCGGGAATCACCAAAATTGTGAGCCATCATTACTCCTATAGAGCATAGGTTACAACCGCCACCTCTACTAACTCCTCCTGAGCATACACGTGGCCCACTAACCCCAGCCATTTGTAAAAACTCTTGAATTTCCCTTTTTTACTTATAAATAATTTTCAGAACGTCTTTTACTTTTTCTACTTCAAATCAATTTACAAATTTTGCCTCATCTCTTCTTCTCACCGTTTTATCTCCCAAGAACATTCCTCCAACACTCATCATGGCTGAGCTAAGATTCCAGAAACAAAAAACCCAGTCTCATCAACAAACTTCCTCTTCCACCCTTCCCTCTTTTGCTACTCTGAGTGGACCGAAGGTGGTAAAGAATCAGCAACTCGTGTGAGAGCCTCTACTGGAGGAGAAGCGCCATATCTACGAATCCTAGGTAATCATACCTGTTACTGTCGCGGATAAACCGCTTGCCATGTCCGGACCTCTATCTCTCTCTGGTTTAAACTATTCCACTTTGAATGAGTTTTTTCCTTCTTATCGAAAAACCAAACCCCTAGGGCAAAAAGGCTCCCAAAAGGTCCCTTTGGATAATCCAGATAGCTTGAATGTTTATAATGTGGATCTCAAGTATCTCCATGATGGCGCAAGATTGTTTAGGGCTACGCCATATTTCAAGGATTCTGAACTCTACCTCAACTGGCTGAAGAAAGTAGAAAAAGCAAAAGCTCAATACTAGAAGGATATGGGTATCTATGACCTTATTATGATGTCAAAAGTAGGTCCCAACTACTACCCTCTGATGTTGGCTGCGTCTCTGTTCTTTTGGGATAGCACACACTACACTTTTCATCTTCCATGTGGGATGATGACGCCTACCTTGTTTGATATTGCTGCTATTGTAGGGTTGAAACCTCATGGACTGAATTACGATCCTGAAATTGACAGCCAGGACACTATCGGTTTCTCAACCATCAAATACACTTATACCCATTTCATCACCCATTATCATGACAAAAATGATGCCGCTGTTAAAGACGAGGAACATATAGCCTTTTTGGCCATGTGGTTTTCTCGTTGCATTTTCTGTACTAAATCTTTGCAGGTGGCGCGAAAATACTTAACACTGGCGAACCAGCTACATGCCAAGAGAGACATATGTTTGAGCGAAATGATCCTTGCAAGTTTGTACGAAGCCTTAAGCGAAAGTGCCGGCAAACTGAAAGACCCTGAGAATAACAACAATTTAGTAATGTCGGGACCGTTTTGGTTACTTCAATTGTGATTAAACGCCACTTTTGAAGGCAGCCTACCAAATAAAGGTGAAGTTGATGAAGGTTCTCCTTCGATTTCTGGAAGGCAAGTCGAATGGCCCCGCTTGGTCCAGCTTACCCCTAACGAAGAGGGGCAAACGCTTCGAGCCAACTTCTCAGGCTTCGTCCAAATGTTTGCAAAGCGACATGTTTTCACACTTGGGATGGCTCCCTTCTCAGAACGGAAACGTGGCCCTGAATGGTTCATCAGGCCTTTCCTAGCATTGCTCAAAAAACAAGAGGAGGAATCAAAGCTGGTTTGGGAGCGATTCCTCACGCCTCGACTATTTGTTCACAAACTCAATCTGACAAGAGGACAAGCTTCTCTGATAGCTTACCAACCAAATCTTGTGTCGAGGCAATTTGGACTTATCCAAACCCTGCCTAGGTGTTTATACGAAAAGAAATCCCACGTTCTGCTTTCACACCACATCGTTAACCCCATCGAATGCTCGACCCAATTGGCGCGTCATGCCCATAAATCTTCAATTACCCCCCTTTATTTTGAACCTTCTTATTTATGTTCCCCAGAATTTTATAACTAGTGGTCCAGACATTATTCTTCTGAATTTCTTGATGCTGCCAGTCTTTCTCGAATTATTGATCAAGCTTTCGTTGATGTGCAGGAAAAAACTAAGAAAGGTAGGTCCGTTGACATAAAGGAGATACAAGCCTTCCAAAAATACTTTGAAACCGCTTATCGACCGGATGATATTAGTCGAACCGTCCGCGAGGCTGCTGTCACTCTGAGGGAAAATTTTCTAAAAAAGATAGAAAATTTAAAAATTCCTTCTTCCATCCCCCGTGAGAAACGGTATAAGATGGCTTTCAAATTATTTCCTCCTAAGGTCCCTCGATTGCCATCTGCTGATTTTGGAGTGGCCCTTGCCCCTTCATTCCCAGATTGGTTCATCTGTGAGGACCCTATAAAATTCCTCAGACAGCAGTCGAAGCCTAAAGCACAGCGGGTGGTTCCGACTAAGCATACCGTTGATACTTTCAAAGGGCACCTTCATATTAATATCGAAGATGTTCGCATCGAATCCGACATTCTCGAAGGTCGATTCCCCTTCGTTTTAAACCTTTAAAACAATGCTTTATCATTACTAACAGGTGGCGTTGTTATTTGTCTTTTGCAGTTGTTCCAAAAAAGACCGCCGTCTCAGTGAAGACTGGCAGTTCCGTCGAGAGTCAGAAGGTAATGTCAATTCACCATCTTACTCTTTTCGACATTTCGGGTTTAGAAAGCCTAACACTTTCCCAATGCTTTTTAGATAAGCCGGAAACCCTCCACCCCTCAGAGAAAAATAAAGAGAGGCGCCAACCTGGTCATCATCAACTCAGAAGATGAAGATGGTTCCCCTCAAGAGGAGGTTCCAATGAAAAGGCGGCGAAAGGTTGTTCGCGGTCTCGACACTACTGACTCCGATCCTCCATCTGCTCAAATCCCTGAATCACAAGCTCAACGTGTAGACCCTGGTAAAGCTTCTGTCGGAGGTACCCCAATTCCTCAAACTGCTGCTGTTGAGAGCGACAATTCCAGTCCAGCTGATGAAGGCCCGAAGGTCCAACTCTTATCTTCGACTACCTTCTGTCTGAATCTCAAACTACTTTTGGACTCTTTTTCGCATGTTTAGATTCTCTCTTTTTCAGCCTGACGTTGTGATGACGGAGAACATCCCAACTATATCTCTTCTCGAGGCCTATCCCCTAAACAGTCGAGGTGAGCCCACCTATCGTCCTTCTTCGGACCTAGGTTCAGGTGTGAGTTCTCTTGAGGAAATCAATAAACCTGAGATCCATGTGGTTCCCCTGATTTCTCCTTTAAAGACTGTCACCCAACAATCTCAGACCGACGGGTCCGATCATGATGAGGGGAACAATTCCCGGAATCCCATCGAAGTAGGTGAGGAAGCAAACTTTTTGGGCGAGGGCATAAATCCTGCCGATGGTTCAGCTCAGGGAACCACAATGGAGGTCGATGACAAACCTGTGGAGGATAGGGGTACGACAGATGGGGTCATGCGTCAATCTGAATTAGAAGAGTCTAGTGACGAAGACGTCGAAGAAAATGAGGACGAGGATACCACCACCGCCGCCCCAATTAAAGAGACTGTTGTCGAGGATCCTCCTATCTCGCAGGCCAAACCTGTTGAGACAACTCCAATTGCCCCTGCCAACATCTCCACAAGAGTAGAAACGATGCCTGCCAAAAGTGCAACAGATCTTACTGCAGCAGAACTTGAGGCTCTAAAAGTGTCTGACCGTCGTCAATACATCCAACTCCTCCTTCGTAGGCGAAATAGTTCCTCAGGTAGATTCCAAAGTACTTCGACCTCTGAAGGTCCGACTTCGACTCTAATCAACAGTGCTCTTGAGAAAGTAAAGGACAAGATTTTCAAAGGGGACCTCTTTTCTCTTTTGCAAATGGGTCCAGTTCACTACCTTTCTTTGAAAGCTCTCCTACAACAAGTGGACCTTCAATCGATCTCTGCTGAGGCTGCGGCCGTAATCCAAGAAGTTGGGAAGTTGATCGACCAGGTTCACACTGACTTTGGGCTCTTGCCTCAGTTCGACAAGGATATATCTGAAAAGTCAGGTACTGAGGCTGCTATTTGGTCTGCCGTCGCGGATTGTGAAGACGAAATTGCAACGTTGGAGGAGCAAAAGACCAAGAACCAACAAGAGATTAGTGAGAATGAAAAGAACATCGCTTGCTGGGAGCGTAAGATCAGAAAACTTCGCAGTAAGATAGAAAAATCTCAGAAGCGAAATGCTGAACTGTCTTCCTTCGATGATTCTTCCTTGTCGACAGAGCTTGATCACGCCGTCCTTTTTGCCGAGGAGGCTTGACAACTTGAGGCTGATATTACACAACTAAAAAGCGATAAAGCCTCTTGCTAGAGTCATCTCGATGCCCAGAAAGCAAACTATGTCAAGATGAAGTCCAACCTTCCTTTTTAGATTTCTAGAATATTTAATATTTATTTTCTGGCCTTTGTAAGCCATGTCTGTATTGTTGTACTTGTAAGGACTAAGCCATTTTTGGCGCATTTTGTTGATGCCATTCATGGCCCTGCTATTTAGTTTCATATTACTCTATCGAAATGTTTACCTCTTGCAGCGCTGGTTTGTATTTTTTCAAATACTTACCGTTTACTTTCAAGATTCGTTTATCATTGCTAAGTTCCTCAACTTCGTATGCCCCATTCAAGAAGACTTTTGAGATTTGAAACGGTCCTTCCCATTTTGGGGACCATTTGCCTAGTGTCCTGACCTTTCGATCCATCGGCAGGATTACCCTCCAAACTAAATCTTCAATCACAAAGGTCTTTGCTTTGACTCTTTTGTTATAGGATTTCTCAACTCTTTTCTTCTGCCTTCTTAAAAGCTCAAACGCTCTTAACCTTTCTTCATCTAAATCCGCTAACTCGTCGAGCATCATGTCCCAATAGATCTCACGGGGGATTTCGTGATGCCTATGAATCCTGGCTGATTGCACAAGAATTTCGACTGGTAATACTGCATCATGGCCAAAGGTCAGTCGATAAGGTGTGGTGTTGGTGGCTTCTTTGGGGGACGTTCGACATGCCCATAGGACCTGGTCCAAGGTTTTATGCCAGTTTTTTGGCTTTCCCCCTACTTGCTTCCTTATCATTCCAATTATTACCTTATTCGCTGCCTCGACCTGGCCATTGGCCTGGGCGTAGTAAGGGGTCGACGTAAGGAGTTTGAATCCCATTTCTCTGGCAAACTCTTGCATTTTTCGACCGGTAAAGACTAATCCTTGATCTGTTGTTATCGTTTCTGGCAAACCAAATCTAAAGATAATGTGTTTTTGAATGAATTCAATCACATCTTCTTGGTCTACTTTTGGCAGGGGTACCGCCTCGACCCATTTGGTAAAATAGTCTATCTCCACCAAGATGAATTTCTGGTTTTTTTAGGACGCGGGTCGTATTTCTCCTATTAGGTCCAAAGCCCATCCTCTGAATGGCCATGGCTTGATTATGGAGTGTAACTCGCTTGCTGGAACATGTTGTATACCAGCATGTATTCGACACTCCTGGCAGCCTTTGGCGAATTCGATGCAATCTTTCAGCATTGCAGGCCAATATAGACCTTGGCGAAATAGTAGCCATTTCATCTTCTGGCCTACCTGGTGTGCCCCGCATGCTCCACTATGAATTGATGATAGTGCTAAATACTCCTCAGATTCACTTAGACATTTAAGCAAAACTCCCTCCGGAGTTCTTTTGAATAATTCGTTTCCTAGAAGGACGTAGCTTAGTGCTTGGTATTTTATTCTCCGCTCTGTGGTGCTCGAAGGATTTTGGAGGTATTCGACCAACGATTTTCTCCAGTCCCCATTCGGCATCGATTCGATTGTAAGGATCTCGAAGGTTTCTTCATCGGCGAATCCGAATTTCGCAGCCCTTAAATCTGATGGCCGCAATGCCACAGCTGCTACCTTGCTTCTTACCTGGATTACTTCTCGCAGGTCTTCGTAGGACATCTTATATCCTGATGCTATTTGGGCCAAACCGTTGGCCACCTGATTCCGTATTCGTGGTATATGTCGAATAATAGTCTCTTCGAATTTCTTTAATAGCCTATTTGCTACTACGAAGTACACAATGAGGCTCTCTTTGACACATTTGTATTCTTTTGTCAATTGTTTTATGACTAACTCTGAGTCTCCCATTATTTCGACTCTAGTTGCCCCCAATTCCAACAGAATTTTAAGTCCAGCTATCAAGGCCTCATACTCCGCCTCATTGTTAGAGCATGGCTCACTTATTTTATACTTGAATTGTGTTGGAATTTTATCAGGAGAAATAATCAGTATGCTGTAACCCGGTGAACTGACTTTAAACAATGTTGCGGATAGCAAGAGTCGCCACCGACTTTTATTTTATCCATAAGGAAAGGTTATAAAAGAACAGGAAAGACCTTAGAGAATATTTTGGGTCCGGGGGGTAGGTTATGAAAAGGGAAGGTATTAGCATCCTTTTCATCCATGGTTATCCATGGGCTCTTAGGTACTTAAGCTCACTTTTGAATTGTTTTGAAATCGTAGTGTGTGAATAGAAAATTTTCAGAATAGTTAATAAATAATCCATGTAAGGATGTGTTAAGAACTTGTTTGAAAACTTGTTGAAAATTTGTTTAAGTGCGAAACAATTTTGAAGTGAGCAAGCACCTAGGAGTAACCTACCCTAATGTTTAAAGGTCTTTCTTATTCTTCATTCTTTCCTTTAGTAAGACTATCCCTACTATAATGGAGTAGGTAGTCCTTACTTTGGATGTTAAGGGGTATGTAAGGGACAATTTGACTTTGAAGGCCATTGTGGGATGTAATAAGCACATATAAGGGACCATCATCATTTTTCGAAAGGGACTTGATTCGTAAAGGCAACCATAAGGGACTTTGATGATTTTTTTATTTGAGGGACTTGCTTTATACACCCCACTTAACCATTATTCGTAGGCAACTTGAGGGATATCCTTAGGAAGTGAGACGGCGATTAAAATCGACTTACGTGTGTGACGTGTTTATTTTAATTATCTTTATTTAAAAGTGATCTAAATTTATTTTAATATTACATACATGTTGTTACACTCCCTAATTACTAACCATAATAATAATTAAATAATTAAACAACTTTACATCCAAGAAACAATTACAAAATAATAAGCAAAATAATTAAATAGCAAAGATAAATAACATATAAATAAGCAATAATAAATAATAAAGGGGGTTAATTCTAAGTTTACTCGGCAAGACATCGCATCTTGTGCCTACGTATCCTTACGGGAGTGGAATCAGAGTAATCGTAGTTCCCCTCAATAGGGAGGTTAGAAACTTCTTGACTGTGGTCAAGGTCTCAAGGGGAATAAACGCATCTTAAGGACACGCTTACGTGGAGTGTAGAAACTCCAAATCTCTACGTTGAAATGTTAAGTTGTAATTAGGGTTAAATTAGGGATTCCACGGCGGGAAACCCTAAAATGAGCGCGGCGGCTCTTTGACCTAATGCTAAGGGTAAAATTGTAATTTTGCCTGCGGCGAGGCATTTGTGAAAATTAGGGTTTGTAGTTTGTAGTTTTGAGGATTTGAAATTGAATGTGTGAAGTTTTACGGACTATTGGCGCGGCGGCCAAACAGTTAGACCTAACCTTCGGATGTGTGCAATGTGACAGAAATAATAGTAAACGCGTGAGATAATTGAATCATGCAAACAGAGAGATAATGTCATAATTTAAACCATGCAAGCAGAAATTTAAAGGCAGAATTTAAAGAGCGATTGTTAAGTTCGCGAGGTTACATGAGAGGAGCAGATACAATATGATAATGAAATTTGAATTGAACAATAATAAAATAAAATAAATAACGGTTCTAGTTATTATTTAAAAAAAAAGATTTTAGTTATTATTTTAAATTTATCTAAAAAAAAGTTTTTCTTAAAAATAATAGGTTTTCATATTAATTTGGAAAAGATGTTAATGTTATTTATTTTAAAAAACAGATTTTTATATTATAACAAATTTTAATAAATTAATGATAACAATAATAATAATAATGGTAATAATAATGATAATAATGATAATAATAATAAATAATGATAATAATAATAATAATAATAATAATAATAATAATAATAATAATAATAATAATAATAATAATAATAATAATAATAAAGCAATAATGAATTTTAAATGTGCCAAATAACCCAACAATGTTGCTAACGCAGAAATGCGCTCATCGCAACCAGATCTAAATCGGACGAAACAAAATTTATCGCAAAGAAAAAGAAATTAAGCAAAAAATAGTATTATTGCTCACACAAAAATGCGATCATCGCAACCAGATCGAACTAACACAAATGTCACGCGTCATGCACACAAATGTGCAAACATCGTATCGACATAATTCGATCAAAAATCTTATATATATAAACTCTAACAATTTAAAAATTATATATATATATAAACGTAACAGTAATAGATAAAGAAAAAGAAATAACGGTAATAGATGAAGAAAAAGAAATAACGGTAAAAGATGAAGAAAAAGAAACAACAGTAATAGATGAAGGAAAAGAAATAACGGTAAACGATGAAGAAAAAGAAACAATAGTAATGGATGAAGAAGAAAACTAAATAACGGCAAACGGCACTCACTCCTCTTAGGTTTTTTTCATTCTCCCCCCTTTTCCAACAAGGCAACACATGTATATATAGGGAACAAATTAGGGTTAACACCAAATTGTCAATAATGTCCCTAAAGCCCATTTTAAAGCCCAAACTAAATAATTAGTTAAGAAAAAAAATAAAATTTAAATAATTTAAAATAATTAAAATAAACTTAAAATAAAAACTAATAATCCTATTGATTCCTAAAATAAAAAATATTATAAAAAGAACAAAATTTTTTTCAATATTTTTTATTTTATGATTTTTTTTGGATATTTTTATGAATAATTTAGAAAAAAGTGAAAAAAAATAATATTTTAAAAAATGATTTAATTAAAATACGAAAATAATAATAAAAACTATTTTTGTTATTTTTTTTAATGAAAGATAGAAAAATTTAGAGTAAAAATAATAAAAAACAAAAAAAAAGTGACAAAGGTGAGATTCGAACTCTCAACCTCTCACACTCATAACTCCTTACACATGTCCTCCTGCCAATTGTGCCATTTTTACTTTTTAGAAAAAAAATGCATGCCATATGATATTTACCTGCAAAAAGTCAAACGACTACACAAATTTGTTAGTAATTGATTAAATGCAATGAAATGCGACGACAAATCTTAGGGCAAAATTTGGGGTATTACAGTTATTATGATAATATTTCTCACCCAACCTCTCTTTGATGTTGGCAAAAAAAAATCATGAAGTTTGACTTTGGTTTGACCACAGTTGACCTCAGTTTGACCTTTTAACTACATTGACTGCTTTTGACTTATCTGATCATCTGACTGAGCAAACTTTTGAGAAAAGTCTTGAAACTTGACATGGGGGTTCTTATACACATATAAGATGTTATGAAGCTCACTTGAAGTCTTGGAAGTCCATTTAGCCTGATTAAAGTCAAAACCCTAGTTTTGGATGCACTGCTTAGGAGGTGCATTGTCTGAGGGAATTGTCAACTCTTCTGACCAATTATGAATTTTGTGAACCTTGTGAACCTTCTTGGAACACAAAGTCTTGTATTGTGAGGGCAAATTTTGGGGTGCAACAGCTGCCCCTGTTCAATTTTCTGAAACCTGAGGGGTTAGATTGGTATATTTGCCAGTCGTAACCTGGAAGGTTGAAGGGGATTGAACACAAAAGCCCAAAAATTTGCACTCACCAGTGCATGGAGTGATATTGATGGTTGGTTGAACATGATTGAGTGGGCTTAAAGATGCCACTAGGGGAAAGTTCTTCAGTAGTATAATGAGAACTGTCAGGAGTCTGGAGTAATACTGATGTAACAGCATGTCTTCATGAGGATAGAGCAATCAATAATGATAACCCTAAAGCAGTCTTGAAGTGATAAATCTGACCTCAGGAGGATAGAGCAATCAATAGCTCTAAAGCAGTCTTGAAGTAATAATGGCTTCAGGAGGATAGAGCAATCAATAGCTCTAAAGCAGTCTTGAAGTAATAGAATGGCTTCAGTAGGATAGAGCAATCAACAGCTCTAAAGCAGTCTTGAAATAATAATGTGATATGTCTTCAGGAGGATAGAGCAATCAATAGCTCTAAAGCAGTCTTGAAGTAATGATTTCAGGAGGATAGAGCAATGGATAGCTCTAAAGCAGTCTTGAAATAATAATGTAATTTCAGGAGGATAGAGCAATGGAGAACTCTAAAGCAGTCTTGAAATAATTAGATGACTTCAGGAGGATAGAGCAATGAATAGCTCTAAAGCAGTCTTGAAGTAGTAATATGACCTCATGAGGATAGAGCAATGAATAGCTCTAAAGCAGTCTTGAAGTAATAGGATGATTTCAGGAGGATAGAGCAATCAGTAGCTCTAAAGCAGTCTTGAAGTCATGAGAGGCTATCAGGAGGATAAAATAACCCTGAGGTTACAATAAAGCAGTCCCAAAGTAATAAGAAGCTCATCAGGAGGATAAAGTAACCCTGAGGTTACAATAAAGCAGTCCCAAAGATCATAAGATTGTTTGTTGGATAATTAACCTGAAAACAAGGTAGCATTCTGTATAACAACATTAGTTTATGCTTTATGTATGCATGTATGACATGATGCACTTAGGTAATGTACTATAGACATATATGTTATGGTATGATGTAAATGATGTATGTATGCTATGACACTGCTGGAAGTGTCTGGATATCCTTGTATAACAACTGCTGGCCAAGGAAAATAAATCCCGATTCGTTGTTGAAGAATATATAACCCTCCGTCTGCTGGGGATAACAAGGTATAGATAACCTCCCGTTGTTGGGGATAACAAGGTATAGATAACCTCCCGTTGTTGGGGATAGTAGGGTATAGATAACCTTCGTTTTCGTTTGATAGTAGGATAAGTATAACATCCCATCTTCGTTCATCGTGCCCTTATTGGAAAGTAATTTCCCGTATATCCGTATGAGGATAAAAGAGATGGATATAAATTCCAGGGGAGATTAGACTTTGTGAAAATGGATTAGTCCTACTGATGGTTTGTAACTGTCTTGTAAAGATGAACCGGCGAAGCTTCGTTGAAATCCTTCCCTCGTTCGTCCTTAGTAAATACTATTACTGCATTTTCATGCATTTCTGGTAAACATCAATCATATTAAAAGCATACATGCGTTTCTGGTAAACATCAATCATATTCAAAGGCATACATACATTCAAACACAACCAATGGACGTTTCGCTTATGTAAATAGGGTAAAAGTGAATCTGGATTCAAAAGATGGAATTTATTTATATCAAAAGTGACCCATACACGGGTAAGTTTGTACAAGGAGACATAAACCCTAGTAAGAGAATTTTGTCATGAAGTTTTACAAAAAGAATCAGCTATGTGGGAAATAATCCTATTGAGTTTTAATTCTACTATTGCCACTCAAGTATCTCATCTTCTTGCTGTTGAGACGGAAACGATTGGATTGAGCTTTATCTGTTTGAGCTTGAGTAAGTAGTACAACTGGTTGCAGTTTCATGAGTGATCCAAACGAGACATAGTCATACGCTTTAATCCCTAACTTTTGCCTGGATTGCCCTTTCAGGTTTTCAATCCACCGGGATACCCTTTTTTGCCCAAGCCGCCTTTTCAGGTTTTCGACTTGCCGGGTGTACATCTTTTTATATATATATCCCTAATTTTTGCCCAAACCCTTTTGGTTTGCCGGGATGCCCTTATTTTTGCCTAGGCCTGTCAACCTAGCGGGTCTCTTTTTATGCGTAGTATTTTTTAACTATGTCTGCGTTTACAGGTTGTGGGAAGTCTTCACCATCCATTGTAGTCAGTATCATGGCACCTCCTGAGAACACTGTCTTGACTACAAATGGTCCCTCATATGTTGGAGTCCACTTGCCCCTAGGATCACCCTGTGGTAATATGATACGCTTGATTACCAAGTCACCAGCCTGATATACCTTTGGCTTAACCTTCTTGTTAAAAGCTTTGATCATCCGTTTCTGGTACATCTGGCCATGACAAACTGCTGCTAACCTTTTCTCACCAATCAAATTTATCTGGTCAAGTCGAGTCTGAATCCACTCATCTTCATCCAAGCCTGCATCCTTCATAATTCTCAAGGAGGGGATCTGAACTTCAATAGGCAGAACTGCTTCCATACCATAGACTAAGGAGAATGGGGTTGCCCCTGTTGAAGTACGTATTGTAGTACGATAACCATGCAGAGCAAATGGTAACATCTCGTGCCAATCCTTGTAAATAACAGTCATCTTCTGTACAATCTTCTTAATGTTCTTATTAGCAGCTTCAACTGCCCCATTCATCTTTGGACGATACGGAGAAGAGTTGTGATGCTTAATCTTGAACTGCGTACAGAGATCAGTAATCATAGTGTTGTTCAGATTAGAGCCATTGTCAGTGATAATCCTTTCAGGGATACCATACCTACATATGAGATTATTCTTAATGAACCGAGCCACAACATTCTTAGTCACAGATGCAAATGAAGCTGCCTCTACCCACTTCGTGAAGTAATCAATAGCAACCAGGATGAAACGATGCCCATTAGAAGCAGTAGGCTTGATCTCACCAATCATATCAATGCCCCACATGGCAAAGGGCCAAGGAGCAGTCAACACATTCAATGGAATGACCACTAGAATGAGTGCCAAAGGTCCCATCATGCATCTCTTCCATAATTTCTGTAGCTTCCTTCTTATCCACACAACGAAGCATAGTTGAATCATGATTACGCTTATACAGAATGCCATTACTCAGAAAGAACTTAGCAGAAAACCTTCTCAGGAACTTCCTATCTTTGACAGATGCCCCTTCAGGGAACTCCTGAGCTTCAAGATAGTTTTTCACTTCATAGAACCAAGGCTTCTCCTCTGCCCCTTCAGTGTCAATCTCATTGCAGTATGCAGGCTTCTCAAATCTATCAATGGTAATCTTGGGAGCTTCATCATCCCAGCTGATCTCAAACATAGATGCCATGGTGGCCAATGCGTCTGCCAACTGATTCTCTCTTCGTGGAATATGTCCAAAAGTAATCTCTTTGAAATGTGGGATCAAAGACAACACATGTTCTCTGTAAGGAATGAGATTATCATGCTTTGTATCCCAATCTCCTTTAATCTGACTTACTACCAGAGCTGAATCTCCATACACCTCAAGGAACTGAATCTTCATATCAATAGCAACTTGCATACCCATGATACATGCCTCATACTCAGCCATGTTATTGGTACAATAGAAACAAAGTCTGGCAGTAATCGGGGTATGACAACCTTCAGGGGAACTAATCACAACACCAACACCATTACCATGTGCATTGGAGGCACCATCAAAAACCATAGTCCATCGGGATCCTTGTTCAGGTCCTTCATATTGTCCAGGTTCTTTGGTAACAGACATAATGTCTTCATCAGGGAACTCAAAATTCATTGACTGGTAATCATCTACTGCTTGATGAGCCAAATGATCAGCAACAACACTCCCCTTAATGGCCTTCTGAGTGGTATACTGTATATCATATTCCGTCAAGATCATTTGCCATCTTGCAATTCTTCCGGAGAGAGCAGGTTTCTCAAATATGTACTTGATTGGATCCATCTTCGAAATCAACAAGGTAGTATGGGTCAACATATACTGTCTTAGTCGGCGAGCAGCCCATGCCAAAGCGCAGCAAGTTTTCTCGAGCAGTGAGTATCTTGTTTCACAGTCGGTAAACTTTTTGCTAAGGTAGTATATTGCCTGCTCTTTTCGACCAGACTCGTCATGTTGCCCCAATACACACCCCATTGAGTTGTCTAATACTGTTAAATACATAATCAAGGGTCTTCCATCAACTGGTGGCATTAAAATTGGAGGTTCTAGCAAATATCTCTTGATTTCATCAAAGGCAGTCTGGCACTCATCATTCCATTCCATCACCTGATCTTTCCTCAACAACTTGAAGATTGGCTCACAGATGGTAGTTAATTGGGAAATAAATCTTGCAATGTAGTTCAATCGTCCCAAGAAACCTCTAACCTCCTTCTCAGTACGGGGAGCTGGCATCTCTCGTATAGCTTTCACTTTTGCAGGATCCACTTCAATACCTTTTCCACTGACAATGAAACCCAAGAGCTTTCCAGATCTAACTCCAAAAGTACACTTGTTTGGATTTAATCTCAACCTGTATTTCTTCAACCTCTCAAACAACTTGTGCAGATGATCAAGATGTTGTTCTTCATTCTGAGACCTGGCTATCATATCATCCACATATACCTCTATCTCATGATGAATCATATCATGAAACAAAGCCACCATAGCACGCTGATATGTTGCCCCTGCATTCTTCAAACCAAATGGCATTACCTTATAGCAAAAGGTGCCCCACTGTGTCACAAATGTAGTCTTCTCCATATCTTCAGGTGCCATCTTGATTTGATTGTAACCAGAGAAACCATCCATAAAAGAGAATACCTTATGCTGAGCAGTGTTGTCTACCAGAATATCGATATGAAGAAGTGGAAAGTCGTCTTTAGGGCTAGCCTTGTTCAGATCTCTGTAGTCTACACACATACGTACCTTACCATCTTTCTTAGGAACTGGTACCACATTTGCAACCCACTGAGGATAAGAAGTTACGGCCAAGAACCCTGCATTGAACTGTTTCATTACCTCTGCTTTGATCTTTTCTGACATTTCAGGACGCATACGACGAACCTTCTGCTTCTTTGGACGACAATCTTCTTTCACTGGCAAACGGTGAACCACAATGTCCGTATCCAACCCTGGCATATCTTCATAAGACCAAGCAAAGATCTCCACATAGTCACGTAGCATCTGAATCAACCTGCTCTTGACACTGTCCTCTAAATCAGCCCCTATTTTGACCTCTTTTCTGTTTTCTTCAGTTCCCAGATTCACAACTTCGACTGGCTCTTCATGTGGCTGTATAGCTTTCTCTTCTTGTTGTAACAACCTAGCAAGCTCTACAGGTATTTCACAATCGTCCTCGTTTCCGTCTTCAGTTTGATAGATCGGATTCTCGAAATTGTAATTGGCAATAGTAGAACTGTTATCAACTGGATCCAGAGTGGATGAGGATCTGCATTTTAGTGACGTGGGTGTGTGTAAGAACACATAGCTGATAAAGCAAAAATAAAAGAAAAAGAAAGACAAGGAACACAATATTTACGAAAACGAAACGTCCACTGATTTTATTGAATGAAGTATGCAAATGAAATGACAACCCGTAACAAGCACACCATTGTGCCCCGGGTAAGGCACATGGCTTGAAAGTTTTAATTGTTCCAGAAATTACAAATTTAAAAACATAACACAGTAATAGTATTTACTCCTGACTAAAGGAGATAGGGATAACATCTTCAGCTTTCCAATTATTGAGTCCAGCACCCACAGTAGGAAAAATCCATGCCTCCAAGTTGTAGTCTTCATCTTGATCTCCCACAGCATTGATAACCCCTTGATTGGTGATACGAACAGCACGAGCACGACGAACAGCCTTCTGGGACTCTTCTTCCACCACAGCTTTTGCATCATTGAGGGAGGCCATTGCCATTGTTGGAGGGTTTCTGATGACCACAGGAACCTTCTTCACAGCAGGAGGAGTCACACAATCCTTAACAGCCCAGGGAACCACTTCAAATGACTGACATGGAGTTTCAATGTATTCACCTTCTACTTCCAGATACTTGAAAGTGTTTACATGGCTGACAAAGTATTCTTCCTCTCCAAAGACAGTAACAACTTTTCCATTCACCGGATATCTCAACTTTTGATGTAATGTGGAGGTCACAGCACCTGCCCCATGGATCCAGGGACGACCAAGCAGACATGAGTACGAAGGACGAATATCCATCACATAGAATGTAGCGGTAAACACCTGAGAGCCAACCTTGATTGGAAGATCAATTTCCCCATGCACTACTCTTCTAGAACCATCAAAAGCCTTTACCACAATATTACTGGGCTTCAATACCGTATCTTTAGGACTCAGCTTGTTTAGGACTTCCTTAGGCAACACATTCAGAGAGGAACCATTGTCTATCAGCACATGAGACAGGGTAGTGCCCCTGCATTCAATTGAAATATGCAAGGCCCTGTTATGATCCCTCTTGGCAGGGGTCAAGTCAGCATCAGAAAATCCTAACCCGTTGTCATAGGTCAGGTGAGCAACACAATTCTCAAACTGGTCCACAGAAATTGCACTGGGTACATGAGCCATCTTTAGAAACTTGATCAATGACTTGGCATGAGCCTCAGAACATAATAACAGGGAGAGCATAGAAATCTTTGAGGGAGTATGCCCCAGCTGATCAACAATATCATAATCACTCTTGCGAATGATTTTCAATACTTCTTCCATCTGCTTAGAGAGGTCATCAGCAGCTGGCACATCAGTAGATACAGGCTCAATAACAGGACCCTTGCCCCGAGCATCAGTGGTGGAAGTAACAGCAGGAGTAACTGCACTCTTAGAAGCAACTGGAGGAGAGAAGACTCTTCCACTACGAGTGATCTTGCTAGATCCAGCAATATTATCAATGTCAACAGGCATATCAGGTAAAGGCTCCTGCTTGACACCATGGATGTAAATATCAGACCCATAGTGCCAAGGCACAGCTTTGTCAGATGTATAAGGAATAGGACCAGGAGTGGTAATGATCAGAGGAGCTACTCTGGCTTCAGCAACAACTTTCACAGGACCTTCAGCAATAATCTTGATTGGGCCCTGATGAGTGATTTTAATGGGACCCTTTGAAGTGATTCTTAGTGGTACTTTGTCAACCATGTCAACCTCTTCAATCTTCTTACCCTGAGTCAGATGATCCACCATACTTTCTACAGATGCTGGTCTTCTTTCAAACACTATAGTATATTTATCCATGAGACGTTGAATCCCATCTCTCAAAATGAAGCAACTATCCGGCTTATAGGTACAATATAGACAATCTTCATGACAACCTGGAAAGATCCCAGCTTGTACTAACCTCTTTTTGATAACAGACAATGGTGTGCTCAACTCCATAACTGAATAGACATGCAGATCTTCATCAATATCTTCATCAATGGCGTTGACAGTCTTCTCGTGATTTGGCATTGGAGCTGTAATCACATTTGGAGTACCTGGTGGATCAAACTCAATTTTTCCAGCATCAATCATATCCTGAATTTTGTTCTTCAAGACCCAGCAGTTATTAGTATCATGTCCTGGACAGTTTGAATGATATGCACATCGTGCATTGGGATTGTACTTGGGAGAGGTAACATTGAGATTCTGAGGGGCCTCCCTCAGGGTAATAAGTTCAGCTTTCAACAAGTGTTGCAATGCCTGAGCCATTGACATGTTGATCTTCGTGAACTGTCTTCTAGCCCTCTGTTGGTTGCCTTGAGGCTGCTCTGTTGTTGCAGGAGTTGGATTTGAAATATGAACTGCACTAACAGACTGATGCCTTCTGTTACGATCAGGCTGACCATACACAGCATTAGATTCTCTCTTCCCAGTGGGAGGCTTCTTTGCAACACCTGACGAAGAAGTGCCCACTTGGATCTTACCACTCTTGATACCATTCTCTACTCGCTCTCCTGTCATGATCAACTCAGTGAAGCCAGATGATGAGCTTCCAATGAGATGACTGTAAAACGGACCATTCAGCGTACACATGAACATATCAACCAACTCCCTATCAGTCAAAGGGGGTTGAACTCTTCCAGCTAAGTCTCTCCACTTCTGAGCATACTCCTTAAAGCTTTCTTTGGCACCCATAGACATGCTTTGAAGCTGCATGCGAGTGGGGGCTAAGTCAGTATTGTATTGATACTGCTTGTAGAAAGCTTCAGCAAGGTCATTCCAATCTCTGATGTTGACACTCTCCAACTGATAATACCACTCTAGCTGAGCTCCAGATAAACTCTCTTGAAAGAAATGGATCCACAACTTTTTATCAGCAGTGTGGGGTTGCATTCTTCTGACATAAGACCTCAGATGCAATTTGGGACAAGAGACCCCATCATAGACAACAAATGTAGGAACTTTGAACCCAATGGGTATGACCACCCCAGATATCAAGCTCAAATCCTCAAAATCCAGCCCAGATGATTTCTGTAATTCCATAGCATCCATTCTATCCACCAGCATCTTGAATTTGTCTTCGTTAGGCTCATGGTAGTAGTTAGCCTCAGAATCAGAGTCCCCCATAGTGTTGTGGAGACTGCCTCTCTCCTGCTCAGATTCTTCAGATTCATAGTCTTCAACATGTTCCTTGGTCTTGACAGGACCTTTGAACCTTCTTCCCATGTTGAGCAACCCAGCAGACCTTCTAGCCTTCTTAGTCTTCTTGGCCAGCAGTGTCTTCAATTCATCCTGCCCCTTGGATAGGTTCAGGATCAGCTCTTGGAACTGTACATTCTGTGCCTGGAGATCCTTAACTGATTGTTCAAGAGCCATTGCTGAAATAAACAGTGAGAAGATGAGAAACCTGTGCACAATTATAAACCTGTGATGCAATGATATGGGAATGCATATGCAATGTTTTCAAGGACCGCAGGATTTAAATTTGCTTAAACAAACAAGAAAGTAACTTTTTATTAGTAATAACTTGTTTTGCCTTTTAGGCTTACAAAAAATGAAAACGAAATAAGTACAAAAGATGGGGTTTTAAGTCTCCCATGGACGTTTCCTCTTTGTGTTGAGGTATGAGTTGAGGTTTCGTTCCTCATGAAGTAGCTTTGTTAGCTCTAGGATCCTTGCTTGGCTTGCTTTGTAATGAGCCTCGAAAGTATCCCTTTGCTCTTTCAGTTGGATCCATGATCTCTGCAAGTCTTCCATATCAGTAGGCATGTCTGGGTGAAGGATGGTATAAGCTGTGTCTCCTTCAGCAATAGGTTCCATGGTAACTGGTAGGACGGCAGGATATGGCATCATGAGTGTCTGAGCACGAGATCGTACCCATCTGAGATAAGCCTCCATAGGAATAGTGTACTTAGGCTCCAGTGTCTTGCTGTCAATCCTGTTTACCTTTCCCCAAGCTCGGATGAATCTCTGACGGTAACCCTGAAGATCGTTGTCGTAATCAAACACAATGCCCTGAATCAACATGTCATGTGGACCATCGCTCCGGGCGTAACCAAACTGTCGTAAAGCTAGAGATGGGTTGTAGGTGATGCCTCCTCTTATGCCTAGAAGTGGCACATTAGGAAACTCCCCATAACGGTCAATGATGGTGACATTCTCCATAGATCTGGAGCACCAATGGATGTCTGAGTGAGAAAGTGACATGATCCTCTTGGACCATCTGAACCCTTGCTCATTCTTCATTACTGAGCGAGGAAGGTGAGAAATAAACCACCTAGAAAGTAAAGGTATGCAGCACATCAAAGTTCCTCTTGCCCTTGTAGTACGGGTGTGAAGAGAATGTAGGATGTCTCCAAGTAAGGTAGGCACTGGATTGTGACTCAGGAATATGTTGATGGCATGAACGTCTATGAACTGATCAGGATTGGGGAACAACACTAAGCCATAAATCAATAAGGCTAAGATCTCCTCAAAAGCATCGTAGCTCATAGCCTTCAAGAACATTTGAGCTTTATCCACTAATACCTTGGCAAGAATACCTTTAACTCCACTTCTCGTCTCTAGAACAATGTCAGACTTCTTCAGATGTAGAGCTGCAACAATAACTTCTGGTTTAAGCTCCTTCTCTAAGCCTGTGAATGGCTTCTGATCAAGAACAGGTATACCCAGAAGTTTAGAGAACTCCTCCATGGTTGGAACCAGCTGATAATCAGGAAATGTAAAGCAATGGTGCTTAGGGTCAAAGAACTGAAACAGCACACTCATCATGTCTTCACTGAACCCTGAAGTAACTAGATCCAATAAGTGACCATGTCTCTTGTTGAACTGGGAATGATCAGGCACTAGGGAAACCAACTCCTTGAGCTTAGCAGGTATCCCTACAAAGTTGATCCTGATGGTGTTTCTACGAGCAGAAGCCATGACCTGCAACAAAGAACAAAGATAAATCCTTTGGTCCTTGAAATGGTTAGGGAAAATGATATGCTTATGATGCATGATGATGTCATGATGTCATGCTCAATCACAAACATGTGGCACACACAAACAAGTCACACCATAGCCCTAGGTTTAAAGGCTTGCATGAGGTTCAAAGGCGAGTACCCTCCCCTGAAGTTAGATGGTTCATCCTGTCCTACAAAAGTAACCAGGTTCTAAGGGATCTCAATATCATTGATCCTTCACAAGGGTGGTTGTTCAGAAGGCAACTTACTTGCCAACCAAAACCCTCCAAGTTTAAGATCTCAATGAGCGTAGTATCGAGTGTCAACCAACTTCAGTCTGCACCAAAGCCGGTTACCTCACTACTTTCTAAAGGCCAAGATGAGTTAACTAGGGTTCTAAAAGTCAGTTAGTGCATTGACAACATATGGCAGCCTCAATATTATCCTCAACTTGACTTAAGGAATATAAGCACCAACCAAGAAGTCGCACTAACTATGGCCACCAGATCAACCGTATCGATATACGTCGTACAGTTTCCTTGGTCTATTGCCATTTACCTAAGGTACACTAGATCCGGGTTAGGACCTTTCACACATAAGAGCACCCCAACAATATAATAATAAAGCAAACAAGGCAAACAATTTAAAGTGATCTTAATTCCTAAGGGTACCCCTCTTAAATAGATCCCCAGCAGAGTCGCCAGTTCTGTAACCCGGTGAACTGACTTTAAACAATGTTGCGGATAGCAAGAGTCGCCACCGACTTTTATTTTATCCATAAGGAAAGGTTATAAAAGAACAGGAAAGACCTTAGAGAATATTTTGGGTCCGGGGGGTAGGTTATGAAAAGGGAAGGTATTAGCATCCTTTTCATCCATGGTTATCCATGGGCTCTTAGGTACTTAAGCTCACTTTTGAATTGTTTTGAAATCGTAGTGTGTGAATAGAAAATTTTCAGAATAATTAATAAATAATCCATGTAAGGATGTGTTAAGAACTTGTTTGAAAACTTGTTGAAAATTTGTTTAAGTGCGAAACAATTTTGAAGTGAGCAAGCACCTAGGAGTAACCTACCCTAATGTTTAAAGGTCTTTCTTATTCTTCATTCTTTCCTTTAGTAAGACTATCCCTACTATAATGGAGTAGGTAGTCCTTACTTTGGATGTTAAGGGGTATGTAAGGGACAATTTGACTTTGAAGGCCATTGTGGGATGTAATAAGCACATATAAGGGACCATCATCATTTTTCGAAAGGGACTTGATTCGTAAAGGCAACCATAAGGGACTTTGATGATTTTTTTATTTGAGGGACTTGCTTTATACACCCCACTTAACCATTATTCGTAGGCAACTTGAGGGATATCCTTAGGAAGTGAGACAGCGATTAAAATCGACTTACGTGTGTGACGTGTTTATTTTAATTATCTTTATTTAAAAGTGATCTAAATTTATTTTAATATTACATACATGTTGTTACACTCCCTAATTACTAACCATAATAATAATTAAATAATTAAACAACTTTACATCCAAGAAACAATTACAAAATAATAAGCAAAATAATTAAATAGCAAAGATAAATAACATATAAATAAGCAATAATAAATAATAAAGGGGGTTAATTCTAAGTTTACTCGGCAAGACATCGCATCTTGTGCCTACGTATCCTTACGGGAGTGGAATCAGAGTAATCGTAGTTCCCCTCAATAGGGAGGTTAGAAACTTCTTGACTGTGGTCAAGGTCTCAAGGGGAATAAACGCATCTTAAGGACACGCTTACGTGGAGTGTAGAAACTCCAAATCTCTACGTTGAAATGTTAAGTTGTAATTAGGGTTAAATTAGGGATTCCACGGCGGGAAACCCTAAAATGAGCGCAGCGGCTCTTTGACCTAATGCTAAGGGTAAAATTGTAATTTTGCCTGCGGCGAGGCATTTGTGAAAATTAGGGTTTGTAGTTTGTAGTTTTGAGGATTTGAAATTGAATGTGTGAAGTTTTACGGACTATTGGCGCGGCGGCCAAACAGTTAGACCTAACCTTCGGATGTGTGCAATGTGACAGAAATAATAGTAAACGCGTGAGATAATTGAATCATGCAAACAGAGAGATAATGTCATAATTTAAACCATGCAAGCAGAAATTTAAAGGCAGAATTTAAAGAGCGATTGTTAAGTTCGCGAGGTTACATGAGAGGAGCAGATACAATATGATAATGAAATTTGAATTGAACAATAATAAAATAAAATAAATAACGGTTCTAGTTATTATTTAAAAAAAAAGATTTTAGTTATTATTTTAAATTTATCTAAAAAAAAGTTTTTCTTAAAAATAATAGGTTTTCATATTAATTTGGAAAAGATGTTAATGTTATTTATTTTAAAAAACAGATTTTTATATTATAACAAATTTTAATAAATTAATGATAACAATAATAATAATAATGGTAATAATAATGATAATAATGATAATAATAATAAATAATGATAATAATAATAATAATAATAATAATAATAATAATAATAATAATAATAATAATAATAATAATAATAATAATAATAATAATAAAGCAATAATGAATTTTAAATGTGCCAAATAACCCAACAATGTTGCTAACGCAGAAATGCGCTCATCGCAACCAGATCTAAATCGGACGAAACAAAATTTATCGCAAAGAAAAAGAAATTAAGCAAAAAATAGTATTATTGCTCACACAAAAATGCGATCATCGCAACCAGATCGAACTAACACAAATGTCACGCGTCATGCACACAAATGTGCAAACATCGTATCGACATAATTCGATCAAAAATCTTATATATATAAACTCTAACAATTTAAAAATTATATATATATATATAAACGTAACAGTAATAGATAAAGAAAAAAAAATAACGGTAATAGATGAAGAAAAAGAAATAACGGTAAAAGATGAAGAAAAAGAAACAACAGTAATAGATGAAGGAAAAGAAATAACGGTAAACGATGAAGAAAAAGAAACAATAGTAATGGATGAAGAAGAAAACTAAATAACGGCAAACGGCACTCACTCCTCTTAGGTTTTTTTCATTCTCCCCCCTTTTCCAACAAGGCAACACATGTATATATAGGGAACAAATTAGGGTTAACACCAAATTGTCAATAATGTCCCTAAAGCCCATTTTAAAGCCCAAACTAAATAATTAGTTAAGAAAAAATAAAATTTAAATAATTTAAAATAATTAAAATAAACTTAAAATAAAAACTAATAATCCTATTGATTCCTAAAATAAAAAATATTATAAAAAGAACAAAAATTTTTTCAATATTTTTTATTTTATGATTTTTTTGGATATTTTTATGAATAATTTAGAAAAAAGTGAAAAAAAATAATATTTTAAAAAATGATTTAATTAAAATACGAAAATAATAATTAAATAATAATAAAAAACTATTTTTGTTATTTTTTTTAATGAAAGATAGAAAAATTTAGAGTAAAAATAATAAAAAACAAAAAAAAAGTGACAAAGGTGAGATTCGAACTCTCAACCTCTCACACTCATAACTCCTTACACATGTCCTCCTGCCAATTGTGCCATTTTTACTTTTTAGAAAAAAAATGCATGCCATATGATATTTACCTGCAAAAAGTCAAACGACTACACAAATTTGTTAGTAATTGATTAAATGCAATGAAATGCGACGACAAATCTTAGGGCAAAATTTGGGGTATTACAGTTATTATGATAATATTTCTCACCCAACCTCTCTTTGATGTTGGCAAAAAAAAAATCATGAAGTTTGACTTTGGTTTGACCACAGTTGACCTCAGTTTGACCTTTTAACTGCATTGACTGCTTTTGACTTATCTGATCATCTGACTGAGCAAACTTTTGAGAAAAGTCTTGAAACTTGACATGGGGGTTCTTATACACATATAAGATGTTATGAAGCTCACTTGAAGTCTTGGAAGTCCATTTAGCCTGATTAAAGTCAAAACCCTAGTTTTGGATGCACTGCTTAGGAGGTGCATTGTCTGAGGGAATTGTCAACTCTTCTGACCAATTATGAATTTTGTGAACCTTGTGAACCTTCTTGGAACACAAAGTCTTGTATTGTGAGGGCAAATTTTGGGGTGCAACATATGCCTATGTCAGTTCCCTTCTTATGGTTAGAACCATCGAAGTATAATTTCCAGGGTTCTAGTTCGACCATATTTAGAGTGTTTGTATCCACGGAGTGGTCGACAATGAAGTCTGCCACTATTTGCCCTTTAATTGATTTCAATGGTTTATATGTTAAGGAAAATTCTGTTAGCGCTAATACCTATTCGACTGTGCAAAATAGGTTTGGACAACATATGCTTTATAACATCAAAATGCGAAGAGACACAAACATTGACAGACTTTATATATTGCTTTAATTTTGTACATGAGAAATACAAACATAGACATAGCTTTTCTACTTCGCTATATCTAGTATCTGCATCATTTAGAACCCTACTAAGGTAGTAAATGGCTTTCTCTGTGTCGTCTTCGTCCTCTTGAGCTAACATGCTTCCCAAGGTTTTGTGTGACGTAGCTATGTACAACCTCATGCTTTTGTGTCGACAAGGTGGAGAGAGAATTGGAGGATTGGTCAAGTAACTTTTAATTTTGTCGAAAGCTTCTTGTTGTTCCTTCCTCCATTCATACTCTTCTTTAGTGACTCGAAGCAACGACGAGAAATCTTGGGTTTTGCCGCTTAGGTTCGATATGAACCTTCTTAAGAAATTAATCTTGCCCAACAAGGATTGTAATTCCTTTTTATTTGATGGCGCCTTGGTCTCCATAATGGCCTTCGTCTTGTTTTGGTTTATTTCGATGCCCTTTTTATGGACTACGAAACCCAAGAAGTCGCCAACCTATATAAAAAACGCACATTTTAAAGGGTTCATTTTGAGGCCAAACTTCCTCATTCTTAAGAAAGATTGTCGAAGATGATCTATATGATCTCTTCCTGATACGGATTTAACCACAATGTCGTCAATGTATATCTGCATAAACGATTCTATATAGTCATGGAAGATTGAATTCATTGCTCGTTGGTACGTTGCCCCAGCGTTTTTCAGGCCAAAAGGCATTACTACCCATTCGTAGGTTCCTATGGCCCCTGGACAACGAAACGCTGTTTTGGGAACATCATCCTCGGAAATGAAGATTTGGTTATATCCAGAATAACCATCTAACATACTAAGATATTCGTGGCCGGCGGCTGAATCGACTAGCATTTCTGCCACTGGCATCGAATACTCATCCTTAAGAGTTGCTGAGTTTAAGTCCCTAAAGTCTATGTAGACTCTCAAGGAACCATTTTTCTTAATAACTGGCACAACATTAGCAAGCCATTCGACATACCTGGTTGTGCGGATGAATTTGCACCGCAGAAGCCTTTTGATTTCCGCTTTTATTTTTGACAAAACCTCTGGAGCAAAACGCCTTGGGCTCTGTTTGACTGGTTTCTTGCCAGGCTTGATCGGCAGTCTATGTTCCACCAACTCTCTTTTCAATCCTGGCATTTCATCATAATCTCAGGCAAAACAGTCTCTGTATTCTCGCAAAAGTTGGATGACTTCCCCTTTGAATCGAGTGTCGAGGTTGGCACTAATGTAAGTGGGCCTTTTTATAATGTCGTCCCCTAAGTCAACTTCCTCTAGCGGGTCCTACGCAAGCATTTTGGCATCCTCTGCCAAGGGATCTCTCTCGAAACCCAACGGCTCGTCGTCATAGATAACATCAAGCCTTTTGTTTTCTTGATGGGTTTCATCAGATAGTTCCGTGTCGAAGCTCCCCTTGTTGCTTCTCTAAAGATCTTCTTTATTGGCCTCTATGGCCATTTTGCTTCTAACAGCCTCTTGGGCCGTTTGTAATCTAGTTTCGGCCACATAAGCCGAAATCCTTCGAAGCGCATTGGCTTCAGTCAATATTACTGAAATCACTCCCTTATCCCATGGGGTCCACCGGCAAGGTTCCAAGGTATGGAAGCCTTTCTCCTGGCACTTCTCTGTCCCAACGAAAACCGTCTACAGGGTGTAAGTATAACAAGCCAAAGACTTTGTCGTCTGGCTTGAAATCGAAGTCTGTTGGTCCACAAGGACCTATTCCAGCCAAGTGTTTGTCGAAGTGCCTTTGATCGACATAGTTGATGGGCGCCATAAAGTACCCCTGATCAGCTTCAATATTCTCTACGATGCCGTCTGGCCTCCAAATTGCAATCCTTTGATGCATCGAGGATGGCACTGCCCCCACGCCATGAATCCACTCACGTCCAAGTAGCAAGTTGTAATTGGCTGTAGTTTCTACAACCATGAATACCGTTGGCCGCGTTACTGTTCCGATGGTGATATCTACCTGGATTACTCCCCTGGTCGAGCCTACCTTACCTTCGTAGTTGGACAGGACCATGTTGTGTGGCTTGGTGTCGGCATCGCTTTTCCCGATTTTGTTTAATAAAAGATGTGGCATCAAATTTACCGTTGCGCCACAGTCCACCAGAGTTTTGTTAACTGGGGTGTTTTCCACTTTAGCCGTAATGTACATCGGCTTCAAATGGTTCCTCATCTCCTCGTCACAGCCGTTGTTCATCACATAATAGCAGACGAGTTTGTGTGCTGCCATTTCGCAGTCTGCGTCTGTATCGCAGTTTTTGATCACACACAATCTGTCATATTCTTTCGGCATCACTGACACTACGTTCACCAACAAATTTAGCGAATCATCAGAATCTGAGTCGAAGTTGTCTGTCATCTCGTCGTCGACCCCAGTGATCTCTTTCTGATTTTTATCCTGGTTTGAAAACAACCTCCTGCCCACCGGTGGTTGCGTGGGTTTGCTGATCGTTTTTGACAGTTCTCTCTGATTCTCTGTTGGGAGATTAGTGCTAGATTCAACCTTGTCCTTCGACACCGTTTCTCTCAGAGCTTTTCTTTTCCGTTGTCCCCGCCTCCACTGCGATCGAGACATGGGGTTTTTTCCTTTATAATTCTCGGATACATGGGCCATCTTCGAGGATTGGAATTATTTTCGATAGGTAACTGAGGAACCCCTATTCACTTCGAAATTCTTCTATCTTTGTTCACCTTGTCGCTTATCCTCGTTGGTTTTGTCCACCTACCATCGGTGTTTCCAACAGTGGGTTTGGAACTAGCAGGCCTTGTTTTGGGGCCTCTGATGTGGGGTTCAGAGCTTTTCAGTAAACTGCTTTGTCGATCGAACTCAGGCATTCTCCCGCTTTGCTTTAGCCTTCGTGTTCCCTCAAGTCTCTGGGCAGCTTTTTTGTCGAAGATTGCGTTGCATCGTGGGCATAACATCACGCTAGATCCTTTTCCCTGGCATTTGTGAAGAAAATCCACAATTGTTTCCTCTTGCTTCGGGTATGCTTCCTTAGTGATTTCTTCTTGTTTGTTCGACTCACTGTCCCCCTCACCTTCTTGTCGGGTGACTTCCATCATGTTGATCTCAACCTCCTTGGCCAAATTCAAACCCTTTAAGTTTAGACCTAGACCTTCAGTAGCCTGGTCCATTTCGATGAAATTATCACCCATCTCCTTGGTCACCATCTCCCATTTTGGATTGTCCGTTATCCCGTCGGCGTTGGTAATATTCATCTCCTCTTTACTGCCTCGATCGAAGCTCATTATGACCTTTGTCATCACGGCATTCTTGACAAAGTCATCAGTAACTTCTATCATGCTTTCTAAGAAGTTGTGGCCTTCAATGACCTCGATCATGTTGGCTTCTAAAGGCTTTGTGTAGTGAGCGTCCGTCACCTGTAGAGGGTCTGTGTCGACCTTCATTTGGCTGGTGGTTTTCTCCCCAAACTTCAGTCGTCCCTCCTGGATTGCGTTCTGAACAAGGTCCCTGAAAAGAAAACATTTAGATGTTTTATGACCCAAAAAGTTATGGTACTTACAAAAACCTCTCTTTTTTCGTTGCTCTAGTGATGGCAATTTAGCGCCAGGTGGCACTATCATTTGTCCATCTTTTACCAACAGATCGAAAATTTCATCACACTTGGTGATGTCGAAGGTATATGTCTTCTTTGGGAATCTATCATTTCTTTCCGATTCGACAATACTCTTCCCCTGTGGGGGTGCTAATACTTTACAAGAATACGGGGGGCCTTGTTTAAGTTCGGCGAGGTCTACTTCATTTTCGTCGAGATTCAAAGAATCCTCGCATGCCCTTTCGATACTGTCATCAATTTCGACAAAGGCCACTTTCTTGCTCTTGTTAAGCCTAGTCTTCTCGTCTTTCAAACGTTCGAGCTGTCAAACTCTATCGGCCAGTTGGGCCATATCTCTTAGGTATTGGGTATCTAACTTCTTACGAATGGAATAATCAAGGCCTCCAGCGGCCATTTTGACTAGTTCGTGTTCCGGCACTTGCATAAAACACCTAGCCTTGAGTAATCGAAACGTATTGAGGTATTCCTCGATTGGTTCCGAAAACTTACGTTTTACGCTGGCTAGTTCTTTCAAACTAATTTTGGTCTGGCCCATGTAAAACTGCTCGTGAAACAAGCGTTCAAGTTGGGCTCAACTACATATGGTGTTAGGTGCTAGCATCGTGAACCAAGTGAAAGCATTTTTTGTGAGGGAACTTGGGAAGTATTTTATCCTAAGGCTCTCATCATTTGCTATTTCCCCGGCTTCGATCACGTATCGAGCCACATGTTCGACAGTAGATTCCGTCGTATCCCCTGAAAATTTCGTAAATTTTGGTACTTTCGTCCTGGGGGTAATTTTGTTTGAAGGATGTAATCTACTATCGGGGACGTAAAGTTTGGTCGAGTAAAACCAGTGTTTACTCTGTTTCAAGCCATGATTCTTTCGACCATGGCCGCTAGATTTTTGTCAATGGCTATATTATTGCGTCGAACTTCTTGGACCACATGATCTGCATCCTGGTTTCGGTTTATCACGACCACTTCTTGGTTACCTTCGTCTAGAATATGGACCTGGTACGTTTGGTTTCTCTTACCGCCTCAACTACGGGAGGTTCGACTCTAACCTGATTTTCTATGTGTATTTCCCTTGCGTTTCTTACGTCTTGTCGAGGGACGTTCGCCATTGTGTTTTGATTTTTGGGTACAGGGGGTACTCCCATAAACTCAGCCAACCGCGTCAACTGCAGCGTCAATTGTTGGTTGGTTTGGGTGGTGTTATGGATTAATGGCTGAAAGATCTCACCTATAGTTTGGGACAAAGTCTAAACCATTTGCATGTTGCTCTCATCCATCTGTTGCCTCAGGCATGTGACTGAGGTATTAGTCAAGTTGGGGCCTTGCGTCGAATATCCCAGACTCTGGCCCTGGAAACTTCGACCAATGTTCACCCCAGATCCTGATCCTTGCAACGGAGAAGTCACAGGGTTATCTGAAAAGATGGGGGGAGCATTTTGAAGCCCCTGCATCACAGTTGTAGGCATTCCATACGTTGGATTCCTGGGCATCTGTACCAATCGAGGAAGAGGATTTTGCCTAAGCAGGGGGCTTCCTTCTAATGGTGTCTGAGGATTTGACACTTGGGGGCCGATATATTCCAATACTGGTTGAGTATAGGGTCTTATTACAGTCGACCCAGCCCCTAATATCGAAGGTGTTGGTACAGGCCTTACCAGGAGCCCTATTTGCTCTCCCGTTGATGGTATTGAAGTCGACGCTCCGTCGTTTCTTGTTTCTTCGTCAGAGCCATTTTGTTGGCCATTTGGCTGAACGGGTTCCGTCGCCATATTCCTAGTGTTACGTCTTACTAAACTTTCTTTTTTTCGTAGTGGTTATTCTGCCACTTCTTAGTAACATACAATGTATTTTGAAGGAAAGTTGATAAGGCTTATATTTTTTATCCTTATGATCTCAAAACTTTCTTTGTTCGGCACTGTCCCACTGGGCGTGCCATTTTGTTTACCATGTTTTTTGGTAAACAACCTCTGGTCTATCAATTTGGTGTCAAATTGACTAACTTGCAGGATTGACCATACGAAATCCTAGGATATGTGCTGAAGGGTGTTTCTATTTGGACCTATCTAAAAATGTGTTTCAACAATACTAAGAAGAAATAACTTAACGAATGGGGGGCAGAAATTATCCACTAAGTTTAAAAGGAAGAAGGACGAAGAATTATTAAGGGAAGAGGATATAAGAGTTTCTTTTGGGAGGGGAGGACTTAATCGAAGTAGTAATGATGAACAAGAGGGAAAGATGTAACAAATAAATAAAAGTATTTGACAAAAGTAAAGAAACAAAATAACTTCATTGAAAAGATAAAGGATGGTGTGTTTACATCACGTACATTCTCTATAATACTCTTTTTCTCTACACTCGGATACTTGGAGTAATTTTAAGAGTGACTTATACAACAGTAAATTACACACCAAATTCTATGTCTAAGACTTCTATTTATAATAATAATAATAATAACTGCTAATAACCTCCCTAGGCCATCTATTCTTGACAAGTGTCAGATCACATGCAGTCCTTTATCCGATGAGAGCCACTTGTCCTACTTAGTCATAAGAAAATATAACTACTCCCTCCAAGATTCAAATTTCAAAATACCCACTTTGACCCTTCTTCTAAACCTCGGTCGAAGACCGTCTCGCCTGCTTAGGTCGAAGTATTCAATTTCAAGACTTCAATTTCCTAATTCCTTGGAAGATTTGTAGATCTTTTTAATATACTGAAAATAGCCTCCAACATGAGTCGTCGAATTGGCGAGCTAACACCCGATCACATACTATCTCGAATAGCTCCTTAGGGGAGCCCCTAACTCGGCCATTCCTCTAATGATATAGGCACAAATGGCCAATTTCGATGTCCGCCGTATCCTGGTCGACGGAGGAAGCTCGATGGGTATCAGTATACCCACCTCTTTTCGACGCTACAACTTGACGAGACCAACCTAACTCCCTACCTTGGCTCTAACCTCCAGGGGTTCAACGGGACGACGACAAGGTCATGGGGTTACGTGGAGCTCAATGTCACCTTTGGGGCACACAAAACGGCCAGGAAAATCAACGTCCGCTTCCTGGTCGTCGAGTGCTCGTCCTTGTACAACTGCATCATGGGCAGAACAACGTTGGCCGAGCTCACCGCGGTACCATCGACCGTCCACCTGAAGATGAAGTATTATACCAGGCTGGAAGTCGTCGTCACCCTCAACGGGGACATAGAAGTAGCCCGTCAGTGTTTTGAAGCAGCAATGAAGGGCCTTATTACGACCGGTCTCACGACCAAAGCAACTAAGCCTCCCCTCGTCCAAGAGAACAGACAAAAGGACCACGTCGACGCCGTAGACCTCAACTGCCATTTCACCGGAGAGCCGGATCACGAGGACGAAGCCGAAGACATTCCTCCAACTACCAAAAGGTAGCCTATCCACCCAACACGCCCCATTCCAGATGGGGACTTCGAGATAGTAACCTTTGAGGCAGACGCGATGAGGATGGTGAAGATTGGAGCAGGGCTACCCGATTTGGCGAGGAAGCAGTTGAAGGCCCGCCTCTATGAGAACGCCGACCTCTTTGCTTGGAGCGCTATTGAGATGCCCAAACTCAACCCTGAGGTCTCCTACCACCAACTCTCCATCAACCCTGCCGCTAAGGTCGTAGTACAACTTAGACATAGGTAGTCCCCCAAAAAGTCGACGACGGCTGAGAAAGTTGTAAAAAACATCCTAGAGGCAAATTTTATTTCAGAAGCCCGGTATTCAACCTGGTTGTCCAACGTTATACTTGTAAAGAAGTCTAATGAAAAATGGAGGATGTGCGTTGATTACACAAATCTCAACCGGACATGTCCAAAGGACGTTTATCTCCTCCTTAACATCGACAAACTCGTCGACAACTCGGCATGTTTCAATGGAAATTTCGGTAGCACTTCAATACATCGAAGGCCCCCTAGTTCTGTGAATCTCTGGTTTATTTATAGGAGATATTTCATTTGTCAACTTCCAGAGATCATGCGTGAGTTATGGAAGAAGTGGGAGTAACTTCCTGTAGTGGGCAGTTAGTGGAGAAAATGTAGGAAGAAATCAAGTTGAAGGTGTTCGTGGCCACTTCTATTTTGAACGAACTTCTGATATTTGGTTCGTGACGGTCGTGGTGAAGCTGTGACGAACGTGTTGCATGTGACGATCGTGAGGGTCCGTGACGATCGTGAGGAAGTTGTGACGAGCGTCACACGCACAAAAATTTGTTTCTCTGCTACTTTCAGTTTTTCTTCTCTATTTATTTCTCTCTTCTTTCTTTTCCTTCCATTTCTTCTTCTTTTCTTTCTTTAATCCAAATTCTCCACAATCTGTAAAACAAAGTGAATTAACCGTATAATAAAACATAAATCAAGATAAATCAACAATAATCGCAAATACATTCATGTAAATCAAGTCGAATAAACAATATGGTTTCGCGTTATCAAATACCCCCACACTTAAACCATTGCTTGTCCTTAAGCAATCAACCAACACGGTAAAAAGAAATAAGCATAATTTGAAACAAAGACATGGTGAGACTCTAATCATACGTGGTTGCTAGGCTAATGTTAGATCAACAGGTACTAAATATCAATACTAAGGATACCGTAACGACACAATTTCAAAAACTCCTTACTTATGCAGACCAACCTGAATCATGCTATTATAACTCAACCTATATCTCATGATCTCTTTCATCCCATTTCATTATAGTGCAATCACATTAAGCCCGTTATCCCATACACATTCATGGCAAGTAAACCTGTTAGTGACTATGATCTCATTTGTTATTTCATTTTTCTCTGCAAATATGCTTAAGCATCAATTGAACTTAAAGAGTTTGTACCATTGGGTTAAGTGATCGGGTGAGGAGCACCTAACTTAGAAGGAGCATGTCTTTTTATTCATAATTTTTTTCTTTCTTAATTTCTCATTTTAAACCAGAGATCATACACTTATTTGCATCGGTTTCTTACTTAGTGTGTTTAGGATGGTGCTGACTGCTTGAATAAACTACTTAGGGATTACTAAAAGAAACTGGAGCTTTAAGGATTCGGCATAATGGGTACTCAAATTGATTTTGCATATTTAGAGGGTTAAGGGTGTTGGGATGATATCAATTTTATCAAAACTTTCCCAAGTTTTTCTAACATAGCATGAACAGGCTATATACTCTCAGAGTACCATGTCATGAATCGAAGCAAAAAATTGTTGGAGTTTGAAGTTATGGGGAAATTGAATAACAAGCGAAAACCACGCATAAAGACTCGACAACACATGCAAAGACTCTGACATGATGTTAAAAATAGATAAAATTTCTAAAAGTATGAAATAAAATATAAGACCATAAATCAAACTAAAAAGCGATAAAATGAAAGCGGTAGAGTTCCTCCCCCGCACTTAAACCAAACATTGTCCTCAATATTTTAATAAGAGGTGGAAAAAGGAAAGATAGAACCTGTATGAACGCTACTGCATGCCAAATCCTCTATGATTCTACTCTTGATGCCCATGTCTTCGTTGATCATTTCTACTTCGGCGGCGGGCATTTTAAGATACCTTCGTTTGCGTAATTCTAAATTTTCTCCTAGATGTGTCCGAGACGTGACATGCAGTGTATTTCTTTGTTTTCTGCAAATTCAAACAAACATAGAAACATAAAAGAAAAACTTCATGGGTTGCCTCCCACGCAGCGCTTTGTTTAACGTTGATAGCTTGACGGCTGAGGAGTGCAAGTATTCATGGTGGTTCTTTCGAGAATGGTTCCTCGATCGAACTTTGAATAATCTTCGGTTTCCATGGCCACTTATCAAGCCATCGCTCATATCCTTCACCTTTTCTTTTCTTTCTTCTGTTGAGTGGTTCATTGTTTTGAACTTGTGGTGGTGGTTCTGGATCTATCCTGAGTATCAGTTTTTCAAATTTGGGCTTAGTTATTTCATCCACCACCTCAAAAGTTAATCTTACCCTTTTAACAGTAATGATGACCCTAGTTTCATGGTCCTCGAATTTTCTTTTGTTATGAAGGACCTTAGACAAAGGTGCATTGGTGCAGATATTTTCCAATACCTCCACATATGTTTTGAATTGGGAGTCTACCTTAGCTTCCACAATCAATTGTGAGAAAGAATTAGGTGGGGTATAGGGATGAGGAGAAACAATAGGTGCTTCCTTCTCTACCTCTTCGACAACCTCCCTTTCGGGTGGTGTCAGTGGATTTTTCTCAATAATTATGTTTTTCTCACCAAAACTCTCCTCAGACTCATGATCACTCTCCCTAGGATTTTCTATTTGTTCTTCATTACTGGTTGTTACAACATTCACATGTCCTTCTGGGAAGGGTCCTAAAGGTGTTTGTCTAAGCAGGGAGGTTTGAGTCTCCAAAGCCTTGCTGTGAATCGCGAGGGAATCGACCATAATGCTCATCTGCTTAAGATTTTCATTAATTTGGAGATGTTGTTTTCTAAAATCTTCATTTTAGAGAGTTTGTGTCTCCACAAAGCGCTCCATCATAAATTCTATCCTAGAGTGAGTAAACGTCGCATTGAATTCTTCTAGTAATAGTTCGAGGTTGGATGTATCGAAATCTTGTGGTTCCTCATAATATGGTGAGTGGTCATCGTAGAGGGAATTTGGGTGAGAATGCGTCGTATTGAAATCTTCTAATAATATTTCGAGGTCAGATTTAAACGGATCTTGTGGTTCCTCAAAATAATGGGGGTGGTAGTTATAATATTGGGGGTGGTAATTATAAGGGAAATTTGGATTATACATAGTAATTAAGATAAGAGTGCCTTAGTCTATACTATGCAACAATGGAATCACAATATTGACTGTTGGTCCCCGGCAACGGCGCCAAAAACTTGATGCGTCCGCAAGTGCACGGAAATATCGAAGTAATATAAAAGATTTGTCGAACCCACAGAGACCAATGTCAACCTACCGTTATCTATTGTTGCAGCGTAAAGCTAAGGCTAATGGAATTAGGAAAGTTAAATGCGAGTGAAATTAAATTTAAAGGAAAATAAAGGTTACCGGTTTAAGGAAGAGCGGTAAAGGGATATCGGTATGTAATGCTTTAGTTTTCGGGGATTCGACACATCGTCGGTGCAGTTTAATTTTTGGAAACACTTTTCAGGAGAAAATACTCGTTTAAAGACCTTTGTCTCACGATGGTTGTTGATTCGGGTCATAATTCTAAGGCGGAATGTACGCTCTCGTAGTCCCATTCGGGGTTAAAACTACTCTTTGAAAATAAGTAAGTTCTGATTTCTTTTAAAGCGCTTTCGCTGTTTTTAAAATTAATGCCTAGTTTTTATTATCTGGTTCAAACCCCACGCTTTCACGTGTCGGCTCGATCCTTAATATGGTTTCCCACTTTCATGGCAAAACCACCGTAAATAGCTTCTCACTGTCGTGATGAAGGTTTATTTAGAAATTTAGATTAAAAACTACGGCCAGAAAGACTGTTTGTAAAAAGGGAAGGTGCACCGGATATTATCGAATCCCATCCTACTAATTCAATTACATACCGATAAAACTAATTTAGCTAGACATGATGATTAATACAAACGGAAATAAACATAAACATCAAAATAATAAAACATGCATTATGACAGAAACAAAATAAATATTCAATTAATAAGAACCTGGAAAGTAGTACTGAAATTGAATTGTCGAGTAGTCCTCCACAATGTCGACAGGATTCTACTATGACGAAATAAAAGTGCAGAAAGAAATACGATGGTACAAATGAAAATAAAAAGGAAAGGAAATGGAAAAATAATGCAAGAACATAAATTCGGCTTCAATGGAAATTTCGGCAGCACTTCAATACGTCGAAGCCCCCCCTGGTTCTATGAATCTCTGGTCTATTTATAGGAGATATTTCATTTCTCAACTTCCAAATATCATGTGTGAGTTATGGAGGAAGTGAGAGTAACTTCCTGTAGTAGGCAGTTAGTGGAGAAAATGTAGGAAGAAATCAAGTTGAAGGTGTTCGTGGCCACTTCTGTTTTGAACGAACTTCTGATATTTGGTTCGTGACGGTCGTGGTGAAGCTGTGACGAACATGTTACACGTGACGATCGTGAGGAAGATGTGACGAGCGTCACATGCACAAAAATATGTTTCTCTGCTACTTTTAGTTTTTCTTCTCTATTTCTTTCTTTCTTCTTTCTTTTCCTTCCATTTCTTCTTCTTTTCTTTCTTTAATCCAAATTCTCCACAATCTGCAAAACAAAGTGAATTAACCGTATAATAGAACATAAATCAATATAAATCAAAAATAATCACAAATAAATTCATGTAAATCAAGTCGAATAAATGATATGATTTCGCGTTATCATCAACCATGGAACACTGAGAAACTTAAAAAATACTACAGTTAAACACTGCCCACGACGAACGACTTCGCGATCACGGGAGCACATACTGGTACCGCACACCTCCCTAAAAACACAACGAGAACAAACGTCTGTCCTATAGTGTGTGCAAGCAGAGAGTTCTGTTCGACGGTGACCCCTCAGTTGAGAACCACCGCCGTTGTACCGAGATGGCAGAACACCTAGCTAGCGTTGGGATGTTCACACCGCGGCAGGAGGATCGCGACCGCGATCCCCCTCGTAACTGACCAGGCGACATCGCCCGTCACTCCGGCCAGTTCTCTACACAATCGGACATACATATAAAAGCGTCGAACAATGTTCCCCATATCATACAAAAACATATAAGCATACAAAACATACAAACATAAAATGAGCACACACTTAAAGAAAAATATTGCATTATAAAAGGGGCACTAGCCCAGTATTCAGTTACATAGCAAAAGGGCATGCAAGCCCGACAAGCAGAACTTAACAAACTTTGACACGCAGGCCTAAAAACAAAGGACACGCAGGCCTGAAAACATCTACCCTAATCCTCGTGTTCGTCCGCTTTTGGCTCATCGGCTGGAGTGACATCTTCAACATCCTCGGGACCAAGGGCGACCACCCGTCCATTAACGACCTGGTGGAAGGGCTCAATCCCGGAAATGACCAAGTCGACCTCAGAGTTCACTATCTTGAGTTGGTCCACAACATTGGAGAGCCCAACCTCGACAGCGCCCAAGCAGTCTTGCTCCAGCTCGCGGATCCTCCCCATCAAATCAGCACGGGAGAACAAAAGACTCTCCTCTTCTGTCTCGTCCTCAGCAGGACGAAACGAGGTCTCTAGCTCCACCACGCGGGCCCGTAACCTCGATAGTTCCTCCTCAGCAGCCTCCACCTTTCCCTCAGTGTCGATTGAAGGTAGGAAAAACACTTAGAGGGGGGTCGAATAAGGATTTCAAATAACAACTATGACAATAGTAAAAAATAACAAGGTATTTTTATCCTGGGTTCGTTTGAACTCAAACTACTCTAGTCCACCCTACCAAGGTTATTTGCCTTTCTCAACAAGGACTTAATCCACTAAATCAAACTGATTACAGTGATAACCACTAAGACAAACAATCTTAGTCTTCTCAAGAAATATGACCACACTTGGTCTCTTAAGGAACTTTACAACAAGTAAAAATACAATGTGTGTTTAAGAATTGCTTCTAAAAAGCTATATCACAAATGTGATTTTACACAAATGAAGAACGAATTAAATCTAGAATGAAGTTGAGAGATGTTTGGATATTGTTCTTTTCGTTGTTCAGTAATTCGTCAACTTAGAAATGATGTAGAAGTCTTGTTTAAATAGAACTTCATTTTCATTTCTTAAAGGGCGTGCAACTGGCATTTTGTCTTCTTTGACTTTTCTTTCCCAGAACAGGAATGTTCAGACAAATCCTTTTTGTCTGAATTCTTGTGTCATGCCCGAATGAGGAAAGAGTCATTTGGATAAGGACAAGGAATATGCCAATGGATCTTTATTTGAACAGCATATTCTTCAACAAATCTGGAACAGTCTTGCATCATATCCTCTGATGATGTTCCTTGTTCTTCAGATCAGAGTTACTCTATTCAGAGTATTTGCAGCCATGTGCTTTAGCATGAATGATATTTATCAGAGAAGACTTGAATATCAGAGCCTCTGTACTTGCAGCGTTAAGTACTTCCAGAGTCTTCTGATTCTTTACATATGCTTTTTCGCTCAGAGTCTTCTGCAGCTTCGCTCAGATTCTTCTGCAACTTTGTTTAGAGTCTCTTTCAGGCAGCATTCAGAGTCTTCTGATTCTTTACATATGCTTTTTCGCTCAGAGTCTTCTGCAGCTTCGCTCAGAGTCTCTTTCAGGCAGCGTTCAGAGTCTTTTGATTCTTAACTTTCAGAGGAGTTTTTGCTTCCAGAGGAATATTAATTTTAATATCTGAAACAAAAACACTTGAATACGATTAGAGTATATATTTACTTCATACAAAATTTCATTAATGTTATCATCAAAACATAGAGATATATATTAAGAACCAATCTGTGTTCTAACAATCTCCCCCTTTTTGATGATGACAAAAACAATAGGAAATTTTGTTCAAAAATAAAGAAAGATATATATATCTCTCCCCTTGAGATTACGAATCTCCCCCTGAATTGAATACTGATAGAAAATATAATTACTTCCCTTTCAGCATAAGTATTCTTTCCAGAGTCAGAGCGAACTTTGGAGACTCTCAGAGTTTGTTCAGAGTTACTCTATGAAATTTATCTGATGAAAAATTTGAGCTCTGAAATACTGAGTTCAAAGTTAGTTAAATTTAAACATGTCTGAGTTCCATTTAGTAACTATTTATGTGAACAATTAGAATTTCCATTTTCTCCCCTTTTTTGTCATATCAAAAAGAAAAACTTTTGAAGACATGAAACGATAACAGAGGAAAGACATAAAGCATATCATATAATCAGATGGAAAAACCAAACAGTCACAAATGCATTGATAAGAAATTCAGAAGATAAACAAGATAAGCAAAACAACACAAAAAGTGCACAAATAACAAAACAACTAAGAAGAAGAACGAGAAGCCAAAATCCTCAGAAGATTCGTTATCTCAGAGGTTGACTCTTCTTGCTTCGTCATCTAAGTCTTGATCTCAGATGTTGATTCCTCTTGCTTAGCCATCCAGTCTTTTATTTCATCTGTTTTTTTCTCTTGTTTGATCATCCATGTCTTGAACTCAGCGTTTTTAGCTTCTTGCTTTTCAACCTTAATCTTCAGATCTACAACTTCTGTCTTCAACTTAGAAGAGTTTGGAACACTCACAGAAGCAGATGCATTATCAATAACCATTGCAGATTCATTCTCTATTTCCATAGGAGAAGGTTGAGCAGATGCAGAAATGTCTTCAGAAATGGAAGCCTCTGTGATGACTTTCTCAGTCTGAGAAACCTCAGTCATCTGAAGTGTAGCAGCTTCTTCAGAAGAAGAACGCACAACCTTTGGAGGTGTATTTTCCAGAAGTAGAGTTGGAGTTCTGCTAACTCTTAGAAGAGTGAGTCTGACAGCTTCAGCAAATCTCACATTCGCATCGTCAGAGCAAATATCTTGAAATTTTGAAGCCACAAAGTTGAATTTAGTTATGAATCTTGTCCAGATGGCTTCAGAATCAGCAGGGTTTATGCTTGTGAGGCACTCCTTCTTAACAGAAGACAACCACATATTCATCTCTTTTTCAAAACCAGAAAACAATGCACCAATGTCTAGCCTAGGTTTGGGTTTCAGGTAGGCTTCTAAAGGTGATGTTTTAATGGGAGCAGAGGTTGAAGGTATAGAAAAAGTAGGAATAATGATTACATGAGGATGTGGTGAAGATGGAATACAGATAGATGAGGTAGTAACAACCTTAGATTCAGAGGGAATATCTGGTTGGGTTGTTTCAGGGATATCAGAAGAATGAATTGGGGAGTTGTGTGTGAGTGATATAGCGTCTGATTTACCAGAAGATGCATCAGATGAATTAGATGATGGACTTGATCCAGATGAAACAGGAAACACTGTTTTAAAGGGTTGGAGATCAAGAATATCAGGTTCAGGATCAGATGGTATTATTTCAGATTGTTGTGGTTCAGATGGTTGTTGTTCAGATGGTTGGTTTGCAAAAGGGTTTGGTTCAAAAGTTGTGTGTTGATCAGATAAAGGTGTTTGGTTATGTTGAGAGGAGTTATTTTATGGTTGAGGTTGAGAAGGGGGAATAGATTCATGAACATTTTCAGATGAAAAGTGTTCAGAGGTAGTGTGTGTTGGAGAGGGAGTAGGTATGGGGTCATAGGGAGGAGGAGATCTAGATGTTAGTGGTTTTGTTACTTGTTCCAAAATAGAAGATAAATTTGCAGAAGGGTTACCTTTCTTTTTTAAGCGTTTGGCCTTTACAAAAGATGCTTCTCCAGAAGCTTTCCTCTTAGTCTTTGTAGATCCTTCCTCTAAGACCTTTCTCTTCTTTCTCTTGTTCTCCTCAAAGAAATCTGGTCCAGGTTCATTTGCTCTTTTTAGCAAGTCTGGTGGCATGGGGGTTCCATCTGCTATGCATGCAGCAATGTAGTTCAGAAGAGCTTCCTTTGGTTCTTCAGCAGTGAAAAGAGGAAAATCTGCCACAAGAATTCTTCTTCTGTGTACAGCAGCAGAGTCCATCTTGACTGGATCTAATTGAAGTTCCTCTACAAGTCTCATCCTCTGCAGACTTTTCCCATCCAGAGGCTTTCCCAAAATTGGAACCAATTCTTCTGTCTGACCTGCCTCTGTCAGATGTGCAACTAAACCATTTTCTGTAAGAATATCATAAATCAATCTGCCCATTAGGATCCAGTTTCTGATCTTCTGATGCTTTGTTCTGATTTCCTCTCTGGACAGTTTTACATGGCTCCACAGATGAGCAAATGACAAGTGTGGCAGATCCACCTTGATGTTATTTCCCAAGCAGTACATAAAGTACAGTTTTTCTGCGTTGATGTAATCTAGAGAGTTGATTGATTTCCTATGGTGAATACATCCCAGAAAGATCTTCGCCCAGATCTTGTAGTGCACTTCCAGATCTTTGATTTTGCTTGAGGCCAGCCCAGTTGTAAAAACTTCTCTGTGGACATCATCCATGTCTATACGTCCAATAGAGAGATTGTGAACACCATCTAGTTCTTCATATTCAATTAATTTGTAAATCAAGTCTTCAGATATGATTATCTCTTTACCCAACACATACGAAATAATGAACTTTGGGTATACCTTTGCATGAACCCAGAATTCTTTCACCAAAAGAGGGAAGACTGGACCAAACAGTCTATCAAAGTACTTAATCCATCCTTGTGCAGAAACAATTGGTCGCAAATCAAACCCATTCTTTGTAGTGCAGTCCAAATCAACCATTAATTCGCACAGAACTTTCAAATCTTCAACAGGAGTTAGAAGGGTTCTTTCAGGTTCTTTGTAAGTGACGTTACCCATTTCAGATGTAGATCCAACCATTGTAGATGCAAGCTTTTGAGTTGACGATGATGAGGTTGCCATTGAAGAACTTTTTATATTTACTGAGCTTCGTTTAGATTTGAGTTTATAGAGATGAAGACAATGAAGAAGACAAAAATGCATAAAGGTTGTGAACAAGAGTGAAAAGTGTGAGAATGTGGGATATATAGGAACATAATTTAGGGCACAAATCCACACTCAGCAATTAATCACATTAAAAAATAAAACAAAATGATTTTCAGCATTTAATGAGATTTGACAAAAGTGGGGGAAAACGAGAATTGTAATGATTCAAACAGTACCTCAAACGGCGTCTCATTGTTTACACTCCACCTTTTTAGATTCTGTGTGACACATGTTTAATGTTTGGGTATCTCTGAAACTTCTTAAGGAAATGAAACGTTAGCAGCGTTCAGATCCTCTGAAGGTTGTTAGTTCAGAGTTTCAAAAGAAATAAGGTAACAAATGAAATATAGATGAAAACACTCCAGAGTATAGACATTAATCAATTTTTATCTGAGTAAATTTGCTTCTGAATAATAATGTTATTCTGGACAAAAATTCATACTAATATTCTTCAGAATAAATTTAAATTTATCTTAAGCAAGGGGTTTTGTAAAAATGTCAGCCCATTGATGGTCTGTATCAACAAAATTTAAGCTTAAAATTCCCTTCTGAATATAGTCTCTGATGAAATGATGCTTAATTTCTATATGCTTTTCCTTAGAATGTAAAATGGGATTCTTAGAGAGGCAAATAACAGAAGGATTATCACAGAAGATAGAGATGTTACTCTCATATATCTGATAATCTTCTAGCTGACTCTTCATCCAGAGCATCTGTGTATTGCAACCAGCAGCAACAATATATTCTGCTTCTGTTGTTGAAAGTGCTATTGTGGGTTGCTTCTTGCTGAACCATGAGATCAGATGACTTCCCAGAAACTGACAGCTTCCAGAAGTACTTTTACGTTCTACTCTGTCTCCATCATAATCAGCATCACAAAATCCTACTAGTTTGTATTCATCAGATCTTCTGTAACACAAACTCACGCTAGTAGTACCTTTCAGATACCTCAGAATCCTCTTAACAGTTGTTAAGTGAGATTCTCTAGGATCTGATTGGAATCTAGCACATAGACAAACATTGAAAAGAATATCAGGTCTAGAAGCAGTCAAATACAAAAGAGATCCAATCATACCTCTGTAGAGGTTTTGATCTACCTTCTTACTTAGCTCTTCTTTTCCTAGAGTGCTTGTTGGATGCATTGGAGTTTTAGCCAACTTACTTTATGTCATGTTAAATTTCTTCAGAAGCTCCTTCACATACATTGTCTGATGCATGTAGGTGCCTTCTGGAGTTTGATTGACTTGAATTCCCAGAAAGAATCTGAGTTCTCCCATCATGCTCATTTCAAATTCTGCCTGCATAGATTGAGCAAACTCCTTTCCAAGCGTAATATTTGTTGTACCAAAAATAATATCATCTACATAAATCTGACAGATTAAAATGTTTTTCTTAATTGATTTATGAAATAGAGTTGTATCCACCTTTCCTCTGATAAAATTGTTTTCCAGAAGGAAATTACTCAGCCTCTCATACTAAGCTCTAGGAGCTTGTTTTAAGCCATAGAGTGATTTCTTTAGTTTAAAAACATGTTCTGGATATTTTTCATTTTCAAAACCAGGAGGTTGATGAACATAAACTTCTTCTTCAATTAAACCGTTTAAGAAAGCACTTTTAACATCCATCTGATACAGAGTGATGTTATTCTGTGCAGCAAAAGAAATTAATAAACGAATAGATTCTAACCTTGCCACAAGAGCATATGTCTCTGTGTAATCAATTCCTTCTTGCTGACTGTAGCCTTGAGCAACCAGTCTTGCTTTGTTTTCTCCTAGCTTATTCAGCTTGTTTCTGTAAACCCACTTAGTTCCAATAATATTAAATCCTTATGGTCTTGGAACCAGATCCTAAACATCATTCCTTGTGATTTGGTTAAGCTCCTCTTGCATAGCAAGTATCCAATCATTATCTTGCAGAGCTTCATCCACAGAGGTAGGTTCAATGATTGATACCAAACCAAACAATGACGTTCCATATGATCTGAGAAAGGATCTTGTTCTGATAGGGTCATCCTTCTTTCCAATTATCATTTCCTCTGGTTGATCCTTTAATAGTTGGTTCTTCATAAATGGTCAAGTTGTCCATCTGAGCAGTTAAAGGAGTAGCATCAGACATTGCTTCTGGTGCTTTTACTTGAGCTTTGTCTGCCTCTGAATCTTCAAAGTCTGTGAGAAGCACTTCTCTATCTGAAGAAATTTCAAGCTGTTTGGCTTTTGATTGCCAAGCTTATCATCAAATCTAACATGAATTGATTCCTCTACAATCTGTGTCTCAGTATTGTATACTCTGTAGCCTTTAGAGCGTTCAGAATATCCAAGCATAAAACGCTTCTGTGCTTTAGAATCAAACTTGTTCAGACTATCTTTAGTATTCAAAATAAAACAAACACATCCAAAAGGATGGAAATAAGAAATGTTGGGCTTTCTATTCCTCCACAATTCATAAGGAGTCTTCTCCAGAAGAGGTCTTACAGACACTCTGTTCTAAATATAAAATGTTGTATTGATTGCCTCTGCCCAAAAATGTGTTGCCATGTTTGTCTCGTTGATCATGGTTCTGACCATTTCTTGCAATGTTCTATTTTTCCTTTCTACAACTCCATTCTGTTGAGGAGTTCTAGGACAAGAAAAATCATGTGCAATGCCATTTTCTTTAAAATATTTTTCAAAATATTTATTTTCAAATTCTCCACCATGATCACTTCTGACTTTAACAATTTTAAATTCTTTTTCGTTTTGGACTTGTTTGTAGAATCCAAAGAATACAGAATGTGACTCATCCTCGTGTTTCAGGAATTTTACCCATGTCCATCTGCTGTAGTCATCAACTATAACTAATCCATACTTGCCTCTAATGGATGCAATTTTCACTGGTCCAAACAGATCAATATGAAGTACCTCTAATGGTCTAGAGGTAGAAACAACATTTTTAGCTTTGAAAGAAGATTTTGAAAATTTTCCTTTCTGACATGCTTCACAAAGAGCATCTGAGTTGAACTTCAACTGAGGAAGTCCTCTGACCAGATTTAGTTTATTAATCTGAGATATACGTCTCATACTAATATGACCCAATCTTCTATGCCAGACCCATTGTTCATCGTTAACAGACATAAGGCATTTTACATTTTGAACTTTTAGTTCTGAAAGATTAATTTTGTAAATGTTGTTCTTCCTTTTTCCATTAAAGAGGATTGAACCATCTTTTTGACTCACAGCTTTACATCATTTTTATTGAAGATTATATCATAACCATTGTCGCTTAATTGAATTATGGACAATAGATTATGTGTTAATCCTTCAACAAGTAAAACATTAGAGATGGAAGGGAGGTTACCATTACCAATAGTTCCAGAGCCAATGATTTTGCCCTTCTGGTTCCCTCAAAACTTCATGTCTCCTCCAGATCTAAGTTCCAGGCTTTGGAACATAGACCTTCTTCCCGTCATATGCCGTGAGCAGCTAGAGTCCAGGTACCATGAATGGTGTCTTAACTTTGCTGCTAAGGACATATGCAACAAAGATTATTTTATCTTTAGGTACTCATATTTTCTTGGGTCCTCTAGGGTTAGTTGGTTTGAAGTTCTGTCTGAACTTCTTTCCCTTAAAAGCATATTTGTTCTGATGAAATTTTAGTTTAACAAAAGCTTTAGTGTTCTGATCTGTACGTGTTTGATTTATGTCATTCAGGTGACCATATTTAAAATGGGTGTACAGAGGAGAATACTTGATGATCAGCTTATCAACAGGTTTTGGATTTAAATCCTTCCTAGAGGGTGATTCATATCCAATTCCTTTTCTATTGTTTCTGCTTACGCCATAGATCATGGAAGCCATTTTGCTTCTATCTAGGCCTCTGGACAGAAACCTCTAAAAATTATAATCATACTCTTCTAAAATGTTTTTAGAGCATGACATAGTATTTGAGTCAGACTTTTGTTGAGCTTTTTCTAAATCAGTTTTTATTTGAAGATTATTTGCTTTTAGCTCAGCAACTTCTGATCTCAGCTGATCAGTCTCAGATGCAAGATAGCTCTGAAGCTTCTTATATTTGAGTTTGATCTTACTGTAGTTTTCAAGCATTTCAGATAAACTTTCAATAAGTTCAGCTCTGGTAAGTTCAGAAAATACCTCTTCTGAATCTGATTCTGATCTAGATTCAAATGTTTCTTTGTGGTCCTCCATGTCAGCCATCAGTGCCATATTTGCACATTCGTCCTCTAACTCTGATGAGGATTCAGAAGCATCTAAGTCATCCCACATGGCCATCAAAACTTTCTTCTTCTTTTCAAACTTCTTTCTGGGTTTGTCCTTCTGAAGTTTGGGACATTCATTTTTGTAATGACCTGGCTCCTTGCACTCATAGCATACAACTTCTTTCTTGCCAGATCTTTTGTGTCCAGAAGATTCTCCACGTTGATCAGATCTCTTGAAGTTTCTGAACTTCTTTTGTTTTTGCTTCCAGAGTTCATTTATCCTTCTGGACAGCAAAGACAATTCATCTTCTTCTGAGGAAGATTCTTCAGAGCTTTCTTCAATTACCTACAAAGTTTTAGCTGACTTGTTAGATTTTAACGCAACAAACTTACCTTTCTTCTGAGGCTCGTCTTCTTCCAGCTCAATCTCATGACTTCTTAAGGAATTGATAAGTTCCTCCAGAGTGATCCTATTCATATCTTTTGACAGCTTCAACGTTGTAACCATTGGTCTCCACCTTGTTGGTAAGCTTTTGATGATCTTTTTCATATGATCAGAGGTGGAGTAACATTTGTCCAAAACCTTCAAACCAGCAATTTGAATCTGAAATCTTAAGAACATAGCTTCCACAGATTCAGATTCCTCCATTTTGAAGGCTTCGTATTTCTGAATAAGCGCTAAGGCCTTTGTCTCCTTCACTTGAGAGTTTCCTTCATGTGTCATCTTTAATGACTCAAATATGTCAAATGTTGTTTCTCTATTTGTAATTTTCTCATACTCAACATGAGACATAACATTTAACAAAATGGTTCTAGCTTTGTGATGATTTCTGAAATCCTTTTTCTGTTGGTCAGTCATTGACTTTCTGTCAACCTTTTTGCCCTCACCATCAGTGGGGTGAATGTAACCATCAGTGACCAAATCCCATAGATCAACATCATATCCTAGAAAGAAACTTTCTATTCTATCTTTCCAATAGTCAAATTTCTCTCCATCAAACATGAGAGGTTTGGTGCCGATTCTATCTCTATCATCATATTTGTTGTTGTTTGAATTTGAAGTTTCAGCCATGATAAATCAAGAATAATAAATCAAGAGTTTTTCCCAACTGGATCTTTCTCTTTCACTGTTAAGTGATAGCACTGTAGAGCCGGAGCTCTGATACCAACTGAAGGTAGGAAAAACACTTAGAAGGGGGGTTGAATAAGGGTTTCAAATAACAACTATGACAATAGTAAAAAATAACAAGGTATTTTTATCCTGGTTCGTTTGAACTCAAACTACTCCAGTCCACCCTACCAAGGTGATTTGCCTTTCTCAACAAAGACTTAATCCACTAAATCAAACTGATTACAGTGATAACTGTAACACCCCGTTTCCCAAAATAAAATAAAACAATTAAAATAAACACATATAAGAGTTTCTCCCATTTACGGGATGTCACAATTCACCACCAAATTCCACATATCATTTTTCAAAAACATTTTTAGCAACATTGCAGCGGAAAAATTAGAATTAGTCTGTCATACACCAAATAACATGCATATATATATATATATATATATATATATATATATATATATATATATATATATATATATATATATATATATATGTATATGTATATATACATATATATATATATATATATATGTATATGTATGTAGATATATATATATATACATATATATATATATATATATATATATATATATATATATATATATATATATATATATATATATATATATATATATATATGTATGTATATATATATATATATATATGTATGTATATATATATATACATATATATATATATATATATATATATATATATATATATATATATGTATATATATATATATATACATACATACATATATATATATATATATATATATATATATATATATATATATATATATATATATATATATATATATATATATATATATATATATATATATATATATATATATATATATATATATATATATATATATATATATATATATATATATATATATATATATATATATATATATATATATATATATATATATATATAGTCATATATACAAAAGTCGGCCAATTGCCCAAAAACATGTATATCCATCATGCATCATCACATATTCACAAAAGAAAGATACGCCACAGGGGCACACATAAACAATAAATGAAAACAACTCCCAAAAGCCCCGGTGTTACGTATCAGAGCATGTCTTATAACGACGCCACAATCCGAGCTAGCTAAACACCTGGATTGTCTGCACTTCCGAAGAAGCACAAACCACAACAACAACAAATGGGTGAGATTCACGACCAAATATTAATGGTATAAACATACATGAAATAAAAGGCAGAAACAATAAATCAATTATTTCATATACCACATATCCGGACCTACTGTCCCATCATCGCACATCACAACACACACACACAACTCATTATGCAACACATGCAACTCGGCACATGAAATGCGGTACCGACTCACGGTTCATCATCGAACCCGGATAGATCACTCGAGCCACCCTAGGCAACAATCTATCCCACTGAGTATATCTCATATGCCCCATCGAGCAATATGATCAACCCCTGCATACACTCCTTTTCGGAGCTTGAGTATATTTCATATGCCCCACCGAGCAATATGATCAACCCCTGCATATACTCCTTTTCGGAGCCTGAGTATATTTCATACGCCCCACCGAGCAATATGATTAACCCCTGCATACACTCCTTTTCGGAGCCTGAGTATATTTCATACGCCCCACCGAGCAGTATGATCAACCCCTGCATACACTCCTTTTCGGAGCCTGAGTATATTTCATACGCCCCACCGAGCAATATGATCAACCCCTGCATACACTCCTTTTCGGAGCCTGAGTATATTTCATACGCCCCACCGAGCAGTATGATCAACCCCTGCACATTTCCTTACGGAATCCCAAGTCTATCTCACATGCCCCATCGAGCAATATGATCAACCCCTTCACATGCCATGCATAACACAATGCACCACAACAAATGATAGCACACACGCTACACGTAATCCACAGATCACATCTATCACATATCCCAGGTATCACATGCCATAATTCAAGGATTCCACACCATACCACCAGCACGCATAATACCTATCATACACTTAATCAACTATACGAATACTACGAGGAATCACGTTCCCGCATTCGCACATACACACAGCAGTGCCCTGTTAACTCTCGGAATCCCCCCACGACCAACATAGGTCTAACGGTACAAGCACGGAACAACACAACACAAGATCACAAAATGCTGTCATGTTCACTGCCATTCGCTTGGCGAAGCCCCGCAGCAAACACTCGTTGGGACTCGCCCGGAAAAACCCCTAGTGAAGCCAAACAGAAGCAAAAAGGCAACATTCACTGCCTAGTTCGTCTGGCGAAGCCTGGCGAAGGCTCGCCCCCATTCGCCCAGCGAATGCACGCGAATTCTGCAGAAAACAGCTCTCAGCTCAGAGTCGGCAACACACTCCGAGCTCAGCCGATTCTATTCCCCAGCCAAACCCCATCACACCAGAAAGCCATTCCACTACCCGACTATAACGTCTAACCAAGTTCTACTCGATAACGCTTACATCTACACAATTACCAACTTCCGGTATAACTTCAAATTCTTACCGGAAACCCCCAAACCTTCAATCAGCACATGCAACAAAAATCTAACCTAATAACCATCATCATAACAGAATTACTAACATGTAGCTATCATTAAATCATCATCATCCTATGGGGATTAGGGATTTTCCCCTTTTCTACCAATTTCATACATAAACCAATTTGATCGATTAATCTCCCCCTTACCTCAAACGAAGCTTGGATGATGAATTTGCACTTCAATCCTCACGAAAATCAGCTAACTTGTTGTTGTTCTTGATGCTTCAGCTTGCACCCTTGATCGCTTGTTCTCCTTCCTCCCTCGTGTTCTCACGAGTTCTTCCTCCACTTCTCTTTCTATTCTCCCAAAAATACCCACAATACCCTTAGTCCCAATATTCTTTTTATTAAATCCAAATAACTCATTTTTAATCCAAATAAATATATTTTCCAAAATTATATTAATTCTTCATAATACTTTTTATTCCAAAAAGTCCAATTAATTATGTTTCCTCATATATTAATATTGGAAATAACAATGATAATAATTAATAATAATTTTCACATTACCATTAATTATCTCATTTTATTTACCACATATTGATACTATGAGTTAATAATCTTCTAGAACTTTCTCAAGACACATCCGGGAATAAATTAATACTGGAAATAAAATTAATTAAAATGGGCGTTACAACTCTCCCCCACTTTAATTATTTTCGTCCTCGAAAATACCTGATGGAAACAGTTTCAGATACGCTTCTCGCATCCTGCTCTCTAATTCCCAAGTTACACTGCCACCTGCAGCACCTCCCCAAGCCAGTCTCACCAATGACATCTCTTTCCCTCTGAGTCGCTTCATCTTGCGATCCTCGATCCTCAACGATAATGTCTCCACAGTTAGATTCTCTCTAACTCGGACTTCATCCCTCTGAATCACATGAGACGGATCGTGCACATACTTTCGAAGTTGCGACACATGGAATACGTCATGCAAGTTCGAAAGCTCCGGCGGCAACGCCACCCTATAAGCCACAACACCAACCCTCTACAAGATCTGATACGGTCCGATAAACTTCAGATCCAACTTCTTGGACTTCAAAGCACGTCCAACACCCGTTACTGGGTTAACCTTCAAGAATACATGGTCACCCTCACTAAACTCCAACTCTTTCCTGCGGCTATCATAATAACTCTTCTGGCGATCCTGAGATGCTTTCATCTTCTCACGGATCATCTGCACTGTCTCAGTAGTCTGCTGTACCAACTCTGGTCCCAACACCACATTCTCCCCTGATTCATACCAACACAAAGGAGTTCTGCACCTCCTACCATAAAGAGCCTCAAACGGTGCCATCCCGATACTGGAATGGTAACTGTTGTTGTACATGAACTCGACCAAAGGCAAATGAGTATCCCACGTACCACCTTTCTCTAACACACAAGCCCGCAACAAGTCCTCTAAAGTCTGAATAGTCCTCTCCGACTGCCCATCCGTCTGCGGATGATAAGCTGAACTCACCCGAACATAGATCTCTGCTAGCTTCTCCAACGGAAAGCTAATATTGATCGGTACAAAGTGTGCAGACTTCGTAAGCCGATCCACAATCACCCAAATAGCGTCAAAGCCTCTCGCCGTATTCGGCAACCCCGTGACAAAATCCATAGCGATACAATCCCACTTCCAAATCGGAATCTCTAACGGTTGCATCATCCCAGAAGGTCTCTGATGCTTCACCTTCGATTTCTGACATGCCAAACAAGCATACACATAACGAGCAATGTCCTTTTTCATGCCCGACCACCAAAACAACTTTTTCAAATCCTGGTACATCTTCGTAGCTCCTGGATGAACACTCAGGCTACTACGATGTCCTTCGGCCAAAATCGACTTCCTCAGCTCATCATTATCCAGCACACAAATTCTGCCCCGAAATCTCAGCACACCTGCATTATCCAACTTGAAATCACTACCGGAGTCACTTCTGGCCTCACGCATCAAATCTACAAGTTTCACATCTAACTTTTGATGTTCTCTTATCATATCCAAGAAATCATTGTGCACTTGCAACTTACCCAACATCACACAGTCCATTGAAATCTCGCAAACCATGCTCAAATCTCTGAACTGCTCAATAAGCTCCATCTCTTTTACCATCAAAGCCGACATATGAATTGCCTTCCTGCTCAGTGCATCTGCAACTACATTCGCTTTCCCTGGGTGATAACTCAAACTGAAATCATAATCTTTCAAGAATTCTAACCATCTCCTCTGCCGCATATTCAACTCTTTCTGATCAAACAGGTACTTCAAACTTTTGTGATCACTGAACACCTCGAATCTTGAACCATACAAATAATGTCGCCAAATCTTCAGCATAAAAACTACCGTAGCCAATTCAAGATCATGAGTAGGATAATTCCGCTCATGCACCCTCAATTTCCGCGACGCATAAGCTACCACTTTTCCCTTCTGCATAAGAACTCCGCCCAAGCCCAACTTGGACGCATCACAATACACCACAAAAGGTTCACACGGATTCGGTAACACCAACACCGGCGCTGAAGTCAATCTCTTTTTCAGCTCCTCAAAACTCTCTTCACAAGAAGCATCCCACACAAACCCTTGATCTTTCCTCGTCAACTGAGTCAACGGCAAAGTCAATCTGGAAAATCCCTCAATAAATCTTCAGTAATAACCAGTTAAACCCAAGAAGCTTCTAACTTCAGTTACCGTCTTCGGCGGTTCCCATTGTAACACCGCACTAACTTTCGGAGGGTCTACTGAAACACCATCACCCGAAATAACGTGCCCTAAGAAACTCACAGTCCTCAACCAAAACTCAAACTTCGAGAACTTAGCAAACAACTTGTTATCCTTCAACACTTGCAAAGCAATCCTCAAATGTTCCGCATGCTCTTCCTCAGACTTAGAATAAATCAGTATGTCATCAATGAACACGACAATGAACTGATCCAAATAAGAATGGAAGATACGGTTCATATATTCCATAAACACACCCGACGCGTTAGACACTCCGAAAGGCATTACTGCATACTCGTAATGTCCATATCGAGTTCTAAACGTCGTCTTCTGAATATCACCTTCCTTAACTCTTATCTGATGATAGCCCGACCTCAAGTCGATCTTACTAAACACACGAGCCCCCACCAATTGGTCCATCAAATCATCGATCCTTGGAAAAGGATACTTGTTCTTGATGGTCACTTTGTTCAACTAACGATAATCAATGCACAACCGCATGCTACCGTCTTTCTTCTTCACTAACAACACTGGAGCTTCCCACGGTGACACACTTGGTCTGATAAACTTTCTATCCAGTAACTCTCCAATCTGAGATTTCAACTTGGCCAATTCCACTGCCGACATCCTGTACGGCGCCATAGAAATAGGCCTCGTACCAGGAATGAGATCAATGCTAAACTCAACTTCTCTCTTCGGAGGTAATTCTGTAATATCATCTGGGAACACTTCCGAAAACTCATTCACCACAACTAACTCATCCAACACCGCCTTGTTGTCAACAGATAGTGATGCAAATAAAGCAAACACTTGCACTTCATCTTCCAATAGGGTTCTCAATTCCTTACCGGACAACGAATCTGCCAACGCTTCTTCCTCTGGAGTCAAAAACAATAGCACTTTCCGGAAACAGTCGATGTAAACTCGATTAAACTCCAACCAGTTCATACCCAGTATAACATCCAAACTACCAAGTGGCAAACAAATCAAATCCACGCCAAAATCTCGGCCAAAGATAGTCAGTGGACACTTCAAACACACAAGCGAAGTAGTCACTGAACCAATCGAGGGAGTTTCAATAGTCATCCGCCGCTCGAGAGTAGTCGACACCAAACCTAACCTCTTCACACAATCAACAGAGATAAACGAGTGGGTCGCACCCGTATCAATCATAGCAGACAAGGGAACATTATTGATGAAACAAGTACCTCGTATAGAATGATCATCACCAGTAGCTTGAGTTCCCACTACTGCAAACACTTTGCCGCTGGTCTGTGGCACCTGAGTCGACTTCTGTTTCCCACAATGAGTACTGATGTGGCCTTTCTCACCACAGTTGTAGCATGTAGGCATGGTGACTCGACATTTAGCTATCACGTGGCCTGACTTGCCACACTTGAAACACTTTTTCTCTTCAAGAGGACAATCAACGGCACGATGACCCAAGTCACCACACCAAAAACACTTCCTTCCAGCAACCACTCTCCCTTCTCTTGGCTTCTTATCATTAGCACCTTTGAACTTTCCCTTACCAGTAGGAACACTGTAAGGAGTTCCACCAAACCTTTGCTTACCCTTACGGTCATTAGCAGCTTTGTAATGCGCAATCCTTGCCCGGTTATCATTGTCATAAATCCGGCTCCTGCTTATCAACTCAGGATAATCCTTGATCTTCTGACAAGCTATTCCCATCTTCACTTCTGGACGCAACCCATTTTCGAATTTCAAACATTTGGAGGTCATTGCTCCATCAGTATTGCAGTGGGGACAATACTGTACCAATTCCTCAAACTTAGCGGCATACTCCGCCACCGTCATATTTCCCTGTTTCAGTTCCAGAAACTCAATCTCCTTGACACTTCTGATATCTTCAGGGAAGTACTTCTCCAGAAATCCAGTGCGAACAACATCCCAAGTAATCGGAGTCCCAGCAGTCTCCAACCTTTGGCGGCTGTTGTCCCACCAAGCTTCAGCTTCGCCCTCTAACATGTGAGTACCGAACCTCACCTTCTGCTCATCGTTGCAACCCATTGTTCTGAAGATCTTCTCTATCGCCTTCAACCACTTCTGAGCAGCTTCCGGATCCAAAATTCCTCCTTGGAACGTCGGCGACTTGTTGCTGTGAAACTGCGCCAAGTCTCTGAACTGCGCACCTGCAACGTGGTTCTGATTAGCAACCACCTGCGCCATAGCCTGCATAGCCGCAGCCAACGCCGCGTCATTCCTCCCAGCCATACTGCTTCACAACAAAAATCCAGGTTAACAGAAAACAACCAACTCTATCCTACAGACAGACTCTAAACACTACACTGGCCGGACGGACCGACCTGCTCTGATACCAACTTGTAACACCCCGTTTCCCAAAATAAAATAAAACGATTAAAATAAACACATATCAGAGTTTCTCCCACTTACGGGATGTCACAATTCACCACCAAATTCCACATATCATTTTTCAAAAACATTTTTAGCAACATTGCAGCGGAAAAATTAGAATTAGTCTGTCATACACCAAATAACATGCATATATACATATATACATATATATATATATATATATATATATATATATATATATATATATATATATATATATATATATATATATATATATATATATATATATATATATATATATATATATATATATAGTCATATATACAAAAGTCGGCCAATTGTCCAAAAACATGTATATCCATCATGCATCATCACATATTCACAAAAGAAAGATACGCCACAGGGGCACACATAAACAATAAATGACAACAACTCCCAAAAGCCCCGGTGTTACGTATCAGAGCATGTCTTATAACGATGCCACAATCCGAGCTAGCTAAACACCTGGATTGTCTGCACTTCCGAAGAAGCACAGACCACAACAACAACAAAGGGGTGAGATTCATGATCAAATATTAATGGTATAAACATACATGAAATAAAAGGCAGAAACAATAAATCAATTATTTCATATACCACATATCCGGACCTACTGTCCCATCATTGCACATCACAACACACACACAACTCATTATGCAACACATGCAACTCAACACATGAAATGCGGTACCGACTCACGGTTCATCATCGAACCCGGATAGATCACTCGAGCCACCCTAGGCAACGATCTATCCCACTGAGTATATCTCATATGCCCCACCGAGCAATATGATCAACCCCTGCATACACTCCTTTTCGGAGCCTGAGTATATTTCATACGCCCCATCGAGCAATATGATCAACCCCTGCATACACTCCTTTTCGGAGCCTGAGTATATTTCATACGCCCCACCGAGAAATATGATCAACCCCTGCATACACTCCTTTTCGGAGCCTGAGTATATTTCATACGCCCCACCGAGCAGTATGATCAACCCCTGCACATTTCCTTACGGAATCCCGAGTCTATCTCACATGCCCCACCGAGCAATATGATCAACCCCTTCACATGCCATGCATAACACAATGCACCACAACAAATGATAGCACACACGCTACACGTAATCCACAGATCACATCTATCACATATCTCAGGTATCACATGCCATAATTCAAGGATTCCACACCATACCACCATCACGCATAATACCTATCATACACTCAATCAACTATACGAATACTACAAGGAATCATGTTCCCGCGTTCGCACATACACACAGCAGTGCCCTGTTAACTCTCGGAATCCCCCACGACCAACATAGGTCTAACGGTACAAGCGCGAAACAGCACAACACAAGATCACAAAATGCTGTCATGTTTGCTGCCATTCGCCTGGCGAAGCCCCGCAGCAAACACTCGCTGGGACTCGCCTGGCAAAACCCCTAGCGAAGCCAAACAGAAGCAAAAAGGCAACATTCGCTGCCCAGTTCGCCTGGCGAAGCCTGGAGAAGGCTCGCCCCCATTCTCCTAGCGAATGCACGCGAATTCTGCAGAAAATAGCTCTTAGCTCAGAGTCGGCAACGCACTCCGAGCTCAGCCGATTCTATTCCCCAGCCAAACTCCATCACACCAGAAAGCCATTCCACTACCCGACTATAACGTCTAACCTAGTTCTACTTGGTAACGCTTACATCTACGCGATTACCAACTTCCGGTATAACTTCGAATTCTTACCGGAAACCCCCAAACCTTCAATCAGCACATGCAACAAAAATCTAACCTAATAACCATCATCATAACAGAATTACTAACATGTATCTATCATTAAATCATCATCATCCTATGGAGATTAGGGATTTTCCCCTTTTCTACCAATTTCTTGCATAAACCAATTTGATTGATTAATCTCCCCCCTTACCTCAAACGAAGCTTGAATGATGAATTTGCACTTCAATCCTCACGAAAATTATCTAACTTGTTGCTGTTCTTGATGCTTCAGCTTGCACCCTTGATCGCTTGTTCTCCTTCCTCCCTCGTGTTCTCACGAGTTCTTCCTCCACTTCTCTTTCTATTCTCCCAAAAATAACCACAATACCCTTAGTCCCAATATTCTTTTTATTAAATCCAAATAACTCATTTTTAATCCAAATAAATATATTTTCCAAAATTATATTAATTCTTCATAATACTTTTTATTCCAAAAAGTCCAATTAATTATGTTTCCTCATATATTAATATTGGAAATAACAATGATAATAATTAATAATAATTTTCACATCACCATTAATTATCTCATTTTATTTACCACATATTGATACTATGAGTTCATAATCTTCTAGCACTTCCTCAAGACACATCCGCGAATAAATTAATACTGGAAATGAAATTAATTAAAATGAGCGTTACAATAACCACTAAGACAAACAGTCTTAGTCTTCTCAAGAAATCTGACCACACTTGGTCTCTTAAGGAACTTTATAACAAGTAAAAATACAATGTGTGTTTAAGAGTTGCTTCTAAAAAGCTATATCACAACTGTGATTTTACACAAATGAAGAATAAATTAAATCTAAAATGAAGTTGAGAGATGTTTGGATATTGTTCTTTTTGTTGTTCAGTAATTCGTCAACTTAGAAATGATGTAGAAGTCTTATTTAAATAGAACTTCATTTTCATTTCTTAAAGGGCGTGCAATTGGCATTCTGACTTCTTTGACTTTTCTTTCCCAGAAGAGGAATGTTCAGACAAATCCTTTTTGTCTGAATTCTTGTGTCATGCACGAATGAGGAAAGAGCCGTTTGGATAAGGACAAGGAATATGCCAACGAATCTTTATTTGAACAACATCTTCTTCAACAAATCTGGAACAATCTTGCATCAGATCCTCTAATGATGTTCCTTGTTCTTCAGATTAGAGTTACTCTATTCAGAGTATTTGCAGCCATGTGTTTTAGCGTGAATGATCTTTATTAGAGAAGACTTGAATATCAGAGCCTCTGTACTTGCAGCGTTAAGTACTTCCAGAGTCTTCTGATTCTTTACATATGCTTTTTCGCTCAGAGTCTTCTGCAGCTTCGCTCAGAGTCTCTTTTAGGCAGCGTTCAAAGTCTTCTGATTGTTGACATATGCTTTTTCGCTCAGAGTCTTTTGCAGCTTCGCTCAGAGTCTCTTTCAGGCAGCGTTCAGAGTCTTCTGATTCTTAACTTTTAGAGGAGTTTTTGCTGCCAGAGGAATATTAATTTTAATATCTGAAACAAAAACACTTGAATACGATTAGAGAATATATTTACTTCATACAAAATTTCATTAATGTTATCATCAAAACATAGAGATATATATTAAGAACCAATCTGTGTTCTAACATTGATCCCCCTCTTCCGCTGCGCAGTCGCCTCTTCCTTGCTCAGCTCCAGCTCGACAATCAGTTTAGTCAACCTTGACTGAGCGAAGGCGAGGCCCCCCTGCAACTTGGCCATCTTGACAGAAGAGCAACCCTCGTCGCTTAACACCAGAGCGGTTGAGAAAACATGCATCATTGTGTCCAGGTCCTCGGTGAGCACCTGCCTCCGGGCATCCCGACTCGCCCCGAGGACAACCTTTGCCTCTGAGGCCGACACAACCAGTGACCTAGCACCGTGGAAGAACTAGGATTTTGGTGGTAGAGGGGATGAGAAACCCCTTCTCAGAAAATCCTTCTGTAAGGTCGACAACAGCGCCAGACGACTCAACTCTTGCCCGCTTCCCGACCCCCTGCGATGTCGGGGAGTGACGACGAGGACCCCCTCTCCCCTTGGTCGGTAACAACCTGCTGCACCACCTGAACAACCCTGCCCTTCCCGATCTTGGCCGCAGCTCTGGAGGCTGCCAACTTCCTCACGCGCTCCTCGAGGGACAATATGCTTCCTGCAAAAACAAAACAAAATAGGGTTAGCAAACAGGCACACGGGAAACAAAACGAGCAATAATTTATCGTCCACCACCTAGAAAACAAAGAGCCTCCTCGTCAGACGAGCACTCGAGCAGAGCCTTAAAGTTTATCAGCCTCTTCTGTTGGCAGATATTCCCTTGGCTGTTGCGAATAAATTCACCGTCGGATGTAACCAGCTTGGTCGGGGAGAAGCCGACCACGAAGGACACTATCCTATGGTAGCCCACCAGGTCGTCCTCGTCCATGGTCCCTGCCCATACAATGTAATGGTCCGTGCCCTTCTTAAAATGCTCCTCCATCCATTCCAAAGGTACTCTCGACACCATGACTTCCAGCCGCTCCCCGTTCACTTGGCGGGTTTCTCGTCGATATAGAGAGGTGCACGCCTTGAAAGAAATAGGCCGAATCACATAGAAGTGCATCTTGAAGTCTCGGACAGAATTCATATATGCCCGAAAGAGTCTCCTCGGCTGTTTTAGCGAAACCCACCCTTGCTGACCATCCATTGTTTGCCTCTGTAGATGGAAAAGGCGGAAAAACAACGTAAGGGTGGTCCCGATATCCAGATGCCAGCACACGAGCTTGTATGCCCGGATGAAGGCCACGACGTTGGGATGCAACTGTGAGGGAGCCAACTTCAGCCAGTTGAAGACGCCCTGCTAGAAGTCGCTAAAAGGCAGCCTGAGACCGGCCCTGCGGAGGTAAAACTCATACATCGGAAACCTCATCTTCCCGTATGTCAAGCAGATTCGATGATAGTCCCACGATCGATACACCCGCCAGCTGATGGGAGAATCCTCGCAATGATCCTCGACAGTCGCGAAGGCGCCGATGTCATCGTCGACAAAATATAACTCTGTGTTTAGTAGTTCTTCCGCGACCCATTCTGCGATAGGACGAACACATTGTTCATCTACAGGAGCCTCCGGCTCTATGTCAACCTCCATGGTCCCCGACAACCACGAAGTCATATTCACCTAAAAAGCATAAGGAAATGGTGAATTCGACGTTCAGGATCAAATTCACCCTTCCACCACCGGTCAAGTGAAAGGGCGAGGGGTACGACGACCACAACTCGGCGGTAGCTCGTGCTCACACGACGTCCACTTCCGCCCGAGCGTCCCTCCCCAGGACATTCATCCAATCCCCTTCATCGTCCCTAAGATATTCATCTAACCCTATTCTATGTCCCCAAGGCACTCAACTATCTTATATCCCCGGGGTCCCCATCCTTAACACCTCAGTCGTCCCCAGGACATTCATGCTACAACCCCAAGTGTCCTCGAGACCTTCATCCTAAACCTAAGGATACGCCGCCGTATTTGACGGAAGACCTTCGCCCTCTCGGGGCATTCATCATGCCCCCGATGACGGCGTCAAGTGTAAAGAAAATAAAAGAAGGGAATAGAGGAACTTACTGGATTGAAAGTAGCGGCGGAGCACGCGGTGGATGCTACGGCGACGTTGGTGAACAAACGTTACATGCGAGAGTAAGCGAAGGTGAAAAATAGTAAATGGGTAAGGACTTGCCTATTTATACACCCAGCACGAGACTCGAAGCACCCCCAGGCACTCGGTTACCCTAGGGTGGCTGCCCTACAGGACCCACTGAGTGTTAGACACGTGGCCACTAAAGTCGGCCGCAACCTTTCATTCTCCCCGCGAGCACGGGCATACGAGGACGCTCCCACCTTCCCCTCCTTGACATTACAGCCCGACGAGACCAAGATCCTCGCGCTCCGACACAGCATACCCACGAAGAACCTTACTCGCACATTCTTCCACCCCGACACAATATCGTCAAGTCCTCGCTCCTTTACTTTGGAGCTACGACTTGAGGGGCTTCTTTTCTGGACTGAGCCCAGGCTTGCCCATCCTTCGGGCAGACCCAACCCAACGCTATTTAGGGAAGGCCCAAGTAGGCCTAAGTCACTTAGTGTCGGGCACAGTTCCCTCCGTCAGGCAGAATAACACGTCTTCCATACGTTCTCTACGTGTCCCTCCGCAGGAACACGTCATCAGCCAACTATCCACCTCCGAAAAAGCTGGTCAGCCCACCTTTCGGGATCACAGGACAGTCGAATTAGGGCGAAGACCACATGCTGGTCTTCAGTACGCCACGTATGCCCTAGCAGTCACCTGGGTTGAGCCTGATAATCCAGCCCAACACAAGTGACCGTTGGCCCTGCGTTGGAGTCTCTCTATAAATACCCTCTTTCACCAGAGGGTCAGGTATTCACTTCTTAACTCTTCTCTGTATTTGCATCCACTCTGGTCCATTACTTACTTTGGCATCAGAGTGTCTTGCAGGTACACCCCCTCCTCCTTCCTACTCCTGGTGAACAACTTGCAGATCAACAACGCGTGACAGGTCGCTGATTCTCTTCTGATAAGGTAAGATCAATATTAATATTCAATTCTATTTTTTTACTATCCAATGTAAAATTAGATGAATATATTATTTGACTCAACATAATTATGATTGTATATATATTCCGTCACTGATGCAGTGGATTGTTTGTCTTAATTGTTGGCCATTATGTCCGACCTAAAATAAATGATTACTCTCATGTTAACTAGGTGAGAAAAACAACTTATGCAATCATCCAATTAAAAATATTGGTATATATAAGTATTAAAAGTAGCGTCAAACAAAATTATAATTATATATTTTAACATTTAAATAATTCTATGTATAACATTTTTAAATTATTAAATAATTAAATATAATAATAAATAATTAAATTTAAAAAAAAGAGTTGACATTACTTAAATGAGTGAAAGGCCAACAAAAGTGTTGCACTCTTAAGCTATTTTGGTGGTGGGGTGGTTATTTAAATATCTTTTTGCTAAAACAAATAAAGCATTTGAAGAATTTGTTTTCAAACTAGTATTTTATTTGAAAAAAAAAACTCCCATGTGAAAACTGGAAAACTTGTCCTTAAAGGATATAAAAATATATAAAATAAAATAAGAAAACAAAACTGTGTTAGAGTGTACCACTGCAATTCAAGTCGGATCTTGGAGCATCGAAGATCCGAAACAGTTTGAGATTTGTGATTGTGATTAAAGAGAGCAATTTCCGTTCGCTATTTTGGGTCAACCGAAAAAGATAATAATAAAAAAAAAACCAGAAAAGACACCGAATTCCGGCGAACACATTCATCAAAATGAATCCGCCGCCGGCACCAATCCGGTGGCGCACAACCGCAATCCCAATTCTCGTGGTGGTTCTTATTTTAGCCACCATTTCTCCTTCTACCGCAATCTACTGCGACGAAGACGATTGCTATGATCTTCTCGGGTCAGCTAACCTTACCCAACGTATTTCTTTTCCCCAATTTTTTTTTCAATTTTGTTGATTTTTTCAAATTTTTTTATTGCAGGGTTACTCAGAGTGCAAATTCTTCTGAAATCAAGAAAGCATACTACAAACTCTCATTGAAACAGTACCTCTTTCTCTCTCTAAGCTCGTTCTTTACTTTCTCTCTTTAATTTCATGTTATTTTAGTTGATTCATTTATCTTTGGCTTTCTATTTAAATCAGTCATCCAGATAAAAACCCTGATCCAGAATCGCGAAAGATTTTCGTTAAAATCGCAACTGCTTATGAGGTGATTTTGTTATTCTTTCGATAGAATTCAACTTTTTGCAATGTGAAGCTGATTAAAAAGAAGCCACATTGCATTATGTCTTGGTGAGAAATGGTTTGTTGTGATTATGAATGATGGAATTATAACTTGTTTACAGATTTTGAAGGATGAGGCTACACGAGAAAAATACGATTATGCAATTGCACATCCGGAGGAGGTATTTAGGTTTTCCATATGTATAAGTTTGATCCGTGATTTGTTTGTAATGTTCATAATGTTCATTGATTGAAGTAGAATTGGGTTCGATCCTTTTGATTCCAGGTGTTTTATAATACTGCACAATACTATCGGGCGTACTATGGTCACAAGACGGTGAGATTTGCTCCATATTCATTGCCGAGCATTAATGTGTTTTGGTTGGAATTGACTTGAAATGTTGAACGATTGGATGATGTTTTTACCTTTGAATTTGATTTTGTTAGAACTTGTATATTTTAACTTGCTAGGATGCTCGCGCTGTATTGGTTGGCCTTCTTCTTATTCTTTCTGGTTTCCAATATCTGAATCAAACGACAAGGTATAATCAGGTACTGTGATATATTAAATATCATTTGATTTTATGACCTTAATGTGAAGTGATGTTCTGATATTTAGCTGCTTATACAAAAATATATATTGCCAAAAGCGTATAGATTTGTAATTTGTAATTACGTGAATGTGCATTTATCCCAATCCGTGGTTTAACCGAGCTAATGGCTGAAGAGATGTACTTATGGTGTTAAGTATTATATTCAGCTGACTTATGCAGCTATGCCAAGCAGTCTGGCTCAATTTTACAAGAGGTTTTGATTTTGTACAAACCATTTCATTTGTATTCGTGGGAATAGAATTAAATTGTCTGTTTGTGGGAACATATATTGGCAAGGAACCTAGGTCTTTGATGGAAACTTAAAACTCAGATAATGGAAAATGTATTATGATTGAATCTAAAACTATTACATAGAGTAATATGTATAATCCCAGAGTCAAGTACTCCTCAGAGGAGGGATAATTCTCATTCTACCCAACCGAAAAGGTTTCTAACCAGAAATATACATAATGAATTCTCCATTGGTATCAGTGACGACCTTATATAATTACCCTTCACTTCTAACATAAGTAGCTATAATATAAGCAATTCTCTATTAAGCCTTTCTATCAGGCTAAGGCCCAAATCCAGTATCCTATAAATCTTAAAGTTGAGTGTTGCTACAACACAGATATTGTCTGATGAATCTAGGTGTCAATTTAAGCTAAAATGTTTGAAATCTCTAGTCTTGGATGCAAGCTAAATACTTGAAGTAGGTTAGGCCTTTGCAAGGGAGTGCCACATTTTGAAGTTATGTATAATCGATTTTTGTGAATTGCTCGATTTGTTATTTGTGAAATGTTTTTGGCAGATTAAAACATCCAGATTCATTGCACTGACTTTTTTTTTGTGTTAATTAAGGCTGTGGCCATGGTGAAGAAGACACCAGCTTATAAAAATAAACTAAGGGCGTTGGAACTTGAGCGTAATGGTGGGGTTACAAATAAGAAGAAGGGTCAAAAGAATAAGGACAGGTATGGTATCACTCTGATTCTGGATAGCCCTTGTATGTTACCTATGTCTACTGGCTTTCTCAATTTGGTTGTCCTCCTTGCAAACCTTCATTTCCTCTGTTAAATTAATTTGTCTTTGATTCATAAGATTTGGATATTCCCTGTGTAATTTCTTTACTTTTGATACACAATGTGAATGTGAATGTCCGTATATACAGAAAAGTGGAGGAAGACCTCAGTAAAGTTGAGGAAGAACTTGATCTGCAGATAACAGGAACTGAAAGGCCCTCCATATGGAAACTTATTGGTGTCCGCATCATTCTTTTACCTTATACTTTAGGAAAGGTTAGTACTAAAATAATCTATTTGGAAAGTGAAGTCATATTACTTATAATATCTAATATTGCTTTATGTGTAACTATTTTTCATTAATTCTGTCCTCCATTCAGCTGCTGCTATGGTCTTCCTGTTGGTTTTGGACATACAAGGTGAAAAAATCCCCTTATTCTTGGGAAGATGCTTCTTATCTCACACAAAGTTCCCTTGGTCTTCCTGATGACAGATGGAGAAGTATAGGTGATTGCAATTTCTCCATGATGAACCTTAGGCACTAAGAGTTTTTGTTCCGAAATAGAACCATCCTGTTTTTAAAACCTGTTATTCTGAATCGTACATGCATAGTCTAACTGACTAGAACATCTCTTGAGGATTCTGAACCTATTGAGTTTTACTGATTTGGTGCCTGTTACTAATAGATGAAGCAACAAAGGAAGATCTTGTGCTAAGAAGCTTATGGGAGAAGTCAAATATGGAGAGCTACATGACAGAAATGCGGAAAGAATCAAAGCGCAGAAGATAGCTCTTCACCTGCTCTTTTCAAAGGGCAAAATTTTGTTTTACTTATCTTAATTACAACGTGATAGTTAAAATTATAACACTTCAAAATTATTTATTATGGGTAGCTTTATTAATATTTTTGGGGGAGAAGAGTAAAATTGTTCTGGTCCAACACAATGTTATATTTATAAACAAGATGTACTAAGTTAGCACATGAAGTTTAAATAGGTTGCTCTGACTGTCCGTAAACAGAAAATCGAAGGAAACTGGTTTAGCTATGACTACATTCTTTTAATGTAGGTACTTGACCTCAGTCTTGCAGCCATTGAATGTTTGGCAGTGGTTTTGTGCACCTGTTGTTCAATAAGTATGAGGAGTTTTATCAGAAAGTGGCATGTTGTAGCAGAGTTATGAATTGTGTGTAAAAGATACATGTGAAAGACCTCTGTTTTTCATTATTTTTAGCTTTAAAATGCCATGTTTCATTCCGCTTACTTAGGCTGGTGCTTAACAAATTTCAGTTGGAATAATGATCAAGTTATCATAAAAATGAAAGAGAAATTTGCCAATGATAATATTCTTTTATGTTCTTTTGATAGTAACTAAACACTGACAATAGTAGTTTAAAGTGTAGTCTCTAGATGTCCTGTTTAGTTAGTTCAGTTGGTAGTTGTATATTGACATCAAATAGGAGGATACGAGTTTAATCCTGCGACATCTGATTTGTTAACCTTTAAAAAATGAATTTCAGCCGTTAAATTATTCAAATATGAAGGTAGTCTCTAGATGTCCTGTTTAGTTAGTTCAGTTGGTAGTTGTATATTGACATCAAATAGGAGGATACGAGTTTAATCCTGCGACATCTGATTTGTTAACTTTTAAAAAATGAATTGCAGCCGTTAAATTATTCAAATATGAGGGTACAAGTTTGATCCTGCGACATTCAATTTGTTAACCTTTAACAAAAAGAATTTCAGCTGCTAAACTATTAAAAAAAAAGTAGTATCTAATACATTGCATTTTTGAATTGTGTGATGAAATCATACGTTTGAGAGTTAATGACTATTACATACATTTAGTTAGTTAGGTTGCTCTCGGCAAAGAAATCACCCCAACAACACAACGCACTATCGTGTCTGCAACCACAAACAGTCACATACAAGACTACTTTATTGTAATTTATCGACAAATGCATATTATTTTATGTCACATTCTTTATTCTTAAATTTTTTAAATTAATTACTTTATTTTAAATTTTTACACAGTTAATTAATGAAAAAAAGACATGCATTACACTAAAACTTATTTTTATTTTCAAAAAATTGAAATGAACATGACAAATGTAAGAATTTTGATCAGTTGAATGTCTAAAATTATTTTACACGACAATGCATTATCTTTAGACTTTTTATCAAGGAAAAAAAATGCTCAGTATTATACTATTAATTAATGAGAGACATGCATCACAATAAAACATATTTTTATTTTTAAAAGATTGAAATGACATGACAAATTATACTTTTTATCAATTAAAATAAAGTTTATAAATTTTCACATAATTCTCATAATTTTATAAATTTCATTCTTATTTGATTTGTTTCTTAAGGTCAAAGAAAAGATAAAAAAAGTATAATACCGTCTCCATTAACAAACAAATATCCTTTTTTCAATTACAAACTTCTCAAAAATGACGACACCGTCATCTCCAGCTTCACTAAAACTCCTAGTATTTTTTCTCACTCACTCACTTACGATCGCCGCTTACGATCTAAAGAGAAGAATTAATATAATTAAAATATTCAATAATAACTAATTAAACATTACTATTATGTTTTATAAGATATTGGAAAAACGCCATCAGCACATGCAAGTAACGAAACAACCCCTACACATTTCATTTACATGCCGCTTGAGAGAGAAAAACATTATCTAATTTTTTTTCAATCAATCACATAGTTCTCTTAATAATAAATCTGAATTAGAAATAAATCATTAAGTAATATTCTGCATAAAAAACAAATAAAATATTTGATACTAATTATTTAGCTAAAAAATTGGATCACCCTTCCAAATAATTCTCATTCCACATACAATAAAATGCAATTATTTAGCACTCAAATCTAGGTGAGACATAACAACCTTTTACTAAGACACCTAAAACACACATACCTTGATTCTAAATATAAAATTTAGATGTCAATAAATTTCTAAAATTATTAGATTAAATTATTTAAATATTAGATCTAAAATTTCTCCAACTTTAAAAAAATCCACCATTTACATTCCATATGAATCATATAAAATTAGTGTATCAGATATAATTAGTGAAAGAGAAGATAAAAGAAAGTACAATACCGTCTCCATTAACAAACAATTTTTTTTTTTCAATTATAAACTTCTCAAAAATCACATCACCTTCGTGTTATATATGTTAGATTAATTATTTAATTAATTAAATATGGATTGACATAATTAATTATTAATTAATTATATTATGATCTATTGTTATTAAACACTAAATAAATAAAATGTTTGATTGGGTTTTGTGTCTGAATGGACCGTAATGGGTTGGATCATCAGTTAAGCCCAATGAGAGGTTACTACCCTCAGCCGTTTAGCTATTTAAGTGTCTCTCCATTAGACAATTAAATTACTCTGAAAATTCTAAACGATAATAAGGGTAATAATTCTCTCATACTCACAAGCTTCGACAACAGTCTCGCTTCAATCTTATACAACAGTCTCTCTTCAATCTTATAAGCTTAAGTCTCTTCAATCTTATAAGGTACAAGGTACACCGTTTCAATTCAGTTATAAATTCACGTGCATTTTTACAACCACACGCGCATATCAAAATGGACGTAAATTTCGTGACCGAGAGTGGAGAATCTTTCACACTGGAGTTAAATCCCTTCAACACTATCCTAGAAGTAAAAGAGATAATACAAAAGTATCTCAACATTTCCATTTTCAACCAAATTCTAATCTTCAACAACGAATTTCTCAACGACGCCGACATCATCTTAGCGACCGACATCACTCACTTTTCAATCATTCATCTCCGAACCATTCCTGACACACGAACCAAGAATCCAGAACCGCAAGAATCATCGGTAGAGGCACCAGCAACACAACCGCGAGAACCGCAAGAATCATCGGTAGAGGCACCGGCAACACAACCGCGAGAACCGCAAGAATCACCGGTAGAGGCACCGGCAACACAACCGCGAGAAGCACCGGCAACACCGTTGTTAAATTCAGAATCACGAACATTGAGTGTGACGATGGTTCCTAGGACTAATAGAGGGGAAGGTGATTTTATGGTTAGCGAAATAGAACCATTTACGAAAGTAAGTGATTTAAAGATGTTTCTGGAAAGTTACAAGAAGAATGTTGTTCGGCAAGACGGTAATTACTTTTTCGTTCATAACCGTGAAGTTATGTATGAAGATAGGTCGTTTCAGTGGCACGGGGTGAAAGAAGGAGACAAGATTGAAATCTATGATGGAGTTGTTGATAACAATTACTTAGGTGATATACCCATTTATTTTTAGAATTAGAAAATATACTTTTCAATTCTACGGTTGTTGCTCAGTTAAATGTTAGATCTTTATAATTGCTTTAAATGTTAGATCTTTATAATTGCTTTATGTGTAATATGCTTTTTACATAATACGAATTAGCTGTGGCAGTTTTTTAGACTGTGTAATATGCTTTCCTTCTAACTGTAATGCAATCCAGCAATCCAGCGGTGATCCATAAAGAGGCCAATTACATGGAAAATATGAAGGAAATGCAAATTTTTCCAAATCCAGCAATCCAGCGGTGATCCATAAAGAGGCCAATTACATGGAAAATATCAAGGAAATGCAAATTTTTCCATGCGACTAAAATGTTTAATAAAAAATAAGTAAATTACACTACTAATAAAAAGGAAATACCTGAAATAATATTTGTTTTATAAGATTTTCCATCCAATTTAATTATTTCGAAGACAAATATATTTAGAAATAATTCAACATTGAGGCATTCTTTGAATAAAGAAGAGTTAAAATATTATTTGGACCGATCCCCAATACACGTTGAGGCTTGAAGCATAATTTAAAATGAGATATTTTTAAAATTAACAGTAATTTTTATTTAAAATTTTATTTTATATATTTTTTAGATATAAAATTATTTATTAAATTATTATAATTGATTTTATTTACTATTGTAATCGATTTTATTTACTATATTAGTTATCTTCTTTCATGTTTTTCTTTATTTGATATTTTTTAATATAAAATGAGAAAAAAATATGTCTTAAAGATTCATTCTTCCGAAAATCTATATCGATAACTTAAGGAAATATTTTTCTACGAATGAATATCTTAAATTTGTACTTTATCTATTGGCTTGGAACACATATATTTTTAACTATGTCTACTCTTCTTTTATTAATAAATTATTATAATCAATTTCATTTACTATTGTAATCGATTTTATTTACTATATTGTTGTAAATTCACCTCACACCCTATAAAGAATTTCCTTCAATCTTGATCTCAAGATAATCTTGATCTCAAGATTGATGAACAAACTCACCTCACGCGAGTTTTTCAATTCAGTTATAAATTCACGTTCATTTTTACAACTGCACGCACATATCAAAATGGACGTGAATTTTATGATCGAGAAATCACTTCAACACTAGATAATACAAAATTATCTCAGTATTCCCATTTTCAAGCAAATTCTAATCTTCAACAATATATATATATATATATATATATATATATATATATAAATTTGCATAATTTTAATTTCAAAAAGAAAATGAATAATATTTTAAGAAATTTCTCCTTGTATGCAATTATTATATAATAGTTACTAGAGATTCAAAATTAATAAATAATTAAATACAACTAACCTAAAAAAGAATGTGAAATTTATCCTTGTGAGTAAAGGTATTAAACTTTAATGACTTTTAAAATATTATAGTATCATCTCAAAATGACTCATAAACAACGAATAAATCGTAATGTCAAACAAATATAAAACTCTATTTATTAATAAATTAATATAATTCAAGAATAAAACAATTTAAATTGCTTCAAAATGCCTCGAAATAATTATAATATTTTATCCTATATAATATTTGCCAAGAAAATCTACATAATTGAACCTAAAATAAATTTGTAATTATAATGACTTCTAGAATATTATAGTATCATCTCAAAATGACTCATAAACAACGAATAAATCGTAATATCAAACAAATATAAAACTCTATTTATTAATAAATTAATATAATTCAAGAATAAAATAATTTAAATTGCTTCAAAATGCCTCAAAATAATTATAATATTTTATCCTATATAATATTTGGCAAGAAAATCTACATAATTGAACCTAAAATAAATTTGCAATTATAACAATTTTAAAAAGAAAAATGATTTATATCATTATTTTCTTTTTCATAAAACCTTCAGTGCTATTCCTATAACATATAATATGTATAGAACAAAAACTATAGTTACAATATTGTGGAACAATTTTGATTTTACAATCATACTTATTTGCACATCAGGTACACATGTCTTTTATACCACTCAGACTAAGAGAAAAATTAATATAATTAAAATATTCAATAATAACCAATTAAACATTATTCAATAATAACCAATTAAACATTACTATTATGTTTTATAAGACATTAGAAAACGCCATCAGCACATACAGGTAACGAAACAATCCCTACACATTTCATTTACATGTCGCCCGCTTGAGAGAGAAAAAACGCCATCAGCACATGCATGTAACGAAACAACCTCTACACATTTCATTTACATGCCGCTTGAGAGAGAAAAACGCCATCAACACATGCAGGTAACGAAACAACCCCTACACGTTTCATTTACATGCCGCTTGAGAGAGAAAAACATTATCTATTTTTTTTCCAATCAATCACATAGTTCTCTTAATAATAAATCTGAATTAGAAATAAATCATTAAGTAATATTCTGCATAAAAAATAAATAAAATATTTGATATTAATTATTTAGCTAAAAAATTGGATCACCCTTCCAAATAATTTTCATTCCACACACAATAAAATGCAATTATTTAGCACTCAAATCTTAAAAATAGGTGTGACATAACAACCTTTTATTAATATACACCTAAAATATAATATACCTTGATTCTAAATATGAAATTTCCATGTCAATAAATTTCTAAAATTATTAGATTAAATTATTTAAATATTAGATCTAAAGTTTCTTCAATTTTAAGAAAACCCACCTTTTACATTTAATATGAATCATATAAAATTAGTGTATCATGTTTAATTATTTAACTTGTCTAACTCAAAACAAATAAAAACCATCCACTGATTAGTGAAAGAGAAGATAAAAGAAAGTACAATACCTTCTCCTTTAACAAACAATTTTTTTTTTCAATTATAAAATTTTCAAAAATCACAACACCCTCATCAACCCCAACCTCACTGAAACTCTATATAAATTCACGTGAGTTTTCAATTCAGTTATAAATTCACGTTCAGTTTTCAATTCAGTTATAAATTCACGTTCATTTTTACAATCGCACGCGCATATCAAGATGGACGTGAATTATATAGGATAAAATTGTTATAAATGCACCATTTGATATGACGACTACATTTTGGTTTGTCCTAGTTCTCCAGAGGAGGCGCCATATGATATGGCGCCTCAGTGTAATCTTTTTTTTTAATCCATATTTGATTTGTTATTTTTTATTTTAATTTTTAACTGAAATGATTTTTTTAAAGGGTAGATACGTCATATCATATGGCGACTACACTATTTCATTTTTCTATAAATAAGACTGCACACTCATCTGTTACTCCACAACAATTATCACAAATATCATCAACTCTCCACAACAATTATCACAAATATTTTCAACTCAATCTAAAAGTATGTCTGCATTCTTAAATCAACGTTCATCGTCATCATCATCGGAGGAGCCGCTTCCAACATTTCCACTTATGAAAAGAAATGCCTTAGTTTATTTTTCAGCAACAAAGCCTCTGATGAAAGTCCTACTCTGGAACACGCAGACCTTGAAGCATTTGCATAGGAAACTGAACCATTGGCTAGAAGGAGATATTGCTGCAGGTGAAAATATAAGGAAAATTGAGAGGCTAGTTGAGGAGTCAGGTCGAAATGGAGTTACTCGTGATTGGAGAAAAGTGGAAAATGATGTTGGTGTCCTTATGAAGATGTTAACACCAAAGAAAATTATCTTGATGGTTGTAATATCCTAGACAAGTTGATGCATTGAGTTGTTTTATTTGGGTATGTTGTTGTTATTTTCTGATTATTATTTTGGTACTAGTTTATGTTGTTGTTAATTATTGCTGTTGAGATATTAAGTTATGTTTGTTTAAGTTATGTTGCTGTTAATTGTAATCGCTTAGGTATGCTATCAATAGAATAAAATTTTTTGTTAATATAAAGAGACAAGGTTACATTTAAAACTATGATCTTGTGATTGATCCTACATTGGGATATTTTGTACGATTGTATCCCAGCTGCCGGCACGGACTACATAATCTGACCATTTTGTTTGCTGTATATTCTCTGTTCAAATACGCGTGTTATTAGAGTGACCCTTTTTCTTTTTACGCATCAAATCATTATGCCAGACAATTTATCCTTCGTATGGAGGCCAATAGTCCTCCTTTGCTACCACCTGAAAGCTAGTGATGTAGACATTGTATAGACTAATGACTTAGTGAACAACAGAAAGACAATTAGTTGGGTCCTGGTGAGCCTTCGAACATGCTGCTATAATATGGGAGCAAGGCATACGAAATGCCTGAAACTTTCCACAATCACACCAACTCCTATCTAGTTCCACTCAATAACATCCCCTAGGTCTCCCTTTATTGTGATCAATTGACTCTGCAACACTAAACCAACCTTTATTACGACCGAAGACTGTGACTATATGTGTGTTAGCTTTGGCAGCTTCGTCCTTCATGAATTTTATTGAACTATTACTATACAGATGCTCAGATTGTAAAACAGAACCCCACTTTGTACGTTTGATATCAAAAAGTGCCCCGGGCCTAAAATATGTTGCCCTTACCAAAGCAGTTATCGGTAGGTTTCGGATTCCCTTGAATACATAATCCATTGATTCAACGAGGTTTATTGTCTTGTGCCCCCATCGCTGGCCATTGTCGTATGCTCTTGTCCATTTATCTAGTTGAATATTATCAATCCATCTTAATGCATCTGCGTTTGTCAGTCTGATCTCATCACGACAATGTTTGGAAGTAGGCTCTATTAGTGCATACCCTGCGTTCACAACCTTCTTCCTTAGCTTTTTGTCTTTGATCTCCCGCATGAAATTTTGAGCGATGTGTCTGTTGCACCCCAAAATTTGCCCTCACAATACAAGACTTTGTGTTCTAAGAAGGTTCACAAGGTTCACAAACTTCTCAACATCTACAAGACCTTTCATGAGGTTCAGGAAGTCCATAGGTTGCTTCTTGAAGGTTCACAAGGTTCACAAAGTTCACAATTGGTCAGAAGAGTTGACAATTCCCTCAGACAATGCACCTCCTAAGCAGTGCATCCAAAACTAGGGTTTTGACTTTAATCAGGCTAAATGGACTTCCAAGACTTCAAGTGAGCTTCATAACATCTTATATGTGTATAAGAACCCCCATGTCAAGTTTCAAGACTTTTCTCAAAAGTTTGCTCAGTCAGATGATCAGATAAGTCAAAAGCAGTCAATGCAGTTAAAAAGTCAAACTGAGGTCAACTGTGGTCAAACCAAAGTCAAACTTCATGATTTTTTGCCAACATCAAAGAGAGATTTGGTCCCAGGGGAATTTTGGTCATTTTACACAAATTCTACCAATTCCTTGAAGACGGGCTGTTATTAAAATTCTGAGGCATTTGATGCGTTATGGTTTTGAGGCATTTATCAATCACCAGTTCTGATCATATTGAGATTTGGCATTTGGTCAGTGGAGTTTAATTACGATTAGTTTTGCTGTTGATGCTGAAAATGTTGTGACCATGGTGCCCATATGAGTTTGGTTATGAAACAATTGGTTAACATTTTAATCGGATGATGAGATTAGGATCACAAATACCACTTGGAAATATTTATGTTTTATGCCTATGTTAATGAATTAAATACTTGTGGATTTATTCACATTTGTTTATATTTTTTAACTAAGAATAGAATATAAATAAATTCAAAACTTTGAGAATTTTATTTCATAAATAATGCTATCATACAAGAATGGGGATGTTGCTTCATATTTTACAAAGTACTGTTACAAGGAAGTACATTAAAATTCTCAAATCCTAAGGGATTACATTAAAGCATCTATCCTAAATCCTAAAAGTATCTAAAGGTCTTCATGTTCGTATTTGAACTTCTCCATGAATCCTCAGCTAACCTGCACATCAAAAGAGAACAGACAGTACAGAAAATGTTAGAATTTTTTTTCCGACACTCTCAGAACAATGTCATCATCGAGTGCCGGGAGTGGCACGACCGAAGCTGCGTCCTACCCCCGTTACCGATCCGCGCCGTAGGCGTCAGATCAGGTAATACATGTTCTTATCAAAATGGGACATCCGAGAGATAGAAAAATATAAATGGAGTGGGACTGATTCGTTTCGCCGCATTTGGTTTCAAAGACTGATACAAAGGGTAAAGCAGCACAATCAATTTGGTCATAAACCCTGATGCCGACGGGTATGAGCCACTTTGTGTTCAAAGTTTGTCAACACCTAAAATGCAAGCATCAAGACGGTATCAGAGTTTTCAAAGAAAACCATCACTGACCAAGAACCAAATTTCACACCTGCATCAGCTCTAGATCAAACAAGAAATTCAACAAGAAAGAGCCAAGTCAAGCAAATCTGCCACAAAAGGCACAACATATAATCACAAGCGGCATAGAACTGGAAGAGGCAATTTGATTCACAAATATTAGAACCAAACCAGTATCAACAGTTCAGGTCCAAAACAAACCAGCAATTCTGCAGACGTGGTCGCCACAAAACATCAAAGCCAGGGCTCAGCTATTATACATCACGGCCCAATGAAATTCGCAGCTGACGGCAACATCCATCAGAGAATCACACATCCAAAATCCCAGCCCTGAAACGCAAGAATCGAATAGCATCAGCAAAGTTCATCACGGGTTAATGGCAAGCTAATTCACTTACGGTCAAAACAGCTCAAAAAACGGAAAAGCGAAGAGTAAGAACAGAATGTGAAGTCATGCTAAAAAACAAGGAGCTACGGCAAGTTCAATCCCACAAGAAAAGAACTAAGTCAAGCCAGAAAACAGAAACTAAGTGTGGTTCAGCAATGTCAAGCCCGGTTCGAAGTTCAAAGAGCCACAGGCCATACCAAAGTAAGCAGATGAGCTCACATGATCACACTAATATGTCAGTTCAGATTGGATCCCGAATGTGCAAAGCACATCAGAAACAGAGCACCAAACAAGGGCTCAGTTATGAACATCATCGCCCCACAAACAAAGTCACCGAAAACAAGTTATCAGAACCATACTCGGTCCATAAAACAAACAAATACATGGCTCAGTTCGTCGACATCATAGCCAATCATCATCACCAATTCAATCAGAAGCAGCAATAGAATCAAAAGCTAGGACGTAGTATCTTGCTCCATCAGGCTCAGACAAGCTGTCATCATCGCCACGTACCATTCTCGGCGGCGTCTAACTCAGCCAAAGCGTAGTACATGTCCTGAAAAGAAAAGAAGAGGAAAATAAGTGAATTCCAGCCAATAGCCAAACTGAACGAAGCAAGTTCACAAAATCCATGACAGTTCATAATACGAGTGAATCCACAAGACAGGTATCGACTCGTTAAGGCCCAGCAATTGGATACCCACACTGAGAACAAGGGATCCCATTCCGCATCTGAAAAATAAAATCCAAAGTATGTCAGAGAAACCCAAGTCGATCCAATCAAGGAACGAAATCAGTAATGCCCAAACGAAAATCAAAACAAAGTCGTTCAGTTATCAAATGAAAATCCGATCCATATCAGAAAATAGGGAATCCTGAAAAAGGAAAGTTCAGATTAGATGAGATCAAATATACCCGAAAAAACGAAATCCAATCTCACCAAAAATCCCAGATAAAATCAAATCAAGTTTAGTAATATCAGATTGTAAATCAAATCCAATCATCAGCGTGTTTTGATTTGAAAATTAGAGATCGAAGACCCAAGGCCCATTCAAAATCGAGGGAAGAAAGTATATAAGAACAACATCACCTCAAAAAAAAGGGGAGGGGCCGTGAGAGGAGTTGAAACCCTAGACGGAGAGACAGAACGACGGCGAAACCACCATCGCGAACAAACCCTAGTGGTCGCGAGAGGGAGAGGATTCACCGGCACCGTTTAAAGCCACGACGAGCAAATCCCATCCGTCGAGGCTCAGTTTATCATCATTGCCTCCGATTGAACCCACCGTAAGCGTTTCGTTCCATTATCATCCTGTTAACCATTTTTTCTATTTTTTTAGTGAGTGGAGAAGGTGATATAACAGAAGCCACAAACGGAGAAGAAGACGAGTGATATCGTGAATGAGACACGGCCGCGAGAGAGAAAGACGAGTAGCAACCGAGAGAGATGAAGGATAAAGCTAAAACGGCGCCGCGGAAGAGGTTTCAGGGTTATGAAACCCTAACAAGCACTTTGTTGCAATTAACATGACCGGGTTGGGTCCGGGTGTGATGACCGGCCCAACCCCCTTTTTTTTATGTTTTGTTTTCTTTTATAATTAGTTAATTAAGTTTATTAAGCTTTCTTAAAAATTAATTAAAAATTGTTTTCCTAAAAAGTAATAATAAAAACCTTTTTTTTTATAAAATTCAAAACATTTTTTTTTAATAAATAAAAACTATTTTTTATAAATGCATTAAAATCTTTTTTAAAAATATAATAACTAATGTTAAATAATTTTAGGGTTGGAGTTGAAATAATAATTTCACTTTTAAATCAGAGTTCTCAGGGATCATAAAATAAAAAAAAACACAAAAAAATGTCCCTTAACATCCAAAGTAAGGACTACCTACTCCATTATAGTAGGGATAGTCTTACTAAGGAAAGGATAAAGAATAAGAAAGACCTTAAAACATTAGGGTAGGCTACTCCTAGATACTTGCTCACTTCAAAACTTTTTCACACTTAAACAAATTGCCAACAAAATTTTCAAACAAGTTTTTTTTCACATCTATACACGGATTATTATTAAACTATTCTGAAATTTTTTGCTATTCACACACTATACTTTCAAAACAATTCAAAAGTGAGCTTAAGTACCTAAGAGCCCATGGATAACCATGGATGAAAAGGGTGCTAACACCTTCCCTTTTCATAACCTACCCCCCGGACCCAAAATATTCTCTAAGGTCTTTCCTGTTCTTTTATAACCTTTCCTTATGGATAAAATAAAAGTCGGTGGCGACTCTTGCTATCCGCAACATTGTTTAAAGTCAGTTCTCCCACCGTGTTACAGAACTGGCGACTCTGCTGGGGATTTATTTAAGAGGGGTACCCTTAGGAATTAAGATCACTTTAAATTGTTTGCCTTGTTTGCTTTATTATTGTATTGTTGGGGTGCTCTTATGTGTGAAAGGTCCTAACCCGAATCTAGTGTACCTTAGGTAAATGGCAATAGACCAAGGAAACTGTACGACGTATATCGATACGGTTGATCTGGTGGCCATAGTTAGTGCGACTTCTTGGTTGGTGCTTATATTCCTTAAGTCAAGTTGAGGATAATATTGAGGCTGCCATATGTTGTCAATGCACTAACTGACTTTTAGAACCCTAGTTAACTCATCTTGGCCTTTAGAAAGTAGTGAGGTAACCGGCTTTGGTGCAGACTGAAGTTGGTTGACACTCGATACTACGCTCATTGAGATCTTAAACTTGGAGGGTTTTGGTTGGCAAGTAAGTTGCCTTCTGAACAACCACCCTTGTGAAGGATCAATGATATTGAGATCCCTTAGAACCTGGTTACTTTTGTAGGACAGGATGAACCATCTAACTTCAGGGGAGGGTACTTGCCTTTGAACCTCATGCAAGCCTTTAAACCTAGGGCTATGGTGTGACTTGTTTGTGTGTGCCACATGTTTGTGATTGAGCATGACATCATGACATCATCATGCATCATAAGCATATCATTTTCCCTAACCATTTCAAGGACCAAAGGATTTATCTTTGTTCTTTGTTGCAGGTCATGGCTTCTGCTCGTAGAAACACCATCAGGATCAACTTTGTAGAGATACCTGCTAAGCTCAAGGAGTTGGTTTCCCTAGTGCCTGATCATTCCCAGTTCAACAAGAGACATGGTCACTTATTGGATCTAGTTACTTCAGGGTTCAGCGAAGACATGATGAGCGTGCTGTTTCAGTTCTTTGACCCTAAGCACCATTGCTTTACATTTCCTGATTATCAGCTGGTTCCAACCATGGAGGAGTTCTCTAAACTTCTGGGTATTGTTGCACCCCAAAATTTGCCCTCACAATACAAGACTTTGTGTTCCAAGAAGGTTCACAAGGTTCACAAAATTCATAATTGGTCAGAAGAGTTGACAATTCCCTCAGACAATGCACCTCCTAAGCAGTGCATCCAAAACTAGGGTTTTGACTTTAATCAGGCTAAATGGACTTCCAAGACTTCAAGTGAGCTTCATAACATCTTATATGTGTATAAGAACCCCCATGTCAAGTTTCAAGACTTTTCTCAAAAGTTTGCTCAGTCAGATGATCAGATAAGTCAAAAGCAGTCAATGCAGTTAAAAGGTCAAACTGAGGTCAACTGTGGTCAAACCAAAGTCAAACTTCATGATTTTTTTTTGCCAACATCAAAGAGAGGTTGGGTGAGAAATATTATCATAATAACTGTAATACCCCAAATTTTGCCCTAAGATTTGTCGTCGCATTTCATTGCATTTAATCAATTACTAACAAATTTGTGTAGTCGTTTGACTTTTTGCAGGTAAATATCATATGGCATGCATTTTTTTTCTTCTAAAAAGTAAAAATGGCACAATTGGCAGGAGGACATGTGTAAGGAGTTATGAGTGTGAGAGGTTGAGAGTTCGAATCTCACCTTTGTCATTTTTTTTGTTTTTTATTATTTTTACTCTAAATTTTTCTATCTTTCATTAAAAAAATAACAAAAATAGTTTTTTATTATTATTTAATTATTATTTTCGTATTTTAATTAAATCATTTTTTAAAATATTATTTTTTTCACTTTTTTCTAAATTATTCATAAAAATATCCAAAAAATCATAAAATAAAAAATATTGAAAAATTTTTTGTTCTTTTTATAATATTTTTTATTTTAGGAATCAATAGGATTATTAGTTTTTATTTTAAGTTTATTTTAATTATTTTAAATTATTTAAATTTTATTTTTTCTTAACTAATTATTTAGTTTGGGCTTTAAAATGGGCTTTAGGGACATTATTGACAATTTGGTGTTAACCCTAATTTGTTCCCTATATATACATGTGTTGCCTTGTTGGAAAAAAGGGGGAGAAGAAAAAAAACCTAAGAGGAGTGAGTGCCGTTTGCCGTTATTTAGTTTTCTTCTTCATCCATTACTATTGTTTCTTTGTCTTCATCGTTTACCGTTATTTCTTTTCCTTCATCTATTACTGTTGTTTCTTTTTCTTCATCTTTTACCGTTATTTCTTTTTCTTCATCTATTATCGTTATTTCTTTTTCTTTATCTATTACTGTTACGTTTATATATATATATATATATATATAATTTTTAAATTGTTAGAGTTTATATATATAAGATTTTTGATCGAATTATGTCGATACGATGTTTGCACATTTGTGTGCATGACGCGTGACATTTGTGTTAGTTCGATCTGGTTGCGATGATCGCATTTTTGTGTGAGCAATAATACTATTTTTTGCTTAATTTCTTTTTCTTTGCGATAAATTTTGTTTCGTCCGATTTAGATCTGGTTGCGATGAGCGCATTTCTGCGTTAGCAACATTGTTGGGTTATTTGGCACATTTAAAATTCATTATTGCTTTATTATTATTATTATTATTATTATTATTATTATTATTATCATTATTTATTATTATTATCATTATTATCATTATTATTACCATTATTATTATTATTATTGTTATCATTAATTTATTAAAATTTGTTATAATATAAAAATCTGTTTTTTAAAATAAATAACATTAACATCTTTTCCAAATTAATATGAAAACCTATTATTTTTAAGAAAAACTTTTTTTTTAGATAAATTTAAAATAATAACTAAAATCTTTTTTTTAAAATAATAACTAGAACCGTTATTTATTTTATTTTATTATTGTTCAATTCAAATTTCATTATCATATTGTATCTGCTCCTCTCATGTAACCTCGCGAACTTAACAATCGCTCTTTAAATTCTGCCTTTAAATTTCTGCTTGCATGGTTTAAATTATGACATTATCTCTCTGTTTGCATGATTCAATTATCTCACGCGTTTACTATTATTTCTGTCACATTGCACACATCCGAAGGTTAGGTCTAACTGTTTGGCCGCCGCGCCAATAGTCCGTAAAACTTCACACATTCAATTTCAAATCCTCAAAACTACAAACTACAAACCCTAATTTTCACAAATGCCTCGCCGCAGGCAAAATTACAATTTTACCCTTAGCATTAGGTCAAAGAGCCGCCGCGCTCATTTTAGGGTTTCCCGCCGTGGAATCCCTAATTTAACCCTAATTACAACTTAACATTTCAACGTAGAGATTTGGAGTTTCTACACTCCACGTAAGCGTGTCCTTAAGATGCGTTTATTCCCCTTGAGACCTTGACCACAGTCAAGAAGTTTCTAACCTCCCTATTGAGGGGAACTACGATTACTCTGATTCCACTCCCGTAAGGATACGTAGGCACAAGATGCGATGTCTTGCCGAGTAAACTTAGAATTAACCCCCTTTATTATTTATTATTGCTTATTTATATGTTATTTATCTTTGCTATTTAATTATTTTGCTTATTATTTTGTAATTGTTTCTTGGATGTAAAGTTGTTTAATTATTTAATTATTATTATGGTTAGTAATTAGGGAGTGTAACAACATGTATGTAATATTAAAATAAATTTAGATCACTTTTAAATAAAGATAATTAAAATAAACACGTCACACACGTAAGTCGATTTTAATCGCCGTCTCACTTCCTAAGGATATCCCTCAAGTTGCCTACGAATAATGGTTAAGTGGGGTGTATAAAGCAAGTCCCTCAAATAAAAAAATCATCAAAGTCCCTTATGGTTGCCTTTACGAATCAAGTCCCTTTCGAAAAATGATGATGGTCCCTTATATGTGCTTATTACATCCCACAATGGCCTTCAAAGTCAAATTGTCCCTCACATACCCCTTAACATCCAAAGTAAGGACTACCTACTCCATTATAGTAGGGATAGTCTTACTAAAGGAAAGAATGAAGAATAAGAAAGACCTTTAAACATTAGGGTAGGTTACTCCTAGGTGCTTGCTCACTTCAAAATTGTTTCGCACTTAAACAAATTTTCAACAAGTTTTCAAACAAGTTCTTAACACATCCTTACATGGATTATTTATTAACTATTCTGAAAATTTTCTATTCACACACTACAATTTCAAAACAATTCAAAAGTGAGCTTAAGTACCTAAGAGCCCATGGATAACCATGGATGAAAAGGATGCTAATACCTTCCCTTTTCATAACCTACCCCCCGGACCCAAAATATTCTCTAAGGTCTTTCCTATTCTTTTATAACCTTTCCTTATGGATAAAATAAAAGTCGGTGGCGACTCTTGCTATCCGCAACATTGTTTAAAGTCAGTTCACCGGGTTACAGAACTGGCGACTCTGCTGGGGATCTATTTAAGAGGGGTACCCTTAGGAATTAAGATCACTTTAAATTGTTTGCCTTGTTTGCTTTATTATTATATTGTTGGGGTGCTCTTATGTGTGAAAGGTCCTAACCCAGATCTAGTGTACCTTAGGTAAATGGCAATAGACCAAGGAGACTGTACGACGTATATCGATACGGTTGATCTGGTGGCCATAGTTAGTGCGACTTCTTGGTTGGTGCTTATATTCCTTAAGTCAAGTTGAGGATAATATTGAGGCTGCCATATGTTGTCAATGCACTAACTGACTTTTAGAACCCTAGTTAACTCATCTTGGCCTTTAGAAAGTAGTGAGGTAACCGGCTTTGGTGCAGACTGAAGTTGGTTGACACTCGATACTACGCTCATTGAGATCTTAAACTTGGAGGGTTTTGGTTGGCAAGTAAGTTGCCTTCTGAATAACCACCCTTGTGAAGGATCAATGATATTGAGATCCCTTAGAACCTGGTTACTTTTGTAGGACAGGATGAACCATCTAACTTCAGGGGAGGGTACTTGCCTTTGAACCTCATGCAAGCCTTTAAACCTAGGGCTATGGTGTGACTTGTTTGTGTGTGCCACATGTTTGTGATTGAGCATGACATCATGACATCATCATGCATCATAAGCATATCATTTTCCCTAACCATTTCAAGGACCAAAGGATTTATCTTTGTTCTTTGTTGCAGGTCATGGCTTCTGCTCGTAGAAACACCATCAGGATCAACTTTGTAGGGATACCTGCTAAGCTCAAGGAGTTGGTTTCCCTAGTGCCTGATCATTCCCAGTTCAACAAGAGACATGGTCACTTATTGGATCTAGTTACTTCAGGGTTCAGTGAAGACATGATGAGTGTGCTGTTTCAGTTCTTTGACCCTAAGCACCATTGCTTTACATTTCCTGATTATCAGCTGGTTCCAACCATGGAGGAGTTCTCTAAACTTCTGGGTATACCTGTTCTTGATCAGAAGCCATTCACAGGCTTAGAGAAGGAGCTTAAACCAGAAGTTATTGCTGCAGCTCTACATCTGAAGAAGTCTGACATTGTTCTAGAGACGAGAAGTGGAGTTAAAGGTATTCTTGCCAAGGTATTAGTGGATAAAGCTCAAATGTTCTTGAAGGCTATGAGCTACGATGCTTTTGAGGAGATCTTAGCCTTATTGATTTATGGCTTAGTGTTGTTCCCCAATCCTGATCAGTTCATAGACGTTCATGCCGTCAACATATTCTTGAGTCACAATCCAGTGCCTACCTTACTTGGAGACATCCTACATTCTCTTCACACCCGTACTACAAGGGCAAGAGGAACTTTGATGTGCTGCATACCTTTACTTTCTAGGTGGTTTATTTCTCACCTTCCTCGCTCAGTAATGAAGAATGAGCAAGGGTTCAGATGGTCCAAGAGGATCATGTCACTTTCTCACTCAGACATCCATTGGTGCTCCAGATCTATGGAGAATGTCACCATCATTGACCGTTGTGGGGAGTTTCCTAATGTGCCACTTCTAGGCATAAGAGGAGGCATCACCTACAACCCATCTCTAGCTTTACGACAGTTTGGTTACGCCCGGAGCGATGGTCCACATGACATGTTGATTCAGGACATTGTGTTTGACTACGACAACGATCTTCAGGGTTACCGTCAGAGATTCATACGAGCTTGGGGAAAGGTAAACAGGATTGACAGCAAGACACTGGAGCCTAAGTACACCATTCCTATGGAGGCTTATCTCAGATGGGTACGATTTCGTGCTCAGACACTCAAGATGCCATATCCTGCCATCCTACCAGTTACCATGGAACCTGTTGCTGAAGGAGACACAGCTTATACCATCCTTCACCCAGACATGCCTACTGATATGGAAGACTTGCAGAGATCATGGATCCAACTGAAAGAGCAAAGGGATACTTTCGAGGCTCATTACAAAGCAAGCCAAGCAAGGATCCTAGAGCTAACAAAGCTACTTCATGAGGAACGAAACCTCAACTCATACCTCAACACAAAGAGGAAACGTCCATGGGAGACTTAAAACCCCATCTTTTGTACTTATTTCGTTTTCATTTTTTGTAAGCCTAAAAGGCAAAACAAGTTATTACTAATAAAAAGTTACTTTCTTGTTTGTTTAAGCAAATTTAAATCCTGCGGTCCTTGAAAACATTGCATATGCATTCCCATATCATTGCATCACAGGTTTATAATTGTGCACAGGTTTCTCATCTTCTCGCTGTTTATTTCAGCAATGGCTCTTGAACAATCAGTTAAGGATCTCCAGGCACAGAATGCACAGTTCCAAGAGCTGATCCTGAACCTATCCAAGGGGCAGGATGAATTGAAGACACTGCTGGCCAAGAAGACTAAGAAGGCTAGAAGGTCTGCTGGGTTGCTCAACATGGGAAGAAGGTTCAAAGGTCCTGTCAAGACCAAGGAACATGTTGAAGACTATGAATCTGAAGAATCTGAGCAGGAGAGAGGCAGTCTCCACAACACTATGGGGGGCTCTGATTCTGAGGCTAACTACTACCATGAGCCTAACGAAGACAAATTCAAGATGCTGGTGGATAGAATGGATGCTATGGAATTACAGAAATCATCTGGGCTGGATTTTGAGGATTTGAGCTTGATATCTGGGGTGGTCATACCCATTGGGTTCAAAGTTCCTACATTTGTTGTCTATGATGGGGTCTCTTGTCCCAAATTGCATCTGAGGTCTTATGTCAGAAGAATTCAACCCCACACTGCTGATAAAAAGTTGTGGATCCATTTCTTTCAAGAGAGTTTATCTGGAGCTCAGCTAGAGTGGTATTATCAGTTGGAGAGTGTCAACATCAGAGGTTGGAATGACCTTGCTGAAGCTTTCTACAAGCAGTATCAATACAATGCTGACTTAGCCCCCACTCGTATGCAGCTTCAAGGCATGTCTATGGGTGCCAAAGAAAGCTTTAAGGAGTATGCTCAGAAGTGGAGAGACTTAGCTGGAAGAGTTCAACCCCCTTTGACTGATAGGGAGTTGGTTGATATGTTCATGTGTACGCTGAATGGTCCGTTTTACAGTCATCTCATTGGAAGCTCATCATCTGGCTTCACTGAGTTGATCATGACAGGAGAGCGAGTAGAGAATGGTATCAAGAGTGGTAAGATCCAAGTGGGCACTTCTTCATCAGGTGCTGCAAAGAAGCCTCCCACTGGGAAGAAAGAATCTAATGCTGTGTATGGTCAGCCTGATCGTAACAGAAGGCATCAGTCTGTTAGTGCAGTTCATATTTCAAATCCAACTCCTGCAACAACAGAGCAGCCTCAAGGCAACCAACAGAGGGCTAGAAGACAGTTCACGAAGATCAACATGTCAATGGCTCAGGCATTGCAACACTTGTTGAAGGCTGAACTTATTACCCTGAGGGAGGCTCCTCAGAATCCCAATGTTACCTCTCCCAAGTACAATCCCAATGCACGATGTGCATATCATTCAAACTGTCCAGGACATGATACTAATAACTGCTGGGTCTTGAAGAACAAAATTCAGGATATGATTGATGCTGGAGAAATTGAGTTTGATCCACCAGGTACTCCAAATGTGATTACAGCTCCAATGCCAAATCACGAGAAGACTGTCAACGCCATTGATGAAGATATTGATGAAGATCTGCATGTCTATTCAGTTATGGAGTTGAGCACACCATTGTCTGTTATCAAAAAGAGGTTAGTACAAGCTGGGATCTTTCCAGGTTGTCATGAAGATTGTCTATATTGTACCTATAAGCCGGATAGTTGCTTCATTTTGAGAGATGGGATTCAACGTCTCATGGATAAATATACTATAGTGTTTGAAAGAAGACCAGCATCTGTAGAAAGTATGGTGGATCATCTGACTCAGGGTAAGAAGATTGAAGAGGTTGACATGGTTGACAAAGTACCACTAAGAATCACTTCAAAGGGTCCCATTAAAATCACTCATCAGGGCCCAATCAAGATTATTGCTGAAGGTCCTGTGAAAGTTGTTGCTGAAGCCAGAGTAGCTCCTCTGATCATTACCACTCCTGGTCCTATTCCTTATACATCTGACAAAGCTGTGCCTTGGCACTATGGGTCTGATGTTTACATCCATGGTGTCAAGCAGGAGCCTTTACCTGATATGCCTGTTGACATTGATAATATTGCTGGATCTAGCAAGATCACTCGTAGTGGAAGAGTCTTCTCTCCTCCAGTTGCTTCTAAGAGTGCAGTTACTCCTGCTGTTACTTCCACCACTGATGCTCGGGGCAAGGGTCCTGTTATTGAGCCTGTATCTACTGATGTGCCAGCTGATGATGACCTCTCTAAGCAGATGGAAGAAGTATTGAAAATCATTCGCAAGAGTGATTATGATATTGTTGATCAGCTGGGGCATACTCCCTCAAAGATTTCTATGCTCTCCCTGTTATTATGTTCTGAGGCTCATGCCAAGTCATTGATCAAGTTTCTAAAGATGGCTCATGTACCCAGTACAATTTCTGTGGACCAGTTTGAGAATTGTGTTGCTCACCTGACCTATGACAACGGGTTAGGATTTTCTGATGCTGACTTGACCCCTGCCAAGAGGGATCATAACAGGGCCTTGCATATTTCAATTGAATGCAGGGGCACTACCCTGTCTCATGTGCTGATAGACAATGGTTCCTCTCTGAATGTGTTGCCTAAGGAAGTCCTGAACAAGCTGAGTCCTAAAGATACGGTATTGAAGCCCAGTAATATTGTGGTAAAGGCTTTTGATGGTTCTAGAAGAGTAGTGCATGGGGAAATTGATCTTCCAATCAAGGTTGGCTCTCAGGCGTTTACCGCTACATTCTATGTGATGGATATTCGTCCTTCGTACTCATGTCTGCTTGGTCGTCCCTGGATCCATGGGGCAGGTGCTGTGACCTCCACATTACATCAAAAGTTGAGATATCCAGTGAATGGAAAAGTTGTTACTGTCTTTAGAGAGGAAGAATACTTTGTCAGCCATGTAAACACTTTCAAGTATCTGGAAGTAGAAGGTGAATACATTGAAACTCCATGTCAGTCATTTGAAGTGGTTCCCTGGGCTGTTAAGGATTGTGTGACTCCTCCTGCTGTGAAGAAGGTTCCTGTGGTCATCGGAAACCCTCCAACAATGGCAATGGCCTCCCTCAATGATGCAAAAGCTGTGGTGGAAGAAGGTGGTTGTACTATTTGGGGTCAGCTTCCTGATATTCCATACAAGTCTGACAAGTTTGGTTTGGGTTTCACTGCAGAGTCCCAGAAGGCTGTCCGTTGTGCCCGTATCACCAATCAAGGGGTTATCAATGCTGTGGGAGATCAAGATGAAGACTACAACTTGGAGGCATGGATTTTTCCTACTGTGGGTGCTGGACTCAATAATTGGACAGCTGAAGATGTTATCCCTATCTCCTTTAGTCAGGAGTAAATACTATTACTGTGTTATGTTTTTAAATTTATAATTTCTGGAACAATTAAAACTTTCAAGCCATGTGCCTTACCCGGGGCACAATGGTGTGCTTGTTACGGGTTGTCATTTCATTTGCATACTTCATTCAATAAAATCAGTGGACGTTTCGTTTTCGTAAATATTGTGTTCCTTGTCTTTCTTTTTCTTTTATTTTTGCTTTATCAGCTATGTGTTCTTACACACACCCACGTCACTAAAATGCAGATCCTCATCCACTCTGGATCCAATTGATAACAGTTCTACTATTGCCAATTACAATTTCGAGAATCCGATCTATCAAACTGAAGACGGAAACGAGGACGATTGTGAAATACCTGTAGAGCTTGCTAGGTTGTTACAACAAGAAGAGAAAGCTATACAGCCACATGAAGAGCCAGTCGAAGTTGTGAATCTGGGAACTGAAGAAAACAGAAAAGAGGTCAAGATAGGGGCTGATTTAGAGGACAGCGTCAAGAGCAGGTTGATTCAGATGCTACATGACTATGTGGAGATCTTTGCTTGGTCTTATGAAGATATGCCAGGGTTGGATACAGACATTGTGGTTCACCGTTTGCCAGTGAAAGAAGATTGTCGTCCAAAGAAGCAGAAGGTTCGTCGTATGCGTCCTGAAATGTCAGAAAAGATCAAAGCAGAGGTAATGAAACAGTTCAATGCAGGGTTCTTGGCCGTAACTTCTTATCCTCAGTGGGTTGCAAATGTGGTACCAGTTCCTAAGAAAGATGGTAAGGTACGTATGTGTGTAGACTACAGAGATCTGAACAAGGCTAGCCCTAAAGATGACTTTCCACTTCCTCATATTGATATTCTGGTAGACAACACTGCTCAGCATAAGGTATTCTCTTTTATGGATGGTTTCTCTGGTTACAATCAAATCAAGATGGCACCTGAAGATATGGAGAAGACTACATTTGTGACACAGTGGGGCACCTTTTGCTATAAGGTAATGCCATTTGGTTTGAAGAATGCAGGGGCAACATATCAGCGTGCTATGGTGGCTTTGTTTCATGATATGATTCATCATGAGATAGAGGTATATGTGGATGATATGATAGCCAGGTCTCAGAATGAAGAACAACATCTTGATCATCTGCACAAGTTGTTTGAGAGGTTGAAGAAATACAGGTTGAGATTAAATCCAAACAAGTGTACTTTTGGAGTTAGATCTGGAAAGCTCCTGGGTTTCATTGTCAGTGGAAAAGGTATTGAAGTGGATCCTGCAAAAGTGAAAGCTATACGAGAGATGCCAGCTCCCCGTACTGAGAAGGAGGTTAGAGGTTTCTTGGGACGATTGAACTACATTGCAAGATTTATTTCCCAATTAACTACCATCTGTGAGCCAATCTTCAAGTTGTTGAGGAAAGATCAGGTGATGGAATGGAATGATGAGTGCCAGACTGCCTTTGATGAAATCAAGAGATATTTGCTAGAACCTCCAATTTTAATGCCACCAGTTGATGGAAGACCTTTGATTATGTATTTAACAGTATTAGACAACTCAATGGGGTGTGTATTGGGGCAACATGACGAGTCTGGTCGAAAAGAGCAGGCAGTATACTACCTTAGCAAAAAGTTTACCGACTGTGAAACAAGATACTCACTGCTCGAGAAAACTTGCTGCGCTTTGGCGTGGGCTGCTCGCCGACTAAGACAGTATATGTTGACCCATACTACCTTGTTGATTTCGAAGATGGATCCAATCAAGTACATATTTGAGAAACCTGCTCTCTCCGGAAGAATTGCAAGATGGCAAATGATCTTGACGGAATATGATATACAGTATACTACTCAGAAGGCCATTAAGGGGAGTGTTGTTGCTGATCATTTGGCTCATCAAGCAGTAGATGATTACCAGTCAATGAATTTTGAGTTCCCTGGTGAAGACATTATGTCTGTTACCAAAGAACCTGGACAAGGATCCCGATGGACTATGGTTTTTGATGGTGCCTCCAATGCACATGGTAATGGTGTTGGTGTTGTGATTAGTTCCCCTGAAGGTTGTCATACCCCATTCTCCTTAGTCTATGGTATGGAAGCAGTTCTGCCTATTGAAGTTCAGATCCCCTCCTTGAGAATTATGAAGGATGCAGGCTTGGATGAAGATGAGTGGATTCAGACTCGACTTGACCAGATAAATTTGATTGATGAGAAAAGGTTAGCAGCAGTTTGTCATGGCCAGATGTACCAGAAACGGATGATCAAAGCTTTTAACAAGAAGGTTAAGCCAAAGGTATATCAGGCTGGTGACTTGGTAATCAAGCGTATCATATTACCACAGGGTGATCCTAGGGGCAAGTGGACTCCAACATATGAGGGACCATTTGTAGTCAAGACAGTGTTCTCAGGAGGTGCCATGATACTGACTACAATGGATGGTGAAGACTTCCCACAACCTGTAAACGCAGACATAGTTAAAAAATACTACGCATAAAAAGAGACCCGCTAGGTTGACAGGCCTAGGCAAAAATAAGGGCATCCCGGCAAACCAAAAGGGTTTGGGCAAAAATTAGGGATATATATATAAAAAGATGTACACCCGGCAAGTCGAAAACCTGAAAAGGCGGCTTGGGCAAAAAAGGGTATCCCGGTGGATTGAAAACCTGAAAGGGCAATCCAGGCAAAAGTTAGGGATTAAAGCGTATGACTATGTCTCGTTTGGATCACTCATGAAACTGCAACCAGTTGTACTACTTACTCAAGCTCAAACAGATAAAGCTCAATCCAATCGTTTCCGTCTCAACAGCAAGAAGATGAGATACTTGAGTGGCAATAGTAGAATTGAAACTCAATAGGATTATTTCCCACATAGCTGATTCTTTTTGTAAAACTTCATGACAAAATTCTCTTACTAGGGTTTATGTCTCCTTGTACAAACTTACCCGTGTATGGGTCACTTTTGATATAAATAAATTCCATCTTTTGAATCCAGATTCACTTTTACCCTATTTACATAAGCGAAACGTCCATTGGTTGTGTTTGAATGTATGTATGCCTTTGAATATGATTGATGTTTACCAGAAACGCATGTATGCTTTTAATATGATTGATGTTTACCAGAAATGCATGAAAATGCAGTAATAGTATTTACTAAGGACGAACGAGGGAGGGATTTCAACGAAGCTTCGCCGGTTCATCTTTACAAGACAGTTACAAACCATCAGTAGGACTAATCCATTTTCACAAAGTCTAATCTCCCCTGGAATTTATATCCATCTCTTTTATCCTCATACGGATATACGGGAAATTACTTTCCAATAAGGGCACGATGAACGAAGACGGGATGTTATACTTATCCTACTATCAAACGAAAACGAAGGTTATCTATACCCTACTATCCCCAACAACGGGAGGTTATCTATACCTTGTTATCCCCAACAACGGGAGGTTATCTATACCTTGTTATCCCCAGCAGACGGAGGGTTATATATTCTTCAACAACGAATCGGGATTTATTTTCCTTGGCCAGCAGTTGTTATACAAGGATATCCAGACACTTCCAGCAGTGTCATAGCATACATACATCATTTACATCATACCATAACATATATGTCTATAGTACATTACCTAAGTGCATCATGTCATACATGCATACATAAAGCATAAACTAATGTTGTTATACAGAATGCTACCTTGTTTTCAGGTTAATTATCCAACAAACAATCTTATGATCTTTGGGACTGCTTTATTGTAACCTCAGGGTTACTTTATCCTCCTGATGAGCTTCTTATTACTTTGGGACTGCTTTATTGTAACCTCAGGGTTATTTTATCCTCCTGATAGCCTCTCATGACTTCAAGACTGCTTTAGAGCTACTGATTGCTCTATCCTCCTGAAATCATCCTATTACTTCAAGACTGCTTTAGAGCTATTCATTGCTCTATCCTCATGAGGTCATATTACTACTTCAAGACTGCTTTAGAGCTATTCATTGCTCTATCCTCCTGAAGCCATCTAATTATTTCAAGACTGCTTTAGAGTTATCCATTGCTCTATCCTCCTGAAATTACATTATTATTTCAAGACTGCTTTAGAGCTATCCATTGCTCTATCCTCCTGAAATCATTACTTCAAGACTGCTTTAGAGCTATTGATTGCTCTATCCTCCTGAAGACATATCACATTATTATTTCAAGACTGCTTTAGAGCTGTTGATTGCTCTATCCTACTGAAGCCATTCTATTACTTCAAGACTGCTTTAGAGCTATTGATTGCTCTATCCTCCTGAAGCCATTATTACTTCAAGACTGCTTTAGAGCTATTGATTGCTCTATCCTCCTGAGGTCAGATTTATCACTTCAAGACTGCTTTAGGGTTATCATTATTGATTGCTCTATCCTCATGAAGACATGCTGTTACATCAGTATTACTCCAGACTCCTGACAGTTCTCATTATACTACTGAAGAACTTTCCCCTAGTGGCATCTTTAAGCCCACTCAATCATGTTCAACCAACCATCAATATCACTCCATGCACTGGTGAGTGCAAATTTTTGGGCTTTTGTGTTCAATCCCCTTCAACCTTCCAGGTAACGACTGGCAAATATACCAATCTAACCCCTCAGGTTTCAGAAAATTGAACAGGGGCAGCTGTTGAACCCCAAAATTTGCCCTCACAATACAAGACTTTGTGTTCCAAGAAGGTTCACAAGGTTCACAAAATTCATAATTGGTCAGAAGAGTTGACAATTCCCTCAGACAATGCACCTCCTAAGCAGTGCATCCAAAACTAGGGTTTTGACTTTAATCAGGCTAAATGGACTTCCAAGACTTCAAGTGAGCTTCATAACATCTTATATGTGTATAAGAACCCCCATGTCAAGTTTCAAGACTTTTCTCAAAAGTTTGCTCAGTCAGATGATCAGATAAGTCAAAAGCAGTCAATGCAGTTAAAAGGTCAAACTGAGGTCAACTGTGGTCAAACCAAAGTCAAACTTCATGATTTTTTTTGCCAACATCAAAGAGAGGTTTGGTGAGAAATATTATCATAATAACTGTAATACCCCAAATTTTGCCCTAAGATTTGTCGTCGCATTTCATTGCATTTAATCAATTACTAACAAATTTGTGTAGTCGTTTGACTTTTTGCAGGTAAATATCATATGGCATGCATTTTTTTTTTCTAAAAAGTAAAAATGGCACAATTGGCAGGAGGACATGTGTAAGGAGTTATGAGTGTGAGAGGTTGAGAGTTCGAATCTCACCTTTGTCATTTTTTTTGTTTTTTATTATTTTTACTCTAAATTTTTCTATCTTTCATTAAAAAAATAACAAAAATAGTTTTTTATTATTATTTAATTATTATTTTCGTATTTTAATTAAATCATTTTTTAAAATATTATTTTTTTCACTTTTTTCTAAATTATTCATAAAAATATCCAAAAAATCATAAAATAAAAAATATTGAAAAAAATTTTGTTCTTTTTATAATATTTTTTATTTTAGGAATCAATAGGATTATTAGTTTTTATTTTAAGTTTATTTTAATTATTTTAAATTATTTAAATTTTATTTTTTCTTAACTAATTATTTAGTTTGGGCTTTAAAATGGGCTTTAGGGACATTATTGACAATTTGGTGTTAACCCTAATTTGTTCCCTATATATACATGTGTTGCCTTGTTGGAAAAAAGGGGGAGAAGAAAAAAAACCTAAGAGGAGTGAGTGCCGTTTGCCGTTATTTAGTTTTCTTCTTCATCCATTACTATTGTTTCTTTGTCTTCATCGTTTACCGTTATTTCTTTTCCTTCATCTATTACTGTTGTTTCTTTTTCTTCATCTTTTACCGTTATTTCTTTTTCTTCATCTATTATCGTTATTTCTTTTTCTTTATCTATTACTGTTACGTTTATATATATATATATATATAATTTTTAAATTGTTAGAGTTTATATATATAAGATTTTTGATCGAATTATGTCGATACGATGTTTGCACATTTGTGTGCATGACGCGTGACATTTGTGTTAGTTCGATCTGGTTGCGATGATCGCATTTTTGTGTGAGCAATAATACTATTTTTTGCTTAATTTCTTTTTCTTTGCGATAAATTTTGTTTCGTCCGATTTAGATCTGATTGCGATGAGCGCATTTCTGCGTTAGCAACATTGTTGGGTTATTTGGCACATTTAAAATTCATTATTGCTTTATTATTATTATTATTATTATTATTATTATTATTATTATTATTATTATTATTATTATCATTATTTATTATTATTATCATTATTATCATTATTATTACCATTATTATTATTATTGTTATCATTAATTTATTAAAATTTGTTATAATATAAAAATCTGTTTTTTAAAATAAATAACATTAACATCTTTTCCAAATTAATATGAAAACCTATTATTTTTAAGAAAAACTTTTTTTTTAGATAAATTTAAAATAATAACTAAAATCTTTTTTTTTAAAATAATAACTAGAACCGTTATTTATTTTATTTTATTATTGTTCAATTCAAATTTCATTATCATATTGTATCTGCTCCTCTCATGTAACCTCGCGAACTTAACAATCGCTCTTTAAATTCTGTCTTTAAATTTCTGCTTGCATGGTTTAAATTATGACATTATCTCTCTGTTTGCATGATTCAATTATCTCACGCGTTTACTATTATTTCTGTCACATTGCACACATCCGAAGGTTAGGTCTAACTGTTTGGCCGCCGCGCCAATAGTCCGTAAAACTTCACACATTCAATTTCAAATCCTCAAAACTACAAACTACAAACCCTAATTTTCACAAATGCCTCACCGCAGGCAAAATTACAATTTTACCCTTAGCATTAGGTCAAAGAGCCGCCGCGCTCATTTTAGGGTTTCCCGCCGTGGAATCCCTAATTTAACCCTAATTACAACTTAACATTTCAACGTAGAGATTTGGAGTTTCTACACTCCACGTAAGCGTGTCCTTAAGATGCGTTTATTCCCCTTGAGACCTTGACCACAGTCAAGAAGTTTCTAACCTCCCTATTGAGGGGAACTACGATTACTCTGATTCCACTCCCGTAAGGATACGTAGGCACAAGATGCGATGTCTTACCGAGTAAACTTAGAATTAACCCCCTTTATTATTTATTATTGCTTATTTATATTTTATTTATCTTTGCTATTTAATTATTTTGCTTATTATTTTGTAATTGTTTCTTGGATGTAAAGTTGTTTAATTATTTAATTATTATTATGGTTAGTAATTAGGGAGTGTAACAACATGTATGTAATATTAAAATAAATTTAGATCACTTTTAAATAAAGATAATTAAAATAAACACGTCACACACGTAAGTCGATTTTAATCGCCGTCTCACTTCCTAAGGATATCCCTCAAGTTGCCTACGAATAATGGTTAAGTGGGGTGTATAAAGCAAGTCCCTCAAATAAAAAAATCATCAAAGTCCCTTATGGTTGCCTTTACGAATCAAGTCCCTTTCGAAAAATGATGATGGTCCCTTATATGTGCTTATTACATCCCACAATGGCCTTCAAAGTCAAATTGTCCCTCACATACCCCTTAACATCCAAAGTAAGGACTACCTACTCCATTATAGTAGGGATAGTCTTACTAAAGGAAAGAATGAAGAATAAGAAAGACCTTTAAACATTAGGGTAGGTTACTCCTAGGTGCTTGCTCACTTCAAAATTGTTTCGCACTTAAACAAATTTTCAACAAGTTTTCAAACAAGTTCTTAACACATCCTTACATGGATTATTTATTAACTATTCTGAAAATTTTCTATTCACACACTACAATTTCAAAACAATTCAAAAGTGAGCTTAAGTACCTAAGAGCCCATGGATAACCATGGATGAAAAGGATGCTAATACCTTCCCTTTTCATAACCTACCCCCCGGACCCAAAATATTCTCTAAGGTCTTTCCTGTTCTTTTATAACCTTTCCTTATGGATAAAATAAAAGTCGGTGGCGACTCTTGCTATCCGCAACATTGTTTAAAGTCAATTCACCGGGTTACAGGTATACCTGTTCTTGATCAGAAGCCATTCACAGGCTTAGAGAAGGAGCTTAAACCAGAAGTTATTGCTGCAGCTCTACATCTGAAGAAGTCTGACATTGTTCTAGAGACGAGAAGTGGAGTTAAAGGTATTCTTGCCAAGGTATTAGTGGATAAAGCTCAAATGTTCTTGAAGGCTATGAGCTACGATGCTTTTGAGGAGATCTTAGCCTTATTGATTTATGGCTTAGTGTTATTCCCCAATCCTGATCAGTTCATAGACGTTCATGCCATCAACATATTCCTGAGTCACAATCCAATGCCTACCTTACTTGGAGACATCCTACATTCTCTTCACACCCGTACTACAAGGGCAAAAGGAACTTTGATGTGCTGCATACCTTTACTTTCTAGGTGGTTTATTTCTCACCTTCCTCGCTCAGTAATGAAGAATGAGCAAGGGTTCAGATGGTCCAAGAGGATCATGTCACTTTCTCACTCAGACATCCATTGGTGCTCCAGATCTATGGAGAATGTCACCATCATTGACCGTTGTGGGGAGTTTCCTAATGTGCCACTTCTAGGTATAAGAGGAGGCATCACCTACAACCCATCTCTAGCTTTACGACAGTTTGGTTACGCCCGGAGCGATGGTCCACATGACATGTTGATTCAGGGCATTGTGTTTGATTACGACAACGATCTTCAGGGTTACCGTCAGAGATTCATCCGAGCTTGGGGAAAGGTAAACAGGATTGACAGCAAGACACTGGAGCCTAAGTACACTATTCCTATGGAGGCTTATCTCAGATGGGTACGATCTCGTGCTCAGACACTCATGATGCCATATCCTGCCGTCCTACCAGTTACCATGGAACCTGTTGCTGAAGGAGACACAGCTTATACCATCCTTCACCCAGACATGCCTACTGATATGGAAGACTTGCAGAGATCATGGATCCAACTGAAAGAGCAAAGGGATACTTTCGAGGCTCATTACAAAGCAAGCCAAGCAAGGATCCTAGAGCTAACAAAGCTACTTCATGAGGAACGAAACCTCAACTCATACCTCAACACAAAGAGGAAACGTCCATGGGAGACTTAAAACCCCATCTTTTGTACTTATTTCGTTTTCATTTTTTGTAAGCCTAAAAGGCAAAACAAGTTATTACTAATAAAAAGTTACTTTCTTGTTTGTTTAAGCAAATTTAAATCCTGCGGTCCTTGAAAACATTGCATATGCATTCCCATATCATTGCATCACAGGTTTATAATTGTGCACAGGTTTCTCATCTTCTCGCTGTTTATTTCAGCAATGGCTCTTGAACAATCAGTTAAGGATCTCCTGGCACAGAATGCACAGTTCCAAGAGCTGATCCTGAACCTATCCAAGGGGCAGGATGAATTGAAGACACTGCTGGCCAAGAAGACTAAGAAGGCTAGAAGGTCTGCTGGGTTGCTCAACATGGGAAGAAGGTTCAAAGGTCCTGTCAAGACCAGGGAACATGTTGAAGACTATGAATCTGAAGAATCTGAGCAGGAGAGAGGCAGTCTCCACAACACTATGGGGGACTCTGATTCTGAGGCTAACTACTACCATGAGCCTAACGAAGACAAATTCAAGATGCTGGTGGATAGAATGGATGCTATGGAATTACAGAAATCACCTGGGCTGGATTTTGAGGATTTGAGCTTGATATCTGGGGTGGTCATACCCATTGGGTTCAAAGTTCCTACATTTGTTGTCTATGATGGGGTCTCTTGTCCCAAATTGCATCTGAGGTCTTATGTCAGAAGAATGCAACCCACACTGTTGATAAAAAGTTGTGGATCCATTTCTTTCAAGAGAGTTTATCTGGAGCTCAGCTAGAGTGGTATTATCAGTTGGAGAGTGTCAACATCAGAGATTGGAATGACCTTGCTGAAGCTTTCTACAAGCAGTATCAATACAATGCTGACTTAGCCCCCACTCGCATGCAGCTTCAAAGCATGTCTATGAGTGCCAAAGAAAGCTTTAAGGAGTATGCTCAGAAGTGGAGAGACTTAGCTGGAAGAGTTCAACCCCCTTTGACTGATAGGGAGTTGGTTGATATGTTCATGTGTACGCTGAATGGTCCGTTTTACAGTCATCTCATTGGAAGCTCATCATCTGGCTTCACTGAGTTGATCATGACAGGAGAGCGAGTAGAGAATGGTATCAAGAGTGGTAAGATCCAAGTGGGCACTTCTTCATCAGGTGCTGCAAAGAAGCCTCCCACTGGGAAGAAAGAATCTAATGCTGTGTATGGTCAGCCTGATCGTAACAGAAGGCATCAGTCTGTTAGTGCAGTTCATATTTCAAATCCAACTCCTGCAACAACAGAGCAGCCTCAAGGCAACCAACAGAGGGCTAGAAGACAGTTCACGAAGATCAACATGTCAATGGCTCAGGCATTGCAACACTTGTTGAAGGCTGAACTTATTACCCTGAGGGAGGCTCCTCAGAATCCCAATGTTACCTCTCCCAAGTACAATCCCAATGCACGATGTGCATATCATTCAAACTGTCCAGGACATGATACTAATAACTGCTGGGTCTTGAAGAACAAAATTCAGGATATGATTGATGCTGGAGAAATTGAGTTTGATCCACCAGGTACTCCAAATGTGATTACAGCTCCAATGCCAAATCACGAGAAGACTGTCAACGCCATTGATGAAGATATTGATGAAGATCTGCATGTCTATTCAGTTATGGAGTTGAGCACACCATTGTCTGTTATCAAAAAGAGGTTAGTACAAGCTGGGATCTTTCCAGGTTGTCATGAAGATTGTCTATATTGTACCTATAAGCCGGATAGTTGCTTCATTTTGAGAGATGGGATTCAACGTCTCATGGATAAATATACTATAGTGTTTGAAAGAAGACCAGCATCTGTAGAAAGTATGGTGGATCATCTGACTCAGGGTAAGAAGATTGAAGAAGTTGACATGGTTGACAAAGTACCACTAAGAATCACTTCAAAGGGTCCCATTAAAATCACTCATCAGGGCCCAATCAAGATTACTGCTGAAGGTCCTGTGAAAGTTGTTGCTGAAGCCAGAGTAGCTCCTCTGATCATTACCACTCCTGGTCCTATTCCTTATACATCTGACAAAGCTGTGCCTTGGCACTATGGGTCTGATGTTTACATCCATGGTGTCAAGCAGGAGCCTTTACCTGATATGCCTGTTGACATTGATAATATTGCTGGATCTAGCAAGATCACTCGTAGTGGAAGAGTCTTCTCTCCTCCAGTTGCTTCTAAGAGTGCAGTTACTCCTGCTGTTACTTCCACCACTGATGCTCGGGGCAAGGGTCCTGTTATTGAGCCTGTATCTACTGATGTGCCAGCTGCTGATGACCTCTCTAAGCAGATGGAAGAAGTATTGAAAATCATTCGCAAGAGTGATTATGATATTGTTGATCAGCTGGGGCATACTCCCTCAAAGATTTCTATGCTCTCCCTGTTATTATGTTCTGAGGCTCATGCCAAGTCATTGATTAAGTTTCTAAAGATGGCTCATGTACCCAGTGCAATTTCTGTGGACCAGTTTGAGAATTGTGTTGCTCACCTGACCTATGACAACGGGTTAGGATTTTCTGATGCTGACTTGACCCCTGCCAAGAGGGATCATAACAGGGCCTTGCATATTTCAATTGAATGCAGGGGCACTACCCTGTCTCATGTGCTGATAGACAATGGTTCCTCTCTGAATGTGTTGCCTAAGGAAGTCCTGAACAAGCTGAGTCCTGAAGATACGGTATTGAAGCCCAGTAATATTGTGGTAAAGGCTTTTGATGGTTCTAGAAGAGTAGTGCATGGGGAAATTGATCTTCCAATCAAGGTTGGCTCTCAGGTGTTTACTGCTACATTCTATGTGATGGATATTCGTCCTTCGTACTCATGTCTGCTTGGTCGTCCCTGGATCCATGGGGCAGGTGCTGTGACCTCCACATTACATCAAAAGTTGAGATATCCGGTGAATGGAAAAGTTGTTACTGTCTTTGGAGAGGAAGAATACTTTGTCAGCCATGTAAACACTTTCAAGTATCTGGAAGTAGAAGGTGAGTACATTGAAACTCCATGTCAGTCATTTGAAGTGGTTCCCTGGGCTGTTAAGGATTGTGTGACTCCTCCTGCTGTGAAGAAGGTTCCTGTGGTCATCAGAAACCCTCCAACAATGGCAATGGCCTCCCTCAATGATGCAAAAGCTGTGGTGGAAGAAAGTGGTTGTACTATTTGGGGTCAGCTTCCTGATATTCCATACAAGTCTGACAAGTTTGGTTTGGGTTTCACTGCAGAGTCCCAGAAGACTGTTCGTCGTGCTCGTGCTGTTCGTATCACCAATCAAGGGGTTATCAATGCTGTGGGAGATCAAGATGAAGACTACAACTTGGAGGCATGGATTTTTCCTACTGTGGGTGCTGGACTCAATAATTGGAAAGCTGAAGATGTTATCCCAATCTCCTTTAGTCAGGAGTAAATACTATTACTGTGTTATGTTTTTAAATTTGTAATTTCTGGAACAATTAAAACTTTCAAGCCATGTGCCTTACCCGGGGCGCAATGGTGTGCTTGTTACGGGTTGTCATTTCATTTTCATACTTCATTCAATAAAATCAGTGGACGTTTCGTTTTCGTAAATATTGTGTTCCTTGTCTTTCTTTTCCTTTTATTTTTGCTTTATCAGCTATGTGTTCTTACACACACCCACGTCACTAAAATGCAGATCCTCATCCACTCTGGATCCAGTTGATAACAGTTCTACTATTGCCAATTACAATTTCGAGAATCCGATCTATCAAACTGAAGACGGAAACGAGGACGATTGTGAAATACCTGTAGAGCTTGCTAGGTTGTTACAACAAGAAGAGAAAGCTATACAGCCACATGAAGAGCCAGTCGAAGTTGTGAATCTGGGAACTGAAGAAAACAGAAAAGAGGTCAAGATAGGGGCTGATTTAGAGGACAGTGTCAAGAGCAGGTTGATTCAGATGCTACGTGACTATGTGGAGATCTTTGCTTGGTCTTATGAAGATATGCCAGGGTTGGATACAGACATTGTGGTTCACCGTTTGCTAGTGAAAGAAGATTGTCGTCCAAAGAAGCAGAAGGTTCGTCGTATGCGTCCTGAAATGTCAGAAAAGATCAAAGCAGAGGTAATGAAACAGTTCAATGCAGGGTTCTTGGCCGTAACTTCTTATCCTCAGTGGGTTGCAAATGTGGTACCAGTTCCTAAGAAAGATGGTAAGGTACGTATGTGTGTAGACTACAGAGATCTGAACAAGGCTAGCCCTAAAGATGACTTTCCACTTCCTCATATTGATATTCTGGTAGACAACACTGCTCAGCATAAGGTATTCTCTTTTATGGATGGTTTCTCTGGTTACAATCAAATCAAGATGGCACCTGAAGATATGGAGAAGACTACATTTGTGACACAGTGGGGCACCTTTTGCTATAAGGTAATGCCATTTGGTTTGAAGAATGCAGGGGCAACATATCAGCGTGCTATGGTGGCTTTGTTTCATGATATGATTCATCATGAGATAGAGGTATATGTGGATGATATGATAGCCAGGTCTCAGAATGAAGAACAACATCTTGATCATCTGCACAAGTTGTTTGAGAGGTTGAAGAAATACAGGTTGAGATTAAATCCAAATAAGTGTACTTTTGGAGTTAGATCTGGAAAGCTCCTGGGTTTCATTGTCAGTGGAAAAGGTATTGAAGTGGATCCTGCAAAAGTGAAAGCTATACGAGAGATGCCAGCTCCCCGTACTGAGAAGGAGGTTAGAGGTTTCTTGGGACGATTGAACTACATTGCAAGATTTATTTCCCAATTAACTACCATCTGTGAGCCAATCTTCAAGTTGTTGAAGAAAGATCAGGTGATGGAATGGAATGATGAGTGCCAGACTGCCTTTGATGAAATCAAGAGATATTTGCTAGAACCTCCAATTTTAATGCCACCAGTTGATGGAAGACCCTTGATTATGTACTTAACAGTATTAGACAACTCAATGGGGTGTGTATTGGGGCAACATGACGAGTCTGGTCGAAAAGAGCAGGCAATATACTACCTTAGCAAAAAGTTTACCGACTGTGAAACAAGATACTCACTGCTCGAGAAAACTTGCTGCGCTTTGGCATGGGCTGCTCGCCGACTAAGACAGTATATGTTGACCCATACTACCTTGTTGATTTCGAAGATGGATCCAATCAAGTACATATTTGAGAAACCTGCTCTCTCCGGAAGAATTGCAAGATAGCAAATGATCTTGACGGAATATGATATACAGTATACTACTCAGAAGGCCATCAAGGGGAGTGTTGTTGCTGATCATTTGGCTCATCAAGCAGTAGATGATTACCAGTCAATGAATTTTGAGTTCCCTGATGAAGACATTATGTCTATTACCAAAGAACCTGGACAGTATGACGGACCTGAACAAGGATCCCGATGGACTATGGTTTTTGATGGTGCCTCCAATGCACATGGTAATGGTGTTGGTGTTGTGATTAGTTCCCCTGAAGGTTGTCATACCCCGATTACTGCCAGACTTTGTTTCTATTGTACCAATAACATGGCTGAGTATGAGGCATGTATCATGGGTATGCAAGTTGCTATTGATATGAAGATTCAGTTCCTTGAGGTGTATGGAGATTCAGCTCTGGTAGTAAGTCAGATTAAAGGAGATTGGGATACAAAGCATGATAATCTCATTCCTTACAGAGAACATGTGTTGTCTTTGATCCCACATTTCAAAGAGATTACTTTTGGACATATTCCACGAAGAGAGAATCAGTTGGCAGACGCATTGGCCACCATGGCATCTATGTTTGAGATCAGCTGGGATGATGAAGCTCCCAAGATTACCATTGATAGATTTGAGAAGCCTGCATACTGCAATGAGATTGACACTGAAGGGGCAAAGGAGAAGCCTTGGTTCTATGAAGTGAAAAACTATCTTGAAGCTCAGGAGTTCCCTGAAGGGGCATCTGTCAAAGATAGGAAGTTCCTGAGAAGGTTTTCTGCTAAGTTCTTTCTGAGTAATGGCATTCTGTATAAGCGTAATCATGATTCAACTATGCTTCGTTGTGTGGATAAGAAGGAAGCTACAGAAATTATGGAAGAGATGCATGATGGGACCTTTGGCACTCATTCTAGTGGTCACACCATGGCAAAGAAGATTTTGAGAGCAGGTTACTATTGGTCTACCATGGAAGCTGATTGCTATCAACACTCCAGAACATGTCACAAATGTCAAATCTATGCTGATAAAGTACATGTACCTCCATCTCCATTGAATGTGTTGACTGCTCCTTGGCCCTTTGCCATGTGGGGCATTGATATGATTGGTGAGATCAAGCCTACTGCTTCTAATGGGCATCGTTTCATCCTGGTTGCTATTGATTACTTCACGAAGTGGGTAGAGGCAGCTTCATTTGCATCTGTGACTAAGAATGTTGTGGCTCGGTTCATTAAGAATAATCTCATATGTAGGTATGGTATCCCTGAAAGGATTATCACTGACAATGGCTCTAATCTGAACAACACTATGATTACTGATCTCTGTACGCAGTTCAAGATTAAGCATCACAACTCTTCTCCGTATCGTCCAAAGATGAATGGGGCAGTTGAAGCTGCTAATAAGAACATTAAGAAGATTGTACAGAAGATGACTGTTACTTACAAGGATTGGCACGAGATGTTACCATTTGCTCTGCATGGTTATCGTACTACAATACGTACTTCAACAGGGGCAACCCCATTCTCCTTAGTCTATGGTATGGAAGCAGTTCTGCCTATTGAAGTTCAGATCCCCTCCTTGAGAATTATGAAGGATGCAGGCTTGGATGAAGATGAGTGGATTCAGACTCGACTTGACCAGGTAAATTTGATTGATGAGAAAAGGTTAGCAGCAGTTTGTCATGGCCAGATGTACCAGAAACGGATGATCAAAGCTTTTAACAAGAAGGTTAAGCCAAAGGTATATCAGGTTGGTGACTTGGTAATCAAGCGTATCATATTACCACAGGGTGATCCTAGGGGCAAGTGGACTCCAACATATGAGGGACCATTTGTAGTCAAGACAGTGTTCTCAGGAGGTGCCATGATACTGACTACAATGGATGGTGAAGACTTCCCACAACATGTAAACGCAGACATAGTTAAAAAATACTACGCATAAAAAGAGACCCGCTAGGTTGACAGGCCTAGGCAAAAATAAGGGCATCCCGGCAAACCAAAAGGGTTTGGGCAAAAATTAGGGATATATATATAAAAAGATGTACACCCGGCAAGTCGAAAACCTGAAAAGGCGGCTTGGGCAAAAAAGGGTATCCCGGTGGATTGAAAACTTGAAAGGGCAATCCAGGCAAAAGTTAGGGATTAAAGCGTATGACTATGTCTCGTTTGGATCACTCATGAAACTGCAACCAGTTGTACTACTTACTCAAGCTCAAACAGATAAAGCTCAATCCAATCGTTTCCGTCTCAACAGCAAGAAGATGAGATACTTGAGTGGCAATAGTAGAATTGAAACTCAATAGGATTATTTCCCACATAGCTGATTCTTTTTGTAAAACTTCATGACAAAATTCTCTTACTAGGGTTTATGTCTCCTTGTACAAACTTACCCGTGTATGGGTCACTTTTGATATAAATAAATTCCATCTTTTGAATCCAGATTTACTTTTACCCTATTTACATAAGCGAAACGTCCATTGGTTGTGTTTGAATGTATGTATGCCTTTGAATATGATTGATGTTTACCAGAAATGCATGAAAATGCAGTAATAGTATTTACTAAGGACGAACGAGGGAAGGATTTCAACGGAGCTTCGACGGTTCATCTTTACAAGGCAGTTACAAACCATCAGTAGGACTAATCCATTTTCACAAAGTCTAATCTCCCCTGGAATTTATATCCATCTCTTTTATCCTCATACGGATATACGGGAAATTACTTTCCAATAAGGGCACGATGAACGAAGACGGGATGTTATACTTATCCTACTATCAAACGAGAACGAAGGTTATCTATACCCTACTATCCCCAACAACGGGAGGTTATCTATACCTTGTTATCCCCAGCAGACGGAGGGTTATATATTCTTCAACAACGAATCGGGATTTATTTTCCTTGGCCAGCAGTTGTTATACAAGGATATCCAGACACTTCCAGCAGTGTCATATCATACATACATCATTTACATCATACCATAACATATATGTCTATAGTACATTACCTAAGTGCATCATGTCATACATGCATACATAAAGCATAAACTAATGTTGTTATACAGAATGCTACCTTGTTTTCAGGTTAATTATCCAACAAACAAGCTTATGATCTTTGGGACTGCTTTATTGTAACCTCAGGGTTACTTTATCCTCCTGATGAGCTTCTTATTACTTTGGGACTGCTTTATTGTAACCTCAGGGTTATTTTATCCTCCTGATAGCCTCTCATGACTTCAAGACTGCTTTAGAGCTACTGATTGCTCTATCCTCCTAAAATCATCCTATTACTTCAAGACTGCTTTAGAGCTATTCATTGCTCTATCCTCATGAGGTCATATTACTACTTCAAGACTGCTTTAGAGCTATTGATTGCTCTATCCTCCTGAAGACATATCACATTATTATTTCAAGACTGCTTTAGAGCCATTCATTGTTCTATCCTCCTGAAATCATATCATTGCTTCAAGACTGCTTTAGGGTTATCACTATTGATTGCTCTATCCTCATGAAGACATGCTGCTACATCATTATTATTCCAGACTCCTGATAGCTTTCATCATACACCCATATTTTGAACTGCTCCCCCCTAGTGGCATCTTTAAGCCCACTCAATCATATTCAACTAGCCATCTGTACCACTCTAGTACACTGGTGAGTGCAAATTTTTGGGCTTTTGTGTTCAATCCCCTTCAACCTTCCAGGTTACGACTGGCAAATATACCAATCTAACCCCTCAGGTTTCAGAAAATTGAACAGGGGCAGCTGTTGCACCCCAAAATTTGCCCTCACAATACAAGACTTTGTGTTCTAAGAAGGTTCACAAGGTTCACAAACTTCTCAACATCTACAAGACCTTTCATGAGGTTCAGGAAGTCCATAGGTTGCTTCTTGAAGGTTCACAAAGTTCACAATTGGTCAGAAGAGTTGACAATTCCCTCAGACAATGCACCTCCTAAGCAGTGCATCCAAAACTAGGGTTTTGACTTTAATCAGGCTAAATGGACTTCCAAGACTTCAAGTGAGCTTCATAACATCTTATATGTGTATAAGAACCCCCATGTCAAGTTTCAAGACTTTTCTCAAAAGTTTGCTCAGTCAGATGATCAGATAAGTCAAAAGCAGTCAATGCAGTTAAAAAGTCAAACTGAGGTCAACTGTGGTCAAACCAAAGTCAAACTTCATGATTTTTTGCCAACATCAAAGAGAGATTTGGTCCCAGGGGAATTTTGGTCATTTTATACAAATTCTACCAATTCCTTGAAGACGGGCTGTTATTAAAATTCTGAGGCATTTGATGCGTTATGGTTTTGAGGCATTTATCAATCACCAGTTCTGATCATATTGAGATTTGGCATTTGGTCAGTGGAGTTTAATTACGATTAGTTTTGCTGTTGATGCTGAAAATGTTGTGACCATGGTGCCCATATGAGTTTGGTTATGAAACAATTGGTTAACATTTTAATCGGATGATGAGATTAGGATCACAAATACCACTTGGAAATATTTATGTTTTATGCCTATGTTAATGAATTAAATACTTGTGCATTTATTCACATTTGTTTATATTTTTTAACTAAGAATAGAATATAAATAAATTCAAAACTTTGAGAATTTTATTTCATAAATAATGCTATCATACAAGAATGGGGATGTTGCTTCATATTTTACAAAGTACTGTTACAAGGAAGTACATTAAAATTCTCAAATCCTAAGGGATTACATTAAAGCATCTATCCTAAATCCTAAAAGTATCTAAAGGTCTTCATGTTCGTATTTGAACTTCTCCATGAATCCTCAGCTAACCTGCACATCAAAAGAGAACAGACAGTACAGAAAATGTTAGAATTTTTTTTTCGACACTCTCAGAACAATGTCATCATCGAGTGCCGGGAGTGGCACGACCGAAGCTGCGTCCTACCCCCGTTACCGATCCGCGCCGTAGGCGTCAGATCAGGTAATACATGTTCTTATCAAAATGGGACATCCGAGAGATAGAAAAATATAAATGGAGTGGGACTGATTCGTTTCGCCGCATTTGGTTTCAAAGACTGATACAAAGGGTAAAGCAGCACAATCAATTTGGTCATAAACCCTGATGCCGACGGGTATGAGCCACTTTGTGTTCAAAGTTTGTCAACACCTAAAATGCAAGCATCAAGACGGTATCAGAGTTTTCAAAGAAAACCATCACTGACCAAGAACCAAATTTCACACCTGCATCAGCTCTAGATCAAACAAGAAATTCAACAAGAAAGAGCCAAGTCAAGCAAATCTGCCACAAAAGGCACAACATATAATCACAAGCGGCATAGAACTGGAAGAGGCAATTTGATTCACAAATATTAGAACCAAACCAGTATCAACAGTTCAGGTCCAAAACAAACCAGCAATTCTGCAGACGTGGTCGCCACAAAACATCAAAGCTAGGGCTCAGCTATTATACATCACGGCCCAATGAAATTCGCAGCTGACGGCAACATCCATCAGAGAATCACACATCCAAAATCCCAGCCCTGAAACGCAAGAATCGAATAGCATCAGCAAAGTTCATCACGGGTTAATGGCAAGCTAATTCACTTACGGTCAAAACAGCTCAAAAAACGGAAAAGCGAAGAGTAAGAACAGAATGTGAAGTCATGCTAAAAAACAAGGAGCTACGGCAAGTTCAATCCCACAAGAAAAGAACTAAGTCAAGCCAGAAAACAGAAACTAAGTGTGGTTCAGCAATGTCAAGCCCGGTTCGAAGTTCAAAGAGCCACAGGCCATACCAAAGTAAGCAGATGAGCTCACATGATCACACTAATATGTCAGTTCAGATTGGATCCCGAATGTGCAAAGCACATCAGAAACAGAGCACCAAACAAGGGCTCAGTTATGAACATCATCGCCCCACAAACAAAGTCACCGAAAACAAGTTATCAGAACCATACTCGGTCCATAAAACAAACAAATACATGGCTCAGTTCGTCGACATCATAGCCAATCATCATCACCAATTCAATCAGAAGCAGCAATAGAATCAGAAGCTAGGACGTAGTATCTTGCTCCATCAGGCTCAGACAAGCTGTCATCATCGCCACGTACCATTCTCGGCGGCGTCTAACTCAGCCAAAGCGTAGTACATGTCCTGAAAAGAAAAGAAGAGGAAAATAAGTGAATTCCAGCCAATAGCCAAACTGAACGAAGCAAGTTCACAAAATCCATGACAGTTCAGAATACGAGTGAATCCACAAGACAGGTATCGACTCGTTAAGGCCCAGCAATTGGATACCCACACTGAGAACAAGGGATCCCATTCCGCATCTGAAAAATAAAATCCAAAGTATGTCAGAGAAACCCAAGTCGATCCAATCAAGGAACGAAATCAGTAATGCCCAAACGAAAATCAAAACAAAGTCGTTCAGTTATCAAATGAAAATCCGATCCATATCAGAAAATAGGGAATCCTGAAAAAGGAAAGTTCAGATTAGATGAGATCAAATATACCCGAAAAAACGAAATCCAATCTCACCAAAAATCCCAGATAAAATCAAATCAAGTTTAGTAATATCAGATTGTAAATCAAATCCAATCATCAGCGTGTTTTGATTTGAAAATTAGAGATCGAAGACCCAAGGCCCATTCAAAATCGAGGGAAGAAAGTATATAAGAACAACATCACCTCAAAAAAAAGGGGAGGGGCCGTGAGAGGAGTTGAAACCCTAGACGGAGAGACAGAACGACGGCGAAACCACCATCGCGAACAAACCCTAGTGGTCGCGAGAGGGAGAGGATTCACCGGCACCGTTTAAAGCCACGACGAGCAAATCCCATCCGTCGAGGCTCAGTTTATCATCATTGCCTCCGATTGAACCCACCGTAAGCGTTTCGTTCCATTATCATCCTGTTAACCATTTTTTCTATTTTTTTAGTGAGTGGAGAAGGTGATATAACAGAAGCCACAAACGGAGAAGAAGACGAGTGATATCGTGAATGAGACACGGCCGCGAGAGAGAAAGACGAGTAGCAACCGAGAGAGATGAAGGATAAAGCTAAAACGGCGCCGCGGAAGAGGTTTCAGGGTTATGAAACCCTAACAAGCACTTTGTTGCAATTAACATGACCGGGTTGGGTCCGGGTGTGATGACCGGCCCAACCCCCTTTTTTTTTATGTTTTGTTTTCTTTTATAATTAGTTAATTAAGTTTATTAAGCTTTCTTAAAAATTAATTAAAAATTGTTTTCCTAAAAAGTAATAATAAAAACCTTTTTTTTATAAAATTCAAAACATTTTTTTTAATAAATAAAAACTATTTTTTATAAATGCATTAAAATCTTTTTTAAAAATATAATAACTAATGTTAAATAATTTTAGGGTTGGAGTTGAAATAATAATTTCACTTTTAAATCAGAGTTCTCAGGGATCATAAAATAAAAAAAAAACACAAAAAAATGTCCCTTAACATCCAAAGTAAGGACTACCTACTCCATTATAGTAGGGATAGTCTTACTAAGGAAAGGATAAAGAATAAGAAAGACCTTAAAACATTAGGGTAGGCTACTCCTAGATACTTGCTCACTTCAAAACTTTTTCACACTTAAACAAATTGCCAACAAAATTTTCAAACAAGTTTTTTTTCACATCTATACACGGATTATTATTAAACTATTCTGAAATTTTTTGCTATTCACACACTATACTTTCAAAACAATTCAAAAGTGAGCTTAAGTACCTAAGAGCCCATGGATAACCATGGATGAAAAGGGTGCTAACACCTTCCCTTTTCATAACCTACCCCCCGGACCCAAAATATTCTCTAAGGTCTTTCCTGTTCTTTTATAACCTTTCCTTATGGATAAAATAAAAGTCGGTGGCGACTCTTGCTATCCACAACATTGTTTAAAGTCAGTTCTCCCACCGTGTTACAGTGTCTTATGCAATACACATGGTTTAAGGGAGGATTCTACCAATCGTTATCAAGATTCTTGTATGCACTCTCGATTGATGGGTGTCTATCAGAGATTAAACATAAGTTAGGTTGGGAAGAAACGTATAAGCAAAGATTTTTTAGGAAAAAGCTCCAACCCCCAACAGTTTCCCCTTCAACTAGAGCGAAGGCGATTGGAAAAATGTTGTTGTAGCCATCCTGTGCCACGACCATGAGTAACATACCCATATATTTCCCGTACAACCATGTGCCATCAATTTGAATAATAGGTTTACAATATGCAAAGCCTTTGATACATGGTTCAAATGCCCAGAAGAGTCTGTGGAAAATGCCATTTCCACTAACACAAGCCCTGTCTGGCGTATACGCCGACAATGTCTCCAAGATAACAACAATCCTTGGAGCATATTGTTTAATTGCCACAAAGTATTTTAGAAGTTCTTTGTAAGACTCCTCCCAATTTCCAAACACCATTTCAACCGCTTTAGTCCTAGCTATCCATGCTTTCCTGTACGAAGGAGTATAGTTGTATCTTTGAACCATATTCGAGATTATGATACTCACCTTTAAACAAGGGTTGTCGCTAATGACTGACATAATTTCATTGCATATCAATTGAGAGCTAATATTATGATGATCTTGCATTGGATTCATGATTATACAAGTGTGCTCTGGACCCATTGACAATATCTTCCATGAATCACTTCTCTTCCGGAAAGAAGTTGTTAATCGAAACGGACACACCTCGTTATGACAATAGATCTTATGCAGAGTCAAATTCGTTCGATCGACACTATAATCTGCTGATAAGTCCATGTGATATTGTTTTATAGCTCGGACACAATCTTCTTTGTACGAAAATTGTCTCCCTCTTTTAATACTCCTTTTGTTTGCAAGTATGGATTGTAAAAAATATCTGTTGATGGTTCATCTTCACCTAAGTTGAGACATGTGTCGCTACTGCGAAAATCGGCGCCGGCTGACAGAAGAGTCGCCACCGTGCTTTATTTATCCCTCGGAGCGGGAAAGGAAACGCTCGAAGTAAACCTCGCAAAAACGGGAAAAGGTATGATCATCGCAACCAAAACCTGGGTTCGGGAGTCGGTTACACAAGGGGAAGGTATTAGCACCCCCCACGTCCATCGTACTCGATGGGATCCACGCTTGCTTGGTTTGTACGGATTACACTTCTATCTAAACTAAAGGATGAGGTCTGAAAAGAAAAGAAAACATGACTCGGCAAAGCATCGCACTTTATGCCTACGTATTCCCGTCTGGAACGAGAAATCAGAGTCAACGTAGTTCGCCTAACTACGGGGGAAAATGGGTGAAGGTTGCTCGCTAGGATATCGCATCCTATGCCTACGTACTTCCACACGGCATGGAAGATCAGAGCAAACGTAGTTCGGGCTGCGCACGACACAAGCTGTTCAAGTGTCTTTTATGAAAAATCTCACCTTAAACAAGGGTTTTCTTATTGCAAAAAAAGGTTGATGTTTGTTCAAATCTTTTGACGGAAGAAATGAATTAATCTCTGTTATAACCTTTATTAGTGTTTTTCTGTTGTTTTGAAGGAAGAAGAGATGACACTCTATAAATCCTAGGGTTGAAAAAGGGGAATAAAATCTACCCTAATGTTATCATGCATGGGTGAACACCTAACGTCTATCATGCTCCTCTCTTGCACAGAGAGAAACAGAGCTCCTAAGGGAATAGACGGAAACAGAAACAACAGATATATACAATAAAGCAGTAAAATGCATGGATGCAACAATACAAGCGAGGCAAGGGAGTCCCACTCAACCTCGAACCTAGAAAACAATAGGCAAAAGTGAACAGGATTCACTTTCAACCCAACAAGTTAAACAGCAAACAATACAATCCGGGAAATTCACACAATACATCAAAATAAAACAGCTAAAGCTAAACAGCAAAGCAGTCTTCATCAGCATCAGCAACTATCTTCAGGCTTCAAACAGACATCAGTCTTTATCCTCAATCTCCCAATGGCTTTTCTTCAAGTCCTGACCTCCAAGCTGAGGAATCAATCACAGGAATAAATTGGGTGTTAAGCAAGTAGTTGACCACCAAGGGTGGCAAACAAACTGCTATCAACACAAAGAAATATTTCTCTCAAGAGTTCTATCTCTTAGACATTAGCACCAAGCCTTCCAAAGGAAGGGGGTGAGTGTCTTAGAGAGACTCTGCATCACAGAGAAGGATGGAGGCAATCAAGACCTTCCATGTTTGAGAATCAAGTTGTCTACTCTAGAGCTCTGCCTAACTCCTAGATCCTATAGACTTCAACAGCTACCAGCAAGAGATACTCCTCATCAACTCTGGAAGTTGGTCTTCAATCTCTGATCTTCAACTGGGCTTCATCATCACAGGCTTCAGCTCTCCCCCAAGTCCCAAACAATCCCAATACCCCACACACAGACAAAACATAACCCTAAAGAGGGCACACCACACAATCAACCAATATAAGCAATATACCAATAGCAGTAGGGGAATCCTAATAATTTCTAAGGGATCTATCCTATACCCATAACCCCTATAGTCCCATACCCCAAAATCAACTCAAAAATTCCTAAAAGAATTAATCTATCTCACACATGCTCACTTAAAAACCCTAATTTTGATCACACTAATCTCCCCTAATAAAATCACCTAAAATTAAATTCTAAAATCATTAATTAAATCCTATACACAAGTTGAAGTCCTAAACTAATCAACCTAAAAAGAATGGATTAAAAATGCTAAAGCACCTACTCAAACTAAAATCACCAAATTTGAGTACTAAACTAAACTCATTAAAATGCTATTTACAAGAAAAATGCATGAAAAATATTAAAACAAAATAAAATGCCATTTTTATTATTTAATATTTTTCTAGACAGAATTATTGACCTAGAGAAAAAAGAACCAATTAAAAACAAGCCATTTTCCATTTTTTATGATTTTTTAAAGGTGAGAAAAAATATAAAAGAAAATAAAATCACAAAATAGAAATAAAATGGGAGGGGGTGCTATAAGCATACACGCCTAGTTATAATCTCAGGTGGGCCATAAAATGGGGGCGCGAATATCATTTATGCAAGGCCCACGAAGCATCAGAAATTCAATTAAAAATATAAAAGAAAATGGACAAACTCTCGGTGCAGAAAGTAACGAATTCAAGTGCATTTCTCATTGGGCTTCCAATTGGGGGTGGGGATAGCACGCTGATCCAAGGCCCATGGTGGTACGTTTAGTGAAACGCATCGTTTGATGCTGGTCAGCTCCCTCCATTTTCTTCTTTGAACGTCAGCCACACGATGCGATTAAAAGGTCAAATAAAAGAATCAATCCAACGGTCAATGGTCATCGTCCCCAATCATGAAGCTAGGGTTTCAGAAATTCACAGCTTCCATGCATGCAATCAAGCTCATCGTGCTCCCTCAATTCACAATGAAATTCAAAAGTTCCAAAACCAAAATTGGTCTACTCTTTCCCAGGAACACGATTACACGCACAACTTCCATTAAAACCCACTATATCTCCCAAACAGAAAGCATGAACACACGGGTTCAGACAAATTGCACTGATATCAAGCATGGTACTTCTTGGTATTAATGGCATCATCTTGCTCATGGTGTTGCACTGATTTCATTAAGCCATTACATGATCATTATCACTCAATATCCAGCCTAATCTTAACCATCAAAGAATCATCACCCTGTTATGGAACCTCATAGAACTCTCCCTAATTCTCAGGAATCACTCACCTAAGGTCTCTAAACATGATTACCCTAACCATTTCATCTAATAATGCATAAATAAAGGGATTCGAATGCTTTTGCAAAACTGAAAAATGGTGATGGCAGATATATCTACACTCCAATCCAATGCTTGAAACTGGTCACAAATGGTCTTCAATGGCTGAGAATCTTTCTGTTTGCAAGATCTTGGATGGACAATGCTTGGATTGTGAGATTGAATCCAACTTGCTTCACTTGCAATTTGGAAGCTACACCTTCACACACTCATCAATGGCCACTTTAATTTATGTGCACTTGTTCAGTAGGATCCAAGGAATTGATTTGGTGAGAAAAATTCAATGGAAAGGAAGAAGAAAATGGAGTTTGAGATTGATTTGCAAAAATGGAGAAAATGGTATATCACTCTCTCTTCACACTCTTTTCACCAACCCTTTGCACCAATGATTCACTCTCAATATATAGATGATGATGGATAGATCTAGAAGGTTTTAGAATGATCTTAGAGGATTCTAGAAAGTGGTGGAAAGTTCATGGAATTCTCATGTGATGATACTTTGAATCATCTCATATCATGCTTGCATCCTTTGTATATTTGTGTCAAAATCTCCTCTCATGAGTTATTGACATGGTATGTGTGAAAAAACCAATCTCCTTGCCTTGAAATTCACCTTATGCCAAGTTTCCCATACTTGCCTTATTATGCAAGTAACAAAAATACAAAGCAAGTCCAACAATTAACCCCTAACTCAAAAAAGTGGCTGAACCAATGTCTCTAAAATGATGTTTGGAATCAATTTGGTGTATTGGATGACCCATTTTGGATTTGTAGATCTCTCAAACCAATTTTTTATTTCAACTTTTTCAACTTATATGCCTTTTTTAGGTCATTTTTCACCAACTTTGGTCAAGTCTCATTCCATGCATTTCCAAACCTTAATGACTTCTTTTCTAGACTTAAAATGTCATTTTGAGCAACTTTGATGTTGTGAAGTTTTTCATTTGAAGCTTCCTTGTATGAGTTTTAGGCATAGGCTAAGAATGACCTGTAATCCTCAGATGACCAAAATACCCTTTGCTTGACAAGACCATAAGTAGAGTTCCACAAATCATATGAAGGCATACCATACCTTTATAGAAATATAAGACAAAGAGGAACAACTCTTATGTTGGCCAGGAATCCATTTGAAATATCTTTGAAGGTCAAAAATTGCTTGGAAGACAGACAACTTTCACAGACAAATTTCAGTGCCCTCAGATGACCTGTAACTTGCAAGAGCTATAACTTGAGTTCTATAAATCATCTTGATGGCTTCCACCACTCAAATTAAAGCTATGAATATACTCTACAAGTTTCATGTGGACCAAGAATTCATATGAAGCTTGAATCTTGAGTTACACTGCTTTGAAGTTTGACCTAAATCAGGGGATTTTACACTGAAACCCTAATTTAGTAACTCCATTTCTCCTTGACTCCTGCTGATTTTTCTTTAGCACAACATCATATCCATATCCATATAGCAAATAATGAATCCCACAATCTTCAAATGCTCCTTGATTCCCTTCAAAACACTTCTTTGACCTAGTGTTGACCTAGTGTTGACCCTAGTTGGCTGACTTCAACTGAGGCTCTTGCAATCATTCCAATGACTTGGTTCTCCTCACAAATGATCATCTAGGCTCTTCATAACATCCATACATACCTCATACTCTTGGCTCATAGCTCACACACCCTCTGATGATCCCCAAATAACTTCAAGATAGAAGAGAACTTACTAATCAACCCATCAGCTCTTCAAGGCTCAAATTCTTCCCTGATGACCTGAGTAGTCTTGAATATGAATGAAACCCTTAGATATGTCTCTTGAGATAAGAATAGCACCTTGATCCCCTGTTAAGATAGCTTGCCCATGCTATGCAATGCAGATGAACACACTATGTACATGATGACAATGCAAATGATTATGCAATTGAAACATAAACCTAGGTTAGAAAAGGTTGGGCAAATTTTGGGGTGCAACAGCTGCCCCTATTCAAGCGACTTGGACCCGACTGGATGAAGAGCGCGCAGCCTTCAGACATTCGCGGCACGAGACGGTTGAATACGAAAGAACCCGGAAATTTGCCAACCGCAAAAATAAATTGCGAAAACGACTACTGCTTGGGAAAACCCTGGGAAATGGCTTCTGTTGTCACAACAACAACTTGCCATCCATCTGTCAATCTGTTCTGTAAAATAGTCTGATATTGTCTGCAGACCACTCCATTCCGAAGAAATGAGCATACACCAAACAACGAGAAATTGTTGACATCACTTATCAACCTCTGTTGATCTCACTTATCAACCTCTGTTGATCTCACTTATCAACCTCTGTTGATCTCACTTATCAACCAAACACACGCTAACCAGCGGGAGAAATATTGACTTCACTTGTCATGTTGACTTCACTGATCAACCTTTCGTATCCTGAAGAAACGAGCAAACGCTTAACTAATCGAGACAATGTTCGAAAACATGAACAACCGACTCTGTGGGGAAACGAGAAACTTAACTAAGTAACTCTGAGGTCAATCCTGACGACTGCCGTCAAACACCTGCTGGGGACTTAACCAAGCACCCTTGTTGAAAAATACGAGGAATTTAACCAAACACCTCCTATAGCAAGCTCCCTGCTGGAGACTATGAGGGACTTAATCTAGCAACTCATTGAAGTAACATCCTGCTGGAGAACATAACTCTGTTGGGGGAACTACGGGTAACGACCCGAAAATCTGTATTACCGTCTTATAATGCTGACTCCACAGCCTCCTGAGAAGGACTCAGCTGGGGAATACAAGTAACTTAACCAAGCGACTTGTCGAAGAATACCCTGACGGGGACTACGAGGAACTTAACCAAGTATCTCGTTGAAGACCACCCGCTGGGGATTATACCTCTACTGGGGTAACTGCGGGCAACCACCCAAAATCTGTACCATGCTATCTCCATAGTACTCTGAGAAAGGACTCGGCTGAGGAGAAAGAGAAATGCTTGACCAAGCAACTCTACTAGGGGAATATGCCATGACGAACACGATCACTGCGTGTGCTGCAATAGGACAAACACGATCACTGCGTGTATTGACCAACAACCCCCAAAATGATGTCAACACGATCACTGCGTGTGCCATAAAACCAAACCATTTAATAGGACGAATACGATCACTGCGTATACCGGCCGACAAACCCAACTGATACGATGACCCACGATTACTGCGTGCTCTGCATCACAAGTTCCCATGGTACTATTGACACGATCACTACATGCTATACGCATACGGTCACTACGTATCTCGAACACGATCACTGCGTGTTTGAACACGATCACTGCGTGTTCTGAGCCACGATTCTCTTGACTGGAGAAGACACGATCCCTGCGTGCTGTGTGCCTCAACTAACCCACATAACTGGACGAATACGATCACTGCATATCCTAACCATACATAGGGTAAACGCGATCACTGCGCGCCTCATGTCACGGCCCTCTTGACTGGAGGAAACACGATCCCTGCGTGCTGCGACATAACTTCAAACATGGAACGAATACGATCACTGCGTACTTCGGCCTTCAACAACCAGATGAACATGTTCACTGCGTGCATAACGGACAAATACGATCACTGCGTATACCGATCAACAAAAACTGGATGAACACGATCACTGCGTATCAACCCATAATCACTGTAGAACGGACGAATACGATCACTGTATATATCGACCAACAAAATATGGATGAACACGATCACTGCGAGTCCATCTATAACCACTGTATAATAGACGAATACGATCCCTGCGCATATCGACCAACAACATCATATGATATGGTAAACACGATCACTGCGTGTCCTGCTTAATAAAAACCCCGAAATGATGTCAACACGATCACTGCGTGCCTTTCAACACAACCTTCTCAGATCGGGACGAATACGATCACTGCGCCATTCGACCACAGATACACATAACACGGTCAACACGATCACTGCGTGTCCTACAACATGAACCCCATAAAAGAGACAAAATACGATCACTGCGCACTTGGGCCACAAATCAACTTTCAAAATCAACACGATTACTGCGTGCCTGACCACAAATCAACATCTCAAAATCAACACGATCACTGCGTGCTTTACAATATGAACCCCATAGATGGTACCAATACGATCACTGCGCATTTTGACCACAAAATCCACATCTTCCTGAAACCACGATTTCACTTATCGGCAGGGAACAACATATCTGAAACTGAAGAGGTAACCACCTGGCTTATGTTTCAACAATGCATGTTTGATACTGACGTAATGCTTCCACACTGCATGGAATTGCTACGTACTCGCGTGAAGTGCAAATGCTCATGATGCATGCTTATGCGAAGAGTTGCCTCAGCAAAATAAATGCCGAAGCCACACTGGATCCGCTGGGGATGACCGGAATACTACCGATACGCTTCCAGCAAAATAAATGCTGGGAAGATGAACTAACTCCGCTGGGGGATAACCATCCTGCTAGGAAAGTAGCTCACGAACTCAAAACTCCAAAATCTGCTGAGAATGATCCTCCTAACGAGGAAGAGCGGCTTGCTGGGGAAAGAAAGGACAATCCTGCTCGGGAAAACTCCTTTCAGCAGCTCCAACCACCTGGTCACACTCTGTGGGGAACCTCTCCTGCTATCACTGAGCTGGGGAAATCATCCTGCTATCACTGAGCTGGGGATTGAACTACACATTCTGATTTGCACTGCACAAAAACTCTCTGGGGAGTTAATCGCATCCATCTCGACCTTCACTGGGGAGGACTCTGCTCAGTTCGATAAGCCAATTCTGATCTACTGAAAATACATTGCTTTTCTTTCGACGCAATCTCAACTATCCTGGGGAGATAACATTCAGTTTTGCCTGGGGCGACTTCACTGGGGAAAGCCACAACATTCGACCTCTGGAGAGGGTACCAGCCTGCCATGGACTCTGGCGGGGAACTTTACGAGCTTTCAAATACCTGCAAAAGTCAACAAGCAAACACAAGGCAATCTATGCAAAAGGAAACATCTTAGTAATCACCCATGACAACCGTTCAGGTAATTTTGGTTTTAACAATCATTGGCCGAGGCCCGCCTGTTTACACGCATGTAAGTTTATCAAAACATCGGCGCTTTTTACAAACAAAACTGCAAAAAATTAAAACCAAAGTCACACACTACACTGAATAAACACTTTATTGATATCAGCCTGAGAATAGGCAAGATTTGTACATCGGATGCAACTCCTGAAAAGAGGTAGTTACACATACACAAAATGCAGAAGTATACAAATATACAGAATAAAATTTGTACACATGTCGGCAACGTGTTACAGACGAACACCATGAACCGATCCTCCTATGACTCGTAGGACTCTGACGCTTCCCCGATCTTTGTCTTCGGAAGGAATTGCTTTGGATAATTGACCCCCAGATGCTCCCGAACCGCTAAACAATCAAACCTGGACCGCAGTCATTTGCTTCTCAAATCCCTAACTTTTGCATGAATCTCCCTTTGCGGGTTTTTGATTCACCGGGATACCCTTTTTTGCCGAAGCCGCCCAGTGTAGGTTTTCGACTTCGCGGGTGTACATTTTTTCAATTTATCCCTAACTTTTGCCCGAACCTTTTTATTCTGTTTTTGGTTCGCCAGGATGCCCCATTTTTGCCTGGACTCTCTTTTTACTGTCCAGCGGGTCAATTTTTTAAGCAAAGTATTTTTTAACTGCGTCCGAGTTTACAGGGGACGAAAAGTCTTCACCATCCATGGTGGATAACAATAAGGCTCCTCCGGAGAAGACCTTTCTCACGACGTATGGACCTTCGTAATTGGGATCCACTTGCCCCTGTGATCCGATTGCGGCGGGAGAATCTTCTTCAGCACAAGATCACCCGTCTGAAAGCTTCGAGGTCGAATCTTCTTGTCGAACGCTTTCTTCATCCGGCTCTGATACATCCTACCATGTGCAATGGATGCCAATCTTTTCTCATCTATCAAACTCAGCTGATTCAATCTGCTTCTCACCCATTCTGCCTCTTCCAGCTTAACATCAAGCAAAACCCTCAAAGATGGTATCTCAACCTCCAATGGCAGGACAACCTCCATGCCATATACTAGTGAGAACGGTGTTGCCCCGGTTGATGTACGCACTGTAGTACGATAACCGTGCAAAGCGAATGGCAGCATCTCATGCCAATCCTTATACGTTACCACCATCTTCTGAACAATTTTCTTTATGTTCTTGTTGGCCGCTTCCACAGCGCCGTTCATCTTGGGTCTGTAGGGAGACGAATTATGATGCTCGATCTTGAAATCCCGACACAAATCTTTCATCATCTTGTTGTTTAAATTCGAACCATTATCAGTAATGATCCGTTCAGGAATACCGTATCTGCAGATTATATCCTTCTTGATGAATCTGGCCACCACTTGCTTCGTCACATTGGCGTAAGATGCTGCTTCCACCCACTTGGTGAAGTAATCAATCACAACCAGAATGAAGCGATGCCCATTAGAAGCAGTAGGCTCAATCTTGCCGATCATATCAATCCCCCACATGGAGAAAGGCCATGGTGAAGCCATAACATTCAGTGGACTGGGTGGCACATGGATCTTATCAGCATAGATCTGGCACTTGTGACACCGCTTGGTAAATTTGAAACAGTCAGTTTCCATTGTTAACCAATAGTACCCTGCTCGCAACAACTTTCGAGTCATAGCATTCCCACCTGCATGTGTTCCAAAAGTCCCTTCATGGACCTCTTCCATGAGTAATTTGGCTTCCTTCTCGTCCACACACCGGAGGAGTACCGAATCGTGGTTCCTTCTATACAACACGCCGTCGGGATTCAGATAGAAGTTGCCTGCTAATCTCCTTAGAGTCTTCTGATCACGACTGGATGCCCCAGCCGGATATTCCTTATTCTTCAGGAAATTCTGCACGTCGAAATACCATGGTTTACCGTCAGATGCTTCATCGATTGCAAACACAAAGGCCGGCCTATCAAGGCGAGAGATGATGATGCTGGGAGCCTCATTCCAGCGGTTGACTTTGTACATCGAGGATAACGTTGCAAGGGCGTCTGCCATTTGATTCTCCGCCCGAGGTACATGATGAAACTCCACCCTATCAAAGAAAGGTAGCAACCTTCTCGCATAATTCATGTACGACACCAGATTAGGTTGGCGCGTCTCCCACTCTCCCTTAATCTGATTCACAACCAATGCTGAATCCCCATATACATCCAGATTCTTAATCCTCATATCAATAGCTTCCTCTAACCCCATAATGCAAGCTTCATACTCGGCTTCATTATTCGTCACTGAAAAAGTCAATCTGGCTGTGAATGGGATGTGCGACCCGTGGGGAGTTGTAATGATTGCCCCGATCCCACTACCGTATGAATTGACAACCCCATCAAAAATCATTTGCCACTGGGAACTCCGCTCGGGACCTTCACTAGGAAACGACTCATCACAATCTTTAGCCTTCAAGTACATTATGTCCTTATCAGGAAACTCAAACTTCATAGGCTGATAATCCTCAATTGGCTGTTCGGCGAGATATTCGGACAGAACACTTCCCTTAATGGCCTTCTGGGAAACATACTGGATATCGTATTCTGTCAATACCATCTGCCATCTAGCAATCCTTCCAGAGAGCGCTTGTTTCTCAAACACATATTTGATCGGATCCATCTTCGATATCAGCATGGTTGTATGATTTAGCATGTACTGTCTTAGGCGTTTGGCAGCCCACGCCAATGCACAACACGTCTTTTCGAGCATAGAGTATCGAGATTCACAATCCGTGAACTTTTTACTCAAGTAGTAAATTGCATGCTCTTTCCGCCCTGTCTCGTCATGTTGACCGAGAACACAACCCATGCTGTTCTCCAGAACCGTCAGGTACATAATCAGCGGTCTCCCCGCTACTGGGGGTATCAACACCGGAGGTTCCTGCAAGTATTCTTTTATCTTTTCAAATGCCCTTTGGCAATTGTCATTCCAGACCATCGCTTGATCTTTCTTTAACAGCTTGAATAATGGTTCACACGTGGTCGTTAGGTGAGAGATGAACCTAGCAATGTAGTTCAACCTCCCTAAGAATCCGCGGACTTCTTTTTCGGTTCTCGGTGCTGGCATTTCTTGTATTGCTTTTATTTTTGCAGGATCGACCTCGATTCCTTTCTTGCTCACAATGAACCCCAGTAGTGTAATACCCCAAATTTTACCCTTTCTTTTTTTTTTATTTTAAATTCTTATTAACTTAATAAATTAACCTTTTTTTTAAATCTTGTTTTTTTAACTAATAATAATTTAATTAACCTTTTTTATAACTTTACTAATGTTTTTTTATTAACTTTTTTTTTCTACTTAGTTTATTTATTTAAGTCATTTTAAGCTCTTCTTACTAACTTTTAGGATTTAGATTAAAATTTAACTTTTTTTTCTTTTCTTTAAAGAGTAAATTTTTTATAACCTTTTTTAAATTAATTTCTAACACTTTTTTTTTAATCAAATTCTAATACTTTTTTTTAAATAAAAATCTAATACTTTTTTTTAAAGTTAAATCTTTTTTTTCTAACTTTTTTTAAAACTAAATCTTTTTTTTCTAACTTTTTTAAAGTTAAATATTTTTTTCTAACTTTTTTTAAAACTAAATCTTTTTTTTCTAACTCCTCTTTAAAGTTAAATCTTTTTCTAACTTTTTAAAATTAAAACTTTTTTTCTAACTCTTTAAAGTTAAATCTTTTTCTAACTTTTTAAAATTAAAACTTTTTTTTCTAACTCTTTAAAATCAAATCTTTTTTCTAACTATTTTAAAAGTTAAATCTTTTTTTTCTACCTTTTAAAGTTAAATCTTTTTTCTAACTTTTTTTAAAGTTAAATCTTTTTTTCTAACTCTTTTTAAAAAAATTAAATCTTTTTTGTCTAACTCTTTTTAAAAATTAAATCTTTTTTTTCTCTAGCTTCTTTTTAAAATTAATTTTTTTTTTCTAACTTTTTTTTAAAATTAAATCTAAATCTTTTTTTTGACACCTTTATTTTTCAAATTAAAATTCTAAATTCTTTTTAAAATTAAATTCTAACGCCCTTTTCTTTTTCTTTTTTTTAAATTTTAAATTCCTTTTAAAATTAAATTCTAACAGTTTTTAAAATAATTCTAACATTTTTTAAAACCAACATTCAAATATTTTTTTTTTATTCTAACTCATTTTTTTTTAAACTCTAATTTTTATTTAACTTGAAACTCTAATCTTCTTTGCTAACTTTTTAAATTTAAATCTCAACACTTTTTTAATCTAATCCAATCTTAATGAATTCCAGATAGAGTTAAATCAAATCAATCAGATCAATCATCACCATCATTGAATCAGATCTGAAATCATCATAAAAATCTACTCAAATCAAATCCGAGATTGAAAAAGATTGAGATATTCAAATTAAATCTGAGATTAGAAAAGATTTAAAAATCAAGTATAAAAGGGACGGAAATCATAACAAGAAAGGAGAACTTTTTTTCGTAAAATCCAAGCAAACCCCGTCAAAAATCCTCTAGCCTCAGGACAAAGCATCATCGGCCATCATCATTCCGTAAGGATCAAAAAATATAATTACAATTTTTGTGTTGCTTTTCATGTTTTTCAGGAGAAAGAGATGAAGAAGACAAATCGGCGGCCATGCAAAAGAAGAAGAAGATAACATCCGTGAGAGGCAAACAAGAAGGAGAGGAACACACGCAAACTCAGAGAGCAGAGAGAAGAAGAGTGATGACCGGCCCAACCCTCTTTTTTATTATTTATTGTTTTTCCATTTGTTATTTTATTTTGTTTATCTTTTTTTAAAAAAATCAAGAAGACCCTTTCTTTTTTATAATCAAAAACCTTTTTCAAATTAATTAAAACTCTTTTTAAATAAAATAATCAAATGTTTTTTCAAATAATAAAACTTTTTTATAACTTTAAAGTAAAACGTGTTTTTAACTAACATTAAGATTTTTTAAATTAAACCAATTGTTTTTTTTAATGATTAAATCTTTTTTTCAAAATATTATCACTAAAACTCCTTTTTTAGAATAATTAACCAAACTTTCACTTTTTTATTAATAAATTTTTTTAAAACTCAAAACTCTTTTAATTAAAATTGATCTCTCTTTTCACAAATTTAAATCCTTGGTTAAAAAGACCATAAAAGTCCTCCAAAATTCATACGGTTTGTTTCTCGTTCAATTTTGATTTCGTTTTCGTCTAACTCCACATACTGACATTTTTGTTTGTTTTGTTTCTTGCAGCTATTATGTTCAATTTGAAACTTATTTTCGGTTTTATATTTAGCTATTATAATTGTAACTGCTTATGGGATGTAATTGTGCGAGACAATTGTCGCATTTATCTTTCCGCACTTTATTTTCTGCCGTTGTATGTATATTCAATTTCATCGCATCTTTATAATTAATTTCACTCCTCCGAAGGAATTAGGTCTAGCCGTTTGACCGCCGTGTCAGTAGTCCTCAACGTCAAACCCTTGCGACCTCACAAACCCTAATTTTCACAAATGCCTCGCCGCAGGCAAGATTACAATTTTACCCCTAGCATTAGGTCAAAGAGCCGCCGCGCTCATTTTAGGGTTTCCCGCCGCGGAATCCCTAACCTAACCTAATTTAACCCTAATTACAACTTAACAATTCAACGTAGAGATTTGGAGTTTCTACACTCCACGTAAGCGTGTCCTTAAGATGCGTTTATTCCCCTTGAGACCTTGACCACAGTCAAGAAGTTTCTAACCTCCCTATTGAGGGGAACTACGATTACTCTGATTCCACTCCCGTAAGGATACGTAGGCACAAGATGCGATGTCTTGCCGAGTAAACTTAGAATTAACCCCTTAGGTTTACTTTCTCACTTTTAATCCCTTTGTACATATATCTTAAGCAAATAAATAAGGCAAATAGTAAGCATTTGAACAAAAGGTTCCTGTAGAGTACTACAGAGGTTTAGGGTGCTAATACCTTCCCTAAATTTAACCAACCCCCGAACCCTAGATCTTTCCCCGCATCGTGTTTACGATGCAAAAATAGGTTTTCCCTCTTTTGACCTTTTCCTTCGGATAAATCAAAGAGCGGTTGTGAATTGAATTGCGATTCAAACTCATTAATAGTTTGTGATCCTATTTCCACCGCAACAGAAAATGGCGACTTCACTGGGGACTCCTTTAACTTTTGAGGGTTATCCCTAACTTGTTCATATTTATTACTATCTGTGACATTATTCATTTGCATGTATATATTTGTGCTTTGATTGTGGGACTGTTCCTTGTGCTGTGAGATAGGTCCTACACCCGGATCTAGTGTACCTTAGGTAAATGGCAATAGACCAAGGAAACTGTACGACGTATATCGATACGGTTGATCTGGTGGCCATGGTTAGTGCGACTTCTTGGTTGGTGCTTATATTCCTTAAGTCAAGTTGAGGATAATATTGAGGCTGCCATATGTTGTCAACGCACTAACTGACTTTTAGAACCCTAGTTAACTCATCTTGGCCTTTAGAAAGTAGTGAGGTAACCGGCTTTGGTGCAGACTGAAGTTGGTTGACACTCGATACTACGCTCATTGAGATCTTAAACTTGGAGGGTTTTGGTTGGCAAGTAAGTTGCCTTCTGAACAACCACCCTTGTGAAGGATCAATGATATTGAGATCCCTTAGAACCTGGTTACTTTTGTAGGACAGGATGAACCATCTAACTTCAAGGGAGGGTATTTGCCTTTGAACCTCATGCAAGCTTTTAACCTAGGACTTTGTGTGTTTTCATGCATTGCATCCATAAAGCATCTCATCGCATTGTATTTCATGAAGTTCAAACATCATTTATGGATATTGCGGGATACCATAAATAAAAAAAATAGAATGAAAAAACAAGAAAAAGATTTCTTTGGTACCCCACGACATTAGTAAATGTTTTGAATTCCATAAAATCTTCATTTACATTCACATTTTAGCATCATACTTTTGCATTGCATGTGTCTCCCGATTTCTCACACTCGGTTCTCTCACCTTCTAGTTTCGTCACCCTGAGTTCTCGGCACCAATACAACACCAGAGCTCAAACTCGGAAAAGAATGGAGGATCAGGCAAAAGAGATTGATCGCCTTAGCAATGAACTTGAAGACCTTCGAGGGGGTATGGGGCGAATGATGGAATTGTTACATGTCATGAATGCTAAGATGGATACCCAGCCCACTGTTGTTTCTGAGATTACCGGCGTTACTGTGGACCCTCCACCAAGTGTGACCGTAGCAGGGGACCCACCTTATGGTCTTACTCCCGGTTTTGTGCCTCCTCAAGCCACTGTTCCGATTAATCAACCTGTTCAGCAAGCCGTGCCTTTGTTTTCTGAAGTTTCTAGGGGGGCTCCTATCTTTGCACCACCTGTTGTACACACTCGTGCGCAACCGTACTTCAATGAGACAGTTTTTGATAATCTTGATGAGAATGTTGAGGGTTATGAGAAACATGATAAGCTTCGTGAGGAAGTAAACACTATCGTCCAGAGATTGAAAAAGGTAGAGGGTGATCAAATTTTTGGGACTGCTGCAAGGGATGTTTGTTTGGTTTCAGGTTTGGTTATTCTCCCAAAGTTCAAAACTCCGAACTTCGATCGTTATGAAGGTGCCACCTGTCCTAAGAGTCATCTGATCATGTATTATCGCAAAATGGCTGCCCATGTTGAGAATGATAAACTGATGATTCATTGCTTCCAAGATAGTTTGAAGGGTGCTTCCTCCAAGTGGTATTTAACTTTAGACCAGTCTCGCATTAAGAGTTTCCAGGATTTATCTGACGCTTTCATCAAACACTACAAGTACAATATGGATCTGGCTCCTGACAGAAGACAATTGCTAAGTATGTCACAAAAGAATTCTGAGTCATTCAAAGAGTATGCTCAAAGGTGGAGAGAGACTGCTTCGCAGGTAGAACCTCCTTTGACCGAGAAAGAGTTAGCTGATTGGTTTGTCGACACAGTCCGTCCAGAATTTTACGAGAGAATGGTGGGTAGTGTGACTTCAAATTTCTCCGACATCGTTGCTGTGGGTGTCAAGATTGAATTGGGTATGAAGAGTGGTAAAATGACAAATAATCATGGCGCTTCTAAGGATCAGCCGAAGAAACCTCCTTATAGCTCCCAGAAAAAGAAGGAGAGTGAGACTAATGCTATATCCTCTGGTAAACCAAGGGAACGCTTTTATCGGCATCTGCAAGGTTATGCTCAACCTCAAGGGTACCCGGTCCAATATGCTCAACAACCCTATGTGGCAGCTATTACACCTTCTTTCAATCAACAGGTTCCCATGTATCAACCTATGCAACAACCTCCTGTTTATCCGCCTCCTGTCAACTACCTACAGGCACCCAAATACTCCTGCTCCTCAACAGCCAAAGAGTCCGGCTCCTCGCCAGAATATGCCAAACAGAAGAACGTATAAACCTTGTCCGCCGATCCCGATGACTTTTACTGAGTTATACCCCCACTTGGTACAACAAGGTCTGATTATCACCCGTGCTTTGGGTCCGCCTCCTAATCCTCCACCTAATCCATTACCTGCAAGTTACAACGCTACCGCTCATTGTTTATTTCATGAGGGTGCACCCGGCCATGATCTAGAGAATTGCTATGCTCTTAAGAAAGTTGTCAGAAATTTGCTAGAAACGAAGAAGTTGTCTTTTGGCGATGCTCAGCTGAAGATCGAGACTCCTTTCGGGGTTCCTCACTCGTCAAGTGCAAATTCTGCAAAGCATGCTACGCCTATCAGCCGAATCCAGTCATTATTCAAAGGCCTAGCCCGCTTCATTTCAGTAACCCTCAAGGTGATATGACCGGGATCAACAAAGGATCTGGGAAATTTATTTTGAAGCAACGACTGAAAACTGTTGAAGATGTGACCAGCATAACTGGGGTAAGCCATGACGACTCACAGTGATCATGAACCAGACGTCCTTTCCATTGAGGCTCCGCCAAAGGAAACTGTTGCTCTTAGATTTCATAAACATTTAGAAGGATTTTTCCGAAAGTTCATTTGTTTATTTATATGCATTTCTCTTTGATTAAGCATATTTAGCATGTACGAACTTGTTTATCTTTGATTAATTAATGCAACGCATATGTTTGTCTTGAATAAATCCATTCGTTTCACTCATTCAAAAAACGTTTTCATAAATCATAATGCCAACTTTACCCGATCTCTTGTTCTGATGGAGAATTAGGGGGAGGATGACGAACCCAAAACGTCAGATTTTCTTGTCGTATGCTTTCGATTGAAACCCGCTGATGATGTAAGGCATTGTTTCAAATCCCAAACACTGGAGATATAAGGATGTTAATCCCTAGTCAACCCTTTGAACCTTGAAGTAGGAGTTTTTCTTTCTTTTTAAGAACCTTCATCCTAACCTGGGGCAGGGTAGGTTTCAGTTAAACCGATCGAGCGCTTAGATCCTCAAAAAGGAAGAGCAAACCTTCGAGAATTTATCCTTAGCATCTTAAGAAGTCCAATACAATGGCTATCCCCCAGTTACCTAAGGAGTGGGGCAGTCACGAGCCTTTCAAAAGATTTACACGACTTGTGCATAAAAGAATATTCAAAAAAATAAGAGCCCGCTAAGTCAAAAACCTATGAAGGAGACTTAGGCAAAACTGGGGCATCCCGTTGGACTCCAAAGTCAGATCAAAAGACGTTGTCCAGGCAAAAGTTAGGGAATAAAAGCAAAACAAGAGGGTACAATAAATAGTCCCTAGTAAAGAACAAGATCGTGTAATAGGTGAGCGACTGCCATGTCCAAAGCCTTGATAAGTTCTCGACCATAGCAAATCCGCTTGAGATATGAGCGTTCGTATCCGATTAACTGAATTAGGATTGGAGAACATCATGAAGAAGGGGTGGGTACAAATATAACTCTGAGCCTTTATCCTTTTGTTTCTTAAACCGTGAACCGAGCCACGATACAACCTTTAAAAGACCTAATTGAAGTAGGACTTCGGTTGAAAGCATACTTGACAAGATCACGTTTCCTGACTCCTACGAGCTATGCTCAGAAAAAAATTCATGATGGCATTATAATTCAAACTTATATCCTAACCAGTGATCTCGGTCACGAGTTGTTGAGGTATCTTTTTCAAAACAAAAAAACAAAAAATTCAAGACAAATATATGCGTACATTGATAAGCTCAGGATAGGCATTTCAGGCATGATGACTTTGCTTGATATCTTAGAGATTTACATATGGACATAACCCGTGGAACTTGATGATCCTGCTAAACAGGGGCAGGCAGTTTCCCAATTCGCTTACCAACGCGAGTCTGACGTTCTTAAGAGCTATTTCCCAAAGATTTCATCGTAACACGATTAATTTGTGCCAGTTACGTCGAGACCTGACAAATCTCTCAAAGAGTTTGAGAACAATGGGGCAACCAGACTCGGTGTTCTCTATAAAATCCTCTTGAGATGACCCTACCTCGCAACGCAAGTATCCTGGGGCACCATGTTTTTGAAGAAACAAATGGCGGCTACTATAAGGTCCTGCAAGATCAAAACCATGGGATTTCACAATTTTTTCATGCACCCGATGGATTTTACTCACAGCGGCCTTCATACCCCAGTAAGCCTCAGTGTTGCAACAGACTCCTAAACTATTGCCTCATCATAGTCCCCAGCGAGACTTTAAGCTGACAATACTTTGGATGGAGCCGTTGGTCCCTAAGACATCAAAGATTTCACCGACATGCTCCCAGTGATAGTCCCCAGAGAGACTATAAGCTGACAACCTTTTCTTGGGTAACTCAAAAGTGTCCCTCAGGTTTTCTTCTCCCCGTGTGAAGACGTGATACTGTACACCCAAGCAAATTACCTTCTCCTCAGAGAATTCAGAACTTTAAAACCAAATTTGGTTCTACCATTGACCTTTCTTACCCATGATTGACGTATTGGTCGCAGAGAACGCAGGGTATTTCCGTCGAGATGTTTATTTCATCTCTTGTCCCGTCCCTAGTCTGTTTCGGCAGCCTACGCAAGGGCATAAGCATCACATGCCTATTTCGTTATATATTCATTACATATTCATTACATACTCATTACATACTCATTTCATAACATCTTGCATAGTTACATACATAGACATCAACATACATTCATATTAACATATCCATTAACATACGCGATAACATGCACAGGTTCATCGTGTCTCCATCATTGGTCGTTACCACCGAGTAATTGGGGTTTGTCCATTCTCTCCAAATAGATTGTCAGCCCTAGGCATAAAATGCTTACTTGTTTCTAGTTTCCCCACAGAGCTCGATCCTCGTGGATGACGGTTACTTCAGCTATCTTTCCTCGCCAGGATTAGATATTTACCCTTCGAGATCATTCCCTCGATGGAGTTTTGATTTCCAGTCTTCTTTCTAGCTCGATCCTAGATTGAATCTCAGTCTTGTCGGTCGTCAATCCCAACCGGACGTGCATTTATTTTGCACCGTCTAAAGATTTTCACCATACCATGGCAAATACGCGACTGTTCTCGCCCAAGAGGGTTATCACTGTACCCGGACGTGCATTTATTTTGCACTATCTTTCAAGAAAATCAACTACGATCCTTTACAGATGCACGCCAGTTCACGCCTGGAAAATCCATCAGTACAACACTTTACAATCCTACATGTTACAACATCGGTACAACACTTTACATCTTACAGCATCAGCATACGACATTTCTCACCTAAGAAGTCGATCATATCCTCGTCACGACTCGCAGCAAATGGCCATCTCCATGGAGCAGTTGGGCTTCCATTTATCTGCCGTCTTGAGGTACGAACCAATTCGTATTCAGGAGAGCACGATCTTGAGTTACGGGAAGGTTTGAGCGAAATCATATTCAGGAGAGCACGATTCTGAGTTATGAAGAAGTTCATTTATCCTTTAGTAAAAGAAGGAGCGGAATCATATTCAGGAGAGCACGATTCTGAGTTATGAGGAAGTTCAGTTGGCCGTTTTTCAGGAGAGCACGATTCTGAAGAATGAAGAAATTTCAGGAGCCGAATCATATTCAGGAGAGCACGATTCTGAGTTATGAGGAAGTTCGATTATCCAGTTTCATATTCAGGAGAGCACGATTCTGAAGTATGGAAAAATTCATTTACAACCAAATCATATTCAGGAGAGCACGATTCTGAAATATGAGTAAATTCAGTCATCCAGTTTCATATTCAGGAGAGCACGATTCTGAAATATGAGTATATTCAGTCATCCAGTTTCATATTCAGGAGAGCACGATCCTGAAGTATGAGGAAGTTCAGTTTACCCTTTTCATGTTCAGGAGAGCACGATTCTGAAGCATGAAGAAGTTTATTTATCCTTCAGTAAGAGAAGAATCAGAATCGTATTCCAGGCGCCGACCTTAAATGCGAGAAGATTTATTTATCAGATAAGCAGCAGCCTCTTTATTTGAGTGCTTATCCATTTTTTGCACATAAGTCCCTTCCAACGATAAGTGACAGTTCTCCCTCGAGAAGCTTATCAGGGCAATTCCCATCAAAGTCCATTTATTTTGGCATACAGTCGGTCTTTACCCTGTATATTTGCTACGGAGTTCCGAAAAGTCCGTTCGATCCTGTCACGAGGGGTAGTTTACAGAAGCTTGGATGTTATTCCTTGCTCAATGCTCCAGCATTCTGTAATCGATCTTACAATCGTACGTGATCCAGTTTTATTTTTAGATTCCCCAGTGGAGGCCGTCTCATAGGTACCATCTCCATTCGAGGATCTCGTTCCTTTTCTAAAAGTGACAATTGGTCATTCGCACCAGTTGACTATCATTTTTAGAATTCCCCAGTGATGTACTGTGTCTCAGCGCGTCATTTTCCCCAGTGTGTTTCTTCTCGTGGCGTCTGTCTCGGTGTCGTCATGTTTCGTCAGCATTTTCGCATTCATTATTCCAGCATACACATCATATCATAGTCATGGCATCATCTGCATTAAGTCGTTCCAGTTTTGTCCATAGCATTGCATATCGTCGCATATAAGAGCAAAATTTTCGGTTATCTATATTTAAATCTCTCCACCACGATTCCACGAGTCTCTGTCACTCAAATCGTCCGGTGTAGCCATTTAAATAGGGGCAACTGTAATACCCCAAATTTTACCCTTTCTTTTTTTTTTATTTTAAATTCTTATTAACTTAATAAATTAACCTTTTTTTTAAATCTTGTTTTTTTAACTAATAATAATTTAATTAACCTTTTTTATAACTTTACTAATGTTTTTTTATTAACTTTTTTTTTCTACTTAGTTTATTTATTTAAGTCATTTTAAGCTCTTCTTACTAACTTTTAGGATTTAGATTAAAATTTAACTTTTTTTTCTTTTCTTTAAAGAGTAAATTTTTTATAACCTTTTTTAAATTAATTTCTAACACTTTTTTTTTAATCAAATTCTAATACTTTTTTTTAAATAAAAATCTAATACTTTTTTTTAAAGTTAAATCTTTTTTTTCTAACTTTTTTTAAAACTAAATCTTTTTTTTCTAACTTTTTTAAAGTTAAATATTTTTTTCTAACTTTTTTTAAAACTAAATCTTTTTTTTCTAACTCCTCTTTAAAGTTAAATCTTTTTCTAACTTTTTAAAATTAAAACTTTTTTTCTAACTCTTTAAAGTTAAATCTTTTTCTAACTTTTTAAAATTAAAACTTTTTTTTCTAACTCTTTAAAATCAAATCTTTTTTCTAACTATTTTAAAAGTTAAATCTTTTTTTTCTACCTTTTAAAGTTAAATCTTTTTTCTAACTTTTTTTAAAGTTAAATCTTTTTTTCTAACTCTTTTTAAAAAAATTAAATCTTTTTTGTCTAACTCTTTTTAAAAATTAAATCTTTTTTTTCTCTAGCTTCTTTTTAAAATTAATTTTTTTTTTCTAACTTTTTTTTAAAATTAAATCTAAATCTTTTTTTTGACACCTTTATTTTTCAAATTAAAATTCTAAATTCTTTTTAAAATTAAATTCTAACGCCCTTTTCTTTTTCTTTTTTTTAAATTTTAAATTCCTTTTAAAATTAAATTCTAACAGTTTTTAAAATAATTCTAACATTTTTTAAAACCAACATTCAAATATTTTTTTTTTTTATTCTAACTCATTTTTTTTTAAACTCTAATTTTTATTTAACTTGAAACTCTAATCTTCTTTGCTAACTTTTTAAATTTAAATCTCAACACTTTTTTAATCTAATCCAATCTTAATGAATTCCAGATAGAGTTAAATCAAATCAATCAGATCAATCATCACCATCATTGAATCAGATCTGAAATCATCATAAAAATCTACTCAAATCAAATCCGAGATTGAAAAAGATTGAGATATTCAAATTAAATCTGAGATTAGAAAAGATTTAAAAATCAAGTATAAAAGGGACGGAAATCATAACAAGAAAGGAGAACTTTTTTTCGTAAAATCCAAGCAAACCCCGTCAAAAATCCTCTAGCCTCAGGACAAAGCATCATCGGCCATCATCATTCCGTAAGGATCAAAAAATATAATTACAATTTTTGTGTTGCTTTTCATGTTTTTCAGGAGAAAGAGATGAAGAAGACAAATCGGCGGCCATGCAAAAGAAGAAGAAGATAACATCCGTGAGAGGCAAACAAGAAGGAGAGGAACACACGCAAACTCAGAGAGCAGAGAGAAGAAGAGTGATGACCGGCCCAACCCTCTTTTTTATTATTTATTGTTTTTCCATTTGTTATTTTATTTTGTTTATCTTTTTTTAAAAAAATCAAGAAGACCCTTTCTTTTTTATAATCAAAAACCTTTTTCAAATTAATTAAAACTCTTTTTAAATAAAATAATCAAATGTTTTTTCAAATAATAAAACTTTTTTATAACTTTAAAGTAAAACGTGTTTTTAACTAACATTAAGATTTTTTAAATTAAACCAATTGTTTTTTTTAATGATTAAATCTTTTTTTCAAAATATTATCACTAAAACTCCTTTTTTAGAATAATTAACCAAACTTTCACTTTTTTATTAATAAATTTTTTTAAAACTCAAAACTCTTTTAATTAAAATTGATCTCTCTTTTCACAAATTTAAATCCTTGGTTAAAAAGACCATAAAAGTCCTCCAAAATTCATACGGTTTGTTTCTCGTTCAATTTTGATTTCGTTTTCGTCTAACTCCACATACTGACATTTTTGTTTGTTTTGTTTCTTGCAGCTATTATGTTCAATTTGAAACTTATTTTCGGTTTTATATTTAGCTATTATAATTGTAACTGCTTATGGGATGTAATTGTGCGAGACAATTGTCGCATTTATCTTTCCGCACTTTATTTTCTGCCGTTGTATGTATATTCAATTTCATCGCATCTTTATAATTAATTTCACTCCTCCGAAGGAATTAGGTCTAGCCGTTTGACCGCCGTGTCAGTAGTCCTCAACGTCAAACCCTTGCGACCTCACAAACCCTAATTTTCACAAATGCCTCGCCGCAGGCAAGATTACAATTTTACCCCTAGCATTAGGTCAAAGAGCCGCCGCGCTCATTTTAGGGTTTCCCGCCGCGGAATCCCTAACCTAACCTAATTTAACCCTAATTACAACTTAACAATTCAACGTAGAGATTTGGAGTTTCTACACTCCACGTAAGCGTGTCCTTAAGATGCGTTTATTCCCCTTGAGACCTTGACCACAGTCAAGAAGTTTCTAACCTCCCTATTGAGGGGAACTACGATTACTCTGATTCCACTCCCGTAAGGATACGTAGGCACAAGATGCGATGTCTTGCCGAGTAAACTTAGAATTAACCCCTTAGGTTTACTTTCTCACTTTTAATCCCTTTGTACATATATCTTAAGCAAATAAATAAGGCAAATAGTAAGCATTTGAACAAAAGGTTCCTGTAGAGTACTACAGAGGTTTAGGGTGCTAATACCTTCCCTAAATTTAACCAACCCCCGAACCCTAGATCTTTCCCCGCATCGTGTTTACGATGCAAAAATAGGTTTTCCCTCTTTTGACCTTTTCCTTCGGATAAATCAAAGAGCGGTTGTGAATTGAATTGCGATTCAAACTCATTAATAGTTTGTGATCCTATTTCCACCGCAACAAGTAGCTTCCCGAATCTCACTCCGAAGGTACATTTATTTGGATTCAGCCTCAGCCTGAATTTCCTCAGCCTCTTGAACAACTTCAACAAATTAACCAGATGTTCTTCCTCTGTTTGAGACTTGGCTATCATGTCATCGACGTACACCTCAATCTCTCTGTGCATCATGTCGTGAAAAAGCGTTGTCATAGCCCGCTGATACGTTGCCCCAGCGTTTTTCAAACCAAAGGGCATCACCTTGTAACAGAAGGTTCCCCACGGGGTGATAAAGGTCGTTTTTTCCATATCCTCCGGAGCCATTTTGATCTGGTTGTACCCTGAAAAGCCATCCATGAAGGAAAACACTGAGAACTGAGCCGTGTTGTCAACTAACACATCAATATGCGGCAGCGGGAAATCGTCCTTCGGGCTCGCTTTGTTTAGATCTCTATAATCAACACACATCCGAACCTTGCCATCTTTCTTTGGCACAGGCACGATATTAGCGACCCAAGTGGGATAAGTGGTAACAGCCAGGAACCCAGCGTCCCATTGCTTCTGCACTTCTTCCTTTATCTCTACAGCCATGTCAGGACGGGTCCTTCTGAGTTTCTGCTTCACAGGCGGGCAATCTTCCTTCAACGGCAGACGATGAACAACCACATCAGTGTCCAATCCCGGCATGTCCTCGTAGGACCAAGCAAATATATCACTGTATTCACGCAGCATCTCAATAAGCTCTCGCTTGATATCCTCTTGCAATGCGGCCCCTATACGGATATTCCTGACGCATTCCTCAGACCCCAAGTTGACAATATCAATCTCTTCCTGGTGAGGCAGAATGACTCTCTCCTCTTGCTTCAATAACCGACTAAGCTCTTCTGGTAAGTCACTATCCTCCACAATCTCCTCCTCAGCTTGGAAGATCGGATGCTCGAAGTCTAAACGAGTCATAGGAAGTTTTTGGTCGGTGTCATCTGAAAATTCATGAATCCTGCGAGGGAAACGGTTAAGTGCTTCAAAACTGATGTACAAGCAAAATGCATAACCGCGCTGCCATTTTATTGAAAAATAAAATAAAAACTGAAAGAAAAGGATCACAACATTTGAATGTAAAAACGCCTTCATTTATTGATTATGCAGACATACAGGTAAACAGTTAGGCCGTAAGACAAAATCATCGATGCCCCGGGCAAGGCATGTGATCATACAGTGATTGAAAAAACAATGCATTACTGTTTGGTGACTTGGATGACGTCCTGGATGGACCAGTTGCATAGGCTTTGCCCCGGCGTGCTGGGTCGAATCCATGAGTCCATGTCGCAATCGCTATCCGCTTCCTCCGTATCAGACACGGCATTAATCCTTCCGAAACTAACTCCTCCGGGCGTGAACATGACAGGTCCCTTGTACTTAGGCGCACTCTGCGAGGTAGATGGGTGGTACCCCAAGCCATACTTGTCTTGCTTTATTGGGATGTCCAGAACCTGCCCCCACTTCTGAGTCTCTCCTGCTTGAACCAACACCTTGGCTTCTTTGTATGAGGAGACTTCCACCTCTAGCCCTTCACTCTTCACTGGAGCTTCTTCTTTAACTTTCACCTCTTCGAACGCCTGACACAACGTTTCATGAATCTCTCCATCTACCTCCACGTACTTGAAAGAAGACAAATGACTGACCAAGATATCCTCTTCGCCACACACCGTCACAATACTCCCCTCAACCATATATTTCAGCTTCTGATGGAGCGTAGAAGTTACCGCCCCAGCGGCATGAATCCAAGGCCTCCCGATCAAACAGCTGTATGCAGGCTGAATGTCCATGATGTAAAACACTGTATCAAACACCTCCGGACCTACCTGAATAGGTAACGTTATCGACCCAAATACTGACCTCCTTGTGCCGTCAAAGGCCCTTACTATCAAATCACTAGGTGTGCACAACAACCCACGGGTATCTAATTTCAACAGAGCTTTCTTTGGTAACACATTCAACGAGGACCCAGTGTCTACCAACACATGGGATAGAACAGTGCCCCGGCATTCGATAGAGATGTGCAAAGCATTATTATGATCACACCCTCGAGGCGTTAAGTCAAAATCCGTGAATCCCAGCCCATGCCCAGCGTTAACATGTGCTATAACTCCCTCCAGTTGATTAATTGAAATCTCTTGCGGCACGAAAGATGTCTCAAGTACCTTCAACAGGGCATTTCTATGCGCTTCAGAACACAGCAGCAACGATAATATGGAGATCTTAGACGGGGTCTGCTGCAGGTGATCTACAATCTTGTAGTCACTTTTGCGGATTAACCTCATGAATTCTTCCACATCTTTGGTTATCGGCTCTTTTTCTTTACTCCCCGAAGATTCCCCCTCAACAAATTTGTTCTTACCCCTGGCAAGCCTCTCTGCTTCAACCTCAGGTGAAGTGAAAATTCTCCCGCTCCGGGTTATACCACCCGCTCTTACTACATTATCCACGGATCCTACTGGCGGATCATTCAAGTCAATCTTTTCCCCATTACAATACACCTCAGCACCATAGCACCACGGGACTGCCTTTGTGCTTTCAAAAGGGACTGGCTTAGCGTTGGTAATAGTAATGGTCGGCCTTTTCGATGATGCCGAAATTGTCACTGATTTGAACAGAATGATGATCGTAGCAATCTCCCCGCGCTCTTCTACAGATTCTGTCTCAACAGACTTCTCTCGCCCCGCAGCCCTGTCAAACTGCAAAGTTCCTTCATCAATCAAACTTTGAACTCCCCTCTTCAGCTTCTCACATCCCTCAGGTTGAATCAAACAGTCAACACACTCGTTACTGCAACCGGGATAGACGCCTCCTTCCAACAGGCGCTGCTTTACGAAACTCAAAGGGGTTTTCAGCTTGCTTACTTCTGAGACTAAGTTCAACTCATCATCTGACATGATTGCATTGGCCCCAGCCCCACCATGCTTGGGCATTGGCTGCTGCGTGATATTGGGACCTTCCTTCTCGAAGTTAATAGCCGTACTATCAAGCAAGTCCTGTACTTTATGCTTGAAAGCTAAGCAATTTTCAATATTGTGCCATGGGGCACCTGAATGGAAGTCACAGTGCTCGTTAACATCATACCCGACTGGTGGCTGGCCAGTTGGCGGTGCTAAGGTCCTCTTCTCAACTAACTGCAACTTCAACAAAGTTTGAAGGAGTTCTGCATATGATACCGGCGGTACTTCGAATACTCTCCTCGGTCGCGGGTTCTGAAATCTGCGCTGATTATTATTAGGCTGCTGCTGAGCCTGCTGTTGTGGTTGTTGTCTCTGCTGCTGAGAAGGCCATGGAATGGTTACACTTGCAACTTGCGACTGCTGACGCCAGTTCTGACCTTTATTCTTTCGTCGAGCACTGAATACAGCGTTGGTATCACCCTGCCGTTTACCACCAAACGTCTTCTTATTACCTCCTGCAGACCCCGACTCACCCGCTTGAATTTTACCAACCTTTACCCCGTTTTCAATACGCTCCCCCATCAAGATCAACTCAGAGAAAGTGCTCATCGAAAAATTGAGCAGCCGATCATAATACATTCTAGAGAAAGTTCCTATGAACATATCCATCATTTCGCGCTCCACCATCGGAGGGTGCACCCTAGCAGCCAGATCTCGCCATCTCTGGGCGTATTCTTTAAAGCTCTCACTAGACTTCTGAGACATGCTTTGCAACTGAACTCGGTTAGGGGCGAGATCGCTATTATATTGATAATGTCGAACAAAAGCCTCTGCCAGCTCTTTCCAACTCCTGATCTGAGTCGGCTCCAAGCTCATGTACCACTCCAGCGATGGCCCTGACAAGCTATCCTGGAAAAAGTGCATTAGCATCTTTTCATCCTCAGAATATGCAGACATACGCCTGTAAAATGCGCGCACATGCACCCTAGGGCACGTATCCCCTTTGTACTTATCAAATGACGGTGCTTTGAATTTCAGCGGGACCCTCAACCCTGGGACTAACCCCATATTCGACATATCCAACCCAAGAGCATTCTGGTTGGCCAACCCGTTCACTTTCTCTTCTAGAAATCTCATCCGATGGTTGTCACCCCTGGCTCTTTCATAGCCTTCATTCTGACCAGAGAACACATCCTCCTGGCGATCCTCCCAGCGAGGTACTGCATCGTATCCAACATAATCGGCATCACGGCCCGGACCCGTTTGGACATACCTGGGGTCATACCTCAGATTACCCATCTCTTGAGTGTTGTACGCGCCAGCTCCATATCCAAGATTACCATAGCCACCAAACCCAGCCTTGGCGCCAGCCATGCTGCCATACCCTATATTCACACCATTGAAGCCCTGGTTACCATTAATACCATTCATTCCGACATTCTCATCACCCCCATTGAAACCCTGGTTGACATTGCCCACAAATACCCCAGCAGTATCTGCATTGGCATTCACATTACCGGTATTCCCCCCTCCATCTACAGGACCAGCTTCTCCAGCATTCAAACCGGTCACAGGAACAACGTCAGCACTTTGACGATTCTCAACTCTGGGAGAAGCAGCAATGTTTTCACCCTGCGGTGTCCCGTTGTTTTCAGCCCGTGCGACTATCGGTTGAACCAGATTCTGCAGCTGCTCTTGCCCTTTGGCGATAGTCTCCATGGTTTGCATGAGCAGGGCCATCCTGTCACGCATCTCTTGCATTTCACTCTGCACGTTGTCCATGATCTTTTTCTGGTTGATTCTTGTAGAGTAACGGTGGACCCGCTTTTCTGCAATCCTGAAAATACCTGGAAAATGGCTGGTAGGGATAAGATACACGATCCATAAACCTGCAATGCAAATATGAGTATGTATGCAAAATGCAAGGTGTGTCTGTGCATTAGGGATTATCATTCCCCGATTCTAGTGTGAAGGTGCCAGTGCAGTGACAGTGCTAGCAAGACAGTGATTGGAACCGAATCATAGAAAACCTCGTATATTGCAGAGAAATCCAAGAATACAATATCACTGAGAGTATATAATAAGATGGCATGACCTCAACCAACAATCCTGGTGATGGTCAGCACGAATGCAAATAAAGCATACAAGCTAATACATGAAATGATCAAGTACTCCCATGAGCTCGGTACTCTTCTATTAACTTCTTGGTCTCTGGATGACCTGGTCGGGTGAGCAGACCCTCGACGAGCTGGTTTCTTCTCTTGAGAACACGTTGCACGTCACCAGCGGTTTCCTCCCCTGCCCCTTCTCCGAAGCGATCTTCTAGCTTCCGCTTCTGAGACACAGCTTCGTTTCTGCCTTCGATGGCCTTGTTCAATGCCTTCTGGAGACTATATCTGGTCATCACCTCTTCTTCATGCTTCTCAATGCTAGCCTTCAACTGCTTCTCGAGGTCAGAAATTTGCTGCTTCAGCTTATCTTCCCTCTTCTTATTGTTGGTCAGCGTAGCATTCCATGTCTTATTACAAGAAGAGATCTCTTGGTGAGCGGCGTCGAGTGCTTTCTTCTTTGCCTCCAACATGTCGTGAGAGCTTCTGAACTCTTGACCCAGACGTTCGCGCTTCCTTTTCTCCTCAGTCAACTCAGCCCCTAGTCTGTTTACTAGCTCGATCTGTTGTTGGAAAGAACGTACAACCTTATTCTTCTCACTCCGCATCTGAGCTAGCTCCCTCTCTAACTCTTCATTAATCTTCATCAAGGCTTCCTTTTCCTTCACGACTTGCTCGTAGGCCTCCATAGGAACAGTGGTTGGCTCTTCCACCGGAATATGAACGGGGACCGGAGCAGCTGGAAATGGCATCAATATCTGTCTGGCTCTCTCCTGAATCCAAACTTTGTAGGGTGCATATGCCTGGCAATCATTCTTCCCTAACAGCGGTTTCCCCTTTCGGTTAATACGCGTCCAGGCATGCCGAAGCTTGGCTAGCAGCTCTCCACTCAAATCACCGGTGAAGTACAAAGATTCCTGTACTTCTTCATCCTGAGGCGGGTTCTTCAGCGCATATCCAAACTGGCGGACGAACAAAGACGGGTTGTAGTTGATGCACCCTTTTCTCCCTATCAACGGAACATTAGGATACCCAGAACAACTGCAAATAAGCTCGGACCCCAACAGATCTCGATCAAACCACTCAATGTCTTCAGCAGTTAACCTCATCATACGCTCTGGCCAGTCAGATGTGGTTGCACTATCTACAAAAGGTCCCTTCGAAGGAAGATGGCTCTTGAACCACATGGGCAGCAGAGGCACGCAACAAGAGACGTTCTTGCCTCTCCTGTTCTCATTCCTGTAGTGCATCGAATGGTAGAAGTCGCCGATCAGCGTAGGCACTGGGTTGCCAGCAGCAAACAGATGAAATGCATCCATGTCCACGAAGTTTGGGAAATTGGGAAACAACACTATTCCATAAATGCATAGGGCCAAAATAGCGTTAAAGACCACCCAACACCCATTCTTGGCGTATTATTGAGCCTTACTAACCAGAAACCGGAGAGAGAAACCCGGAACCCCTCGCCACGAAGTCATCAACAACTCAGAAGCACTCATGTGCAAGGCTTTAGCTAGATCCTCCAACTTAGGTTCAGCGGCAAAGTGAATAAAAGGAACTGCATTCTGAACCGGCAACTCAGTAAACTCTACATACTCCTCCATGGTAGGCCCCAAAATGAAGTCAGCGAGTGTGAAGCATCTCAAGGCCGGGTCATAGAATTGCATCAGCGTGAACAGCCCGTTCAACTCATCATCAGTGGATCTGCGAACCAAACCCAACAGCCGTCCATAACTCTGCCTGAAGCTTCTACGGACCTCCTCATCAGCAAGAGAAATCAGACCCAGGAGTGGAGTAATATCAGGGATAGGTAGCTTATAAGCAACTGTCATCCTCAAACCAGCCATGATCAATACTCAGAAGTCCAGACACTAGAACCGGGGGATATGCAAATGCACCTGCAGCACAGACACACGTTAATGGGATGCAATGATAATGATTATGCAAATAATGCAATGCAAGCGACATGCGACAGGGACCAAGTGCTATAGCTGAGAAGCCTGGGCCATATCAAGAGTCTCAGATAGACCCTCAAATACTCATCAATCCCTGGTCTCAGATAGACCTAACACAAAGCTCCAACATCGGTCTCTGATAGACCCATAATATAACCCCAACTGGTCTCTGACAGACCTCAAACCATAACTCCAACTGGTCTCTGACAGACCTCAAACCTGGTCTCTGATAGACCTCACAACTATCCATAAATACCCAGGATCTCTGATCGAGAAATAACCGGTATCTGAAGGTCTAGTTACCTGCATAACCCCAAACCCTCTCACAGGTGGATGTCCTAGTAACTGACAAAGGTATGGCATCCTATGCGGTCGTCGGTGTCACAGACTTTCAGGGTTGATGATACGATTCCCAGAAGGAGTGGCATCATCAAATCCTGAAGAGGCCTCACTTAGCCAACTTCCAAATGATCGGTCCCCAGAGTCGACAATCCAACTAACCAGTAACCCGAGCCACCCAAAGGGCAGGACAGGAGGCCAACCAGAAGAATCTCGTCTGAGTGTAGATTTCGCGGGACACTAGGACATGCAAAGCACGTGCGCGCCCACTAATCTCTACTCTAAGTCTAGGTGCACTCAAGCCCAGGTCCGGCTTATCTCTCAATCATGGAACACCCATCAAACCCACAATACAGCAATAATAATAATAATAAAATGCTGAAATGTAAATGCAGAAATGTAAATCCATACAAAATCCTCGACGGGAAAACAAGCGCTAGGATCGACTCTCTTAAGGGACGTTGGACCCCAAATGCATAAGAACTATCATAGTCCTTAGCAGCCAGGGTAGATACGTCATATCATATGGCGACTACACTATTTCATTTTTCTATAAATAAGACTGCACACTCATCTGTTACTCCACAACAATTATCACAAATATCATCAACTCTCCACAACAATTATCACAAATATTTTCAACTCAATCTAAAAGTATGTCTGCATTCTTAAATCAACGTTCATCGTCATCATCATCATCGGAGGAGCCGCTTCCAACATTTCCACTTATGAAAAGAAATGCCTTAGTTTATTTTTCAGCAACAAAGCCTCTGATGAAAGTCCTACTCTGGAACACGCAGACCTTGAAGCATTTGCATAGGAAACTGAACCATTGGCTAGAAGGAGATATTGCTGCAGGTGAAAATATAAGGAAAATTGAGAGGCTAGTTGAGGAGTCAGGTCGAAATGGAGTTACTCGTGATTGGAGAAAAGTGGAAAATGATGCTGGTGTCCTTATGAAGATGTTAACACCAAAGAAAATTATCTTGATGGTTGTAATATCCTAGACAAGTTGATGCATTGAGTTGTTTTATTTGGGTATGTTGTTGTTATTTTCTGATTATTATTTTGGTACTAGTTTATGTTGTTGTTAATTATTGCTGTTGAGATATTAAGTTATGTTTGTTTAAGTTATGTTGCTGTTAATTGTAATCGCTTAGGTATGCTATCAATAGAATAAAATTTTTTGTTAATATAAAGAGACAAGGTTACATTTAAAACTATGATCTTGTGATTGATCCTACATTGGGATATTTTGTACGATTGTATCCCAGCTGCCGGCACGGACTACATAATCTGACCATTTTGTTTGCTGTATATTCTCTGTTCAAATACGCGTGTTATTAGAGTGACCCTTTTTCTTTTTACGCATCAAATCATTATGCCAGACAATTTATCCTTCATACGGAGGCCAATAGTCCTCCTTTGCTACCACCTGAAAGCTAGTGATGTAGACATTGTATAGACTAATGACTTAGTGAACAACAGAAAGACAATTAGTTGGGTCCTGGTGAGCCTTCGAACATGCTGCTATAATATGGGAGCAAGGCATACGAAATGCCTGAAACTTTCCACAATCACACCAACTCCTATCTAGTTCCACTCGATAACATCCCCTAGGTCTCCCTTTATTGTGATCAATTGACTCTGCAACACTAAACCAACCTTTATTACGACCGAAGACTGTGACTATATGTGTGTTAGCTTTGGCAGCTTCGTCCTTCATGAATTTTATTGAACTATTACTATACAGATGCTCAGATTGTAAGACAGAACCCCACTTTGTACGTTTGATATCAAAAAGTGCCCCGGGCCTAAAATATGTTGCCCTTACCAAAGCAGTTATCGGTAGGTTTCGGATTCCCTTGAATACATAATCCATTGATTCAACGAGGTTTATTGTCTTGTTCCCCCATCGCTGGCCATTGTCGTATGCTCTTGTCCATTTATCTAGTTGAATATTATCAATCCATCTTAATGCATCTGCGTTTGTCAGTCTGATCTCATCACGAAAGTGTTTGGAAGTAGGCTCTATTAGTGCATACCCTGCGTTCACAACCTTCTTCCTTAGCTTTTTGTCTTTGATCTCCCGCATGAAATTTTGAGCGATGTGTCTTATGCAATACACATGGTTTAAGGGAGGATTCTACCAATCGTTATCAAGATTCTTGTATGCACTCTCGATTGATGGGTGTCTATCAGAGATTAAACATAAGTTAGGTTGGGAAGAAACGTATAAGCAAATATTTTTTAGGAAAAAGCTCCAACCCCCAACAGTTTCCCCTTCAACTAGAGCGAAGGCGATTGGAAAAATGTTGTTGTAGCCATCCTGTGCCACGACCATGAGTAACATACCCATATATTTCCCGTACAACCATGTGCCATCAATTTGAATAATAGGTTTACAATATGCAAAGCCTTTGATACATGGTTCAAATGCCCAGAAGAGTCTGTGGAAAATGCCATTTCCACTAACACAAGCCCCGTCTGGCGTATACGCCGACAATGTCTCCAAGATAGCAACAATCCTTGGAGCATATTGTTTAATTGCCACAAAGTATTTTAGAAGTTCTTTGTAAGACTCCTCCCAATTTCCAAACACCATTTCAACCGCTTTAGTCCTAGCTATCCATGCTTTCCTGTACGAAGGAGTATAGTTGTATCTTTGAACCATATTCGAGATTATGATACTCACCTTTAAACAAGGGTTGTCGCTAATGACTGACATAATTTCATTGCATATCAATTGAGAGCTAATATTATGATGATCTTGCATTGGATTCATGATTATACAAGTGTGCTCTGGACCCATTGACAATATCTTCCATGAATCACTTCTCTTCCGGAAAGAAGTTGTTAATCGAAACGGACACACCTCGTTATGACAATAGATCTTATGCAGAGTCAAATTCGTTCGATCGACACTATAATCTGCTGATAAGTCCATGTGATATTGTTTTATAGCTCGGACACAATCTTCTTTGTACGAAAATTGTCTCCCTCTTTTAATACTCCTTTTGTTTGCAAGTATGGATTGTAAAAAATATCTGTTGATGGTTCATCTTCACCTAAGTTGAGACATGTGTCGCTACTGCGAAAATCGGCGCCGGCTGACAGAAGAGTCGCCACCGTGCGTTATTTATCCCTCGGAGCGGGAAAGGAAACGCTCGAAGTAAACCTCGCAAAAACGGGAAAAGGTATGGTCATCGCAACCAAAACCTGAGTTCGGGAGTCGGTTACGCAAGGGGAAGGTATTAGCACCCCCCACGTCCATCGTACTCGATGGGATCCACGCTTGCTTGGTTTGTACGGATTACACTTCTATCTAAACTAAAGGATGAGGTCTGAAAAGAAAAGAAAACATGACTCGGAAAAGCATCGCACTTTATGCCTACGTATTCCCGTCTGGAACGAGAAATCAGAGTCAACGTAGTTCGCCTAACTACGGGGGAAAATGGGTGAAGGTTGCTCGCTAGGATATCGCATCCTATGCCTACGTACTTCCACACGGCATGGAAGATCAGAGCAAACGTAGTTCGGGCTGCGCACGACACAAGCTGTTCAAGTGTCTTTTATGAAAAATCTCACCTTAAACAAGGGTTTTCTTATTGCAAAAAAAGGTTGATGTTTGTTCAAATCTTTTGACGGAAGAAATGAATTAATCTCTGTTATAACCTTTATTAGTGTTTTTCTGTTGTTTTGAAGGAAGAAGAGATGACACTCTATAAATCCTAGGGTTGAAAAAGGGGAATAAAATCTACCCTAATGTTATCATGCATGGGTGAACACCTAACGTCTATCATGCTCCTCTCTTGCACAGAGAGAAACAGAGCTCCTAAGGGAATAGACGGAAACAGAAACAACAGATATATACAATAAAGCAGTAAAATGCATGGATGCAACAATACAAGCGAGGCAAGGGAGTCCCACTCAACCTTGAACCTAGAAAACAATAGGCAAAAGTGAACAGGATTCACTTTCAACCCAACAAGTTAAACAGCAAACAATACAATCCGGGAAATTCACACAATACATCAAAATAAAACAGCTAAAGCTAAACAGCAAAGCAGTCTTCATCAGCATCAGCAACTATCTTCAGGCTTCAAACAGACATCAGTCTTTATCCTCAATCTCCCAATGGCTTTTCTTCAAGTCCTGACCTCCAAGCTGAGGAATCAATCACAGGAATAAATTGGGTGTTAAGCAAGTAGTTGACCACCAAGGGTGGCAAACAGACTGCTATCAACACAAAGAAATATTTCTCTCAAGATTTCTATCTCTTAGACATTAGCACCAAGCCTTCCAAAGGAAGGGGGTGAGTGTCTTAGAGAGACTCTGCATCACAGAGAAGGATGGAGGCAATCAAGACCTTCCATGTTTGAGAATCAAGTTGTCTACTCTAGAGCTCTGCCTAACTCCTAGATCCTATAGACTTCAACAGCTACCAGCAAGAGATACTCCTCATCAACTCTGGAAGTTGGTCTTCAATCTCTGATCTTCAACTGGGCTTCATCATCACAGGCTTCAGCTCTCCCCCAAGTCCCAAACAATCCCAATACCCCACACACAGACAAAACATAACCCTAAAGAGGGCACACCACACAATCAACCAATATAAGCAATATACCAATAGCAGTAGGGGAATCCTAATAATTTCTAAGGGATCTATCCTATACCCATAACCCCTATAGTCCCATACCCCAAAATCAACTCAAAAATTCCTAAAAGAATTAATCTATCTCACACATGCTCACTTAAAAACCCTAATTTTGATCACACTAATCTCCCCTAATAAAATCACCTAAAATTAAATTCTAAAATCATTAATTAAATCCTATACACAAGTTGAAGTCCTAAACTAATCAACCTAAAAAGAATGGATTAAAAATGCTAAAGCACCTACTCAAACTAAAATCACCAAATTTGAGTACTAAACTAAACTCATTAAAATGCTATTTACAAGAAAAATGCATGAAAAATATTAAAACAAAATAAAATGCCATTTTTATTATTTAATATTTTTCTAGACAGAATTATTGACCTAGAGAAAAAAGAACCAATTAAAAACAAGCCATTTTCCATTTTTTATGATTTTTTAAAGGTGAGAAAAAATATAAAAGAAAATAAAATCACAAAATAGAAATAAAATGGGAGGGGGTGCTATAAGCATACACGCCTAGTTATAATCTCAGGTGGGCCATAAAATGGGGGCGCGAATATCATTTATGCAAGGCCCACGAAGCATCAGAAATTCAATTAAAAATATAAAAGAAAATGGACAAACTCTCGGTGCAGAAAGTAACGAATTCAAGTGCATTTCTCATTGGGCTTCCAATTGGGGGTGGGGATAGCACGCTGATCCAAGGCCCATGGTGGTACGTTTAGTGAAACGCATCGTTTGATGCTGGTCAGCTCCCTCCATTTTCTTCTTTGAACGTCAGCCACACGATGCGATTAAAAGGTCAAATAAAAGAATCAATCCAACGGTCAATGGTCATCGTCCCCAATCATGAAGCTAGGGTTTCAGAAATTCACAGCTTCCATGCATGCAATCAAGCTCATCGTGCTCCCTCAATTCACAATGAAATTCAAAAGTTCCAAAACCAAAATTGGTCTACTCTTTCCCAGGAACACGATTACACGCACAACTTCCATTAAAACCCACTATATCTCCCAAACAGAAAGCATGAACACACGGGTTCAGACAAATTGCACTGATATCAAGCATGGTACTTCTTGGTATTAATGGCATCATCTTGCTCATGGTGTTGCACTGATTTCATTAAGCCATTACATGATCATTATCACTCAATATCCAGCCTAATCTTAACCATCAAAGAATCATCACCCTGTTATGGAACCTCATAGAACTCTCCCTAATTCTCAGGAATCACTCACCTAAGGTCTCTAAACATGATTACCCTAACCATTTCATCTAATAATGCATAAATAAAGGGATTCGAATGCTTTTGCAAAACTGAAAAATGGTGATGGCAGATATATCTACACTCCAATCCAATGCTTGAAACTGGTCACAAATGGTCTTCAATGGCTGAGAATCTTTCTGTTTGCAAGATCTTGGATGGACAATGCTTGGATTGTGAGATTGAATCCAACTTGCTTCACTTGCAATTTGGAAGCTACACCTTCACACACTCATCAATGGCCACTTTAATTTATGTGCACTTGTTCAGTAGGATCCAAGGAATTGATTTGGTGAGAAAAATTCAATGGAAAGGAAGAAGAAAATGGAGTTTGACATTGATTTGCAAAAATGGAGAAAATGGTATATCACTCTCTCTTCACACTCTTTTCACCAACCCTTTGCACCAATGATTCACTCTCAATATATAGATGATGATGGATAGATCTAGAAGGTTTTAGAATGATCTTAGAGGATTCTAGAAAGTGGTGGAAAGTTCATGGAATTCTCATGTGATGATACTTTGAATCATCTCATATCATGCTTGCATCCTTTGTATATTTGTGTCAAAATCTCCTCTCATGAGTTATTGACATGGTATGTGTGAAAAAACCAATCTCCTTGCCTTGAAATTCACCTTATGCCAAGTTTCCCATACTTGCCTTATTATGCAAGTAACAAAAATACAAAGCAAGTCCAACAATTAACCCCTAACTCAAAAAAGTGGCTGAACCAATGTCTCTAAAATGATGTTTGGAATCAATTTGGTGTATTGGATGACCCATTTTGGATTTGTAGATCTCTCAAACCAATTTTTTATTTCAACTTTTTCAACTTATATGCCTTTTTTAGGTCATTTTTCACCAACTTTGGTCAAGTCTCATTCCATGCATTTCCAAACCTTAATGACTTCTTTTCTAGACTTAAAATGGCATTTTGAGCAACTTTGATGTTGTGAAGTTTTTCATTTGAAGCTTCCTTGTATGAGTTTTAGGCATAGGCTAAGAATGACCTGTAATCCTCAGATGACCAAAATACCCTTTGCTTGACAAGACCATAAGTAGAGTTCCACAAATCATATGAAGGCATACCATACCTTTATAGAAATCTAAGACAAAGAGGAACAACTCTTATGTTGGCCAGGAATCCATTTGAAATATCTTTGAAGGTCAAAAATTGCTTGGAAGACAGACAACTTTCACAGACAAATTTCAGTGCCCTCAGATGACCTGTAACTTGCAAGAGCTATAACTTGAGTTCTATAAATCATCTTGATGGCTTCCACCACTCAAATTAAAGCTATGAAGATACTCTACAAGTTTCATGTGGACCAAGAATTCATATGAAGCTTGAATCTTGAGTTACACTGCTTTGAAGTTTGACCTAAATCAGGGGATTTTACACTGAAACCCTAATTTAGTAACTCCATTTCTCCTTGACTCCTGCTGATTTTTCTTTAGCACAACATCATATCCATATCCATATAGCAAATAATGAATCCCACAATCTTCAAATGCTCCTTGATTCCCTTCAAAACACTTCTTTGACCTAGTGTTGACCTAGTGTTGACCCTAGTTGGCTGACTTCAACTGAGGCTCTTGCAATCATTCCAATGACTTGGTTCTCCTCACAAATGATCATCTAGGCTCTTCATAACATCCATACATACCTCATACTCTTGGCTCATAGCTCACACACCCTCTGATGATCCCCAAATAACTTCAAGATAGAAGAGAACTTACTAATCAACCCATCAGCTCTTCAAGGCTCAAATTCTTCCCTGATGACCTGAGTAGTCTTGAATATGAATGAAACCCTTAGATATGTCTCTTGAGATAAGAATAGCACCTTGATCCCCTGTTAAGATAGCTTGCCCATGCTATGCAATGCAGATGAACACACTATGTACATGATGACAATGCAAATGATTATGCAATTGAAACATAAACCTAGGTTAGAAAAGGTTGGGCAAATTTTGGGGTGCAACAGCTGCCCCTATTCAAGCGACTTGGACCCGACTGGATGAAGAGCGCGCAGCCTTCAGACATTCGCGGCACGAGACGGTTGAATACGAAAGAACCCGGAAATTTGCCAACCGCAAAAATAAATTGCGAAAACGACTACTGCTTGGGAAAACCCTGGGAAATGGCTTCTGTTGTCACAACAACAACTTGCCATCCATCTGTCAATCTGTTCTGTAAAATAGTCTGATATTGTCTGCAGACCACTCCATTCCGAAGAAATGAGCATACACCAAACAACGAGAAATTGTTGACATCACTTATCAACCTCTGTTGATATCACTTATCAACCTCTGTTGATCTCACTTATCAACCTCTGTTGATCTCACTTATCAACCAAACACACGCTAACCAGCGGGAGAAATATTGACTTCACTTGTCATGTTGACTTCACTGATCAACCTTTCGTATCCTGAAGAAACGAGCAAACGCTTAACTAATCGAGACAATGTTCGAAAACATGAACAACCGACTCTGTGGGGAAACGAGAAACTTAACTAAGTAACTCTGAGGTCAATCCTGACGACTGCCGTCAAACACCTGCTGGGGACTTAACCAAGCACCCTTGTTGAAAAATACGAGGAATTTAACCAAACACCTCCTATAGCAAGCTCCCTGCTGGAGACTATGAGGGACTTAATCTAGCAACTCATTGAAGTAACATCCTGCTGGAGAACATAACTCTGTTGGGGGAACTACGGGTAACGACCCGAAAATCTGTATTACCGTCTTATAATGCTGACTCCACAGCCTCCTGAGAAGGACTCAGCTGGGGAATACAAGTAACTTAACCAAGCGACTTGTCGAAGAATACCCTGACGGGGACTACGAGGAACTTAACCAAGTATCTCGTTGAAGACCACCCGCTGGGGATTATACCTCTACTGGGGTAACTGCGGGCAACCACCCAAAATCTGTACCATGCTATCTCCATAGTACTCTGAGAAAGGACTCGGCTGAGGAGAAAGAGAAATGCTTGACCAAGCAACTCTACTAGGGGAATATGCCATGACGAACACGATCACTGCGTGTGCTGCAATAGGACAAACATGATCACTGCGTGTATTGACCAACAACCCCCAAAATGATGTCAACACGATCACTGCGTGTGCCATAAAACCAAACCATTTAATAGGACGAATACGATCACTGCGTATACCGGCCGACAAACCCAACTGATACGATGACCCACGATTACTGCGTGCTCTGCATCACAAGTTCCCATGGTACTATTGACACGATCACTACATGCTATACGCATACGGTCACTACGTATCTCGAACACGATCACTGCGTGTTTGAACACGATCACTGCGTGTTCTGAGCCACGATTCTCTTGACTGGAGAAGACACGATCCCTGCGTGCTGTGTGCCTCAACTAACCCACATAACTGGACGAATACGATCACTGCATATCCTAACCATACATAGGGTAAACGCGATCACTGCGCGCCTCATGTCACGGCCCTCTTGACTGGAGGAAACACGATCCCTGCGTGCTGCGACATAACTTCAAACATGGAACGAATACGATCACTGCGTACTTCGGCCTTCAACAACCAGATGAACATGTTCACTGCGTGCATAACGGACAAATACGATCACTGCGTATACCGATCAACAAAAACTGGATGAACACGATCACTGCGTATCAACCCATAATCACTGTAGAACGGACGAATACGATCACTGTATATATCGACCAACAAAATCTGGATGAACACGATCATTGCGAGTCCATCTATAACCACTGTATAATAGACGAATACGATCCCTGCGCATATCGACCAACAACATCATATGATATGGTAAACACGATCACTGCGTGTCCTGCTTAATAAAAACCCCGAAATGATGTCAACACGATCACTGCGTGCCTTTCAACACAACCTTCTCAGATCGGGACGAATACGATCACTGCGCCATTCGACCACAGATACACATAACACGGTCAACACGATCACTGCGTGTCCTACAACATGAACCCCATAAAAGAGACAAAATACGATCACTGCGCACTTGGGCCACAAATCAACTTTTAAAATCAACACGATTACTGCGTGCCTGACCACAAATCAACATCTCAAAATCAACACGATCACTGCGTGCTTTACAATATGAACCCCATAGATGGTACCAATACGATCACTGCGCATTTTGACCACAAAATCCACATCTTCCTGAAACCACGATTTCACTTATCGGCAGGGAACAACATATCTGAAACTGAAGAGGTAACCACCTGGCTTATGTTTCAACAATGCATGTTTGATACTGACGTAATGCTTCCACACTGCATGGAATTGCTACGTACTCGCGTGAAGTGCAAATGCTCATGATGCATGCTTATGCGAAGAGTTGCCTCAGCAAAATAAATGCCGAAGCCACACTGGATCCGCTGGGGATGACCGGAATACTACCGATACGCTTCCAGCAAAATAAATGCTGGGAAGATGAACTAACTCCGCTGGGGGATAACCATCCTGCTAGGAAAGTAGCTCACGAACTCAAAACTCCAAAATCTGCTGAGAATGATCCTCCTAACGAGGAAGAGCGGCTTGCTGGGGAAAGAAAGGACAATCCTGCTCAGGAAAACTCCTTTCAGCAGCTCCAACCACCTGGTCACACTCTGTGGGGAACCTCTCCTGCTATCACTGAGCTGGGGAAATCATCCTGCTATCACTGAGCTGGGGATTGAACTACACATTCTGATTTGCACTGCACAAAAACTCTCTGGGGAGTTAATCGCATCCATCTCGACCTTCACTGGGGAGGACTCTGCTCAGTTCGATAAGCCAATTCTGATCTACTGAAAATACATTGCTTTTCTTTCGACGCAATCTCAACTATCCTGGGGAGATAACATTCAGTTTTGCCTGGGGCGACTTCACTGGGGAAAGCCACAACATTCGACCTCTGGAGAGGGTACCAGCCTGCCATGGACTCTGGCGGGGAACTTTACGAGCTTTCAAATACCTGCAAAAGTCAACAAGCAAACACAAGGCAATCTATGCAAAAGGAAACATCTTAGTAATCACCCATGACAACCGTTCAGGTAATTTTGGTTTTAACAATCATTGGCCGAGGCCCGCCTGTTTACACGCATGTAAGTTTATCAAAACATCGGCGCTTTTTACAAACAAAACTGCAAAAAATTAAAACCAAAGTCACACACTACACTGAATAAACACTTTATTGATATCAGCCTGAGAATAGGCAAGATTTGTACATCGGATGCAACTCCTGAAAAGAGGTAGTTACACATACACAAAATGCAGAAGTATACAAATATACAGAATAAAATTTGTACACATGTCGGCAACGTGTTACAGACGAACACCATGAACCGATCCTCCTATGACTCGTAGGACTCTGACGCTTCCCCGATCTTTGTCTTCGGAAGGAATTGCTTTGGATAATTGACCCCCAGATGCTCCCGAACCGCTAAACAATCAAACCTGGACCGCAGTCATTTGCTTCTCAAATCCCTAACTTTTGCATGAATCGCCCTTTGCGGGTTTTTGATTCACCGGGATACCCTTTTTTGCCGAAGCCGCCCAGTGTAGGTTTTCGACTTCGCGGGTGTACATTTTTTCAATTTATCCCTAACTTTTGCCCGAACCTTTTTATTCTGTTTTTGGTTCGCCAGGATGCCCCATTTTTGCCTGGACTCTCTTTTTACTGTCCAGCGGGTCAATTTTTTAAGCAAAGTATTTTTTAACTGCGTCCGAGTTTACAGGGGACGAAAAGTCTTCACCATCCATGGTGGATAACAATAAGGCTCCTCCGGAGAAGACCTTTCTCACGACGTATGGACCTTCGTAATTGGGATCCACTTGCCCCTGTGATCCGATTGCGGCGGGAGAATCTTCTTCAGCACAAGATCACCCGTCTGAAAGCTTCGAGGTCGAATCTTCTTGTCGAACGCTTTCTTCATCCGGCTCTGATACAGCCTACCATGTGCAATGGATGCCAATCTTTTCTCATCTATCAAACTCAGCTGATTCAATCTGCTTCTCACCCATTCTGCCTCTTCCAGCTTAACATCAAGCAAAACCCTCAAAGATGGTATCTCAACCTCCAATGGCAGGACAACCTCCATGCCATATACTAGTGAGAACGGTGTTGCCCCGGTTGATGTACGCACTGTAGTACGATAACCGTGCAAAGCGAATGGCAGCATCTCATGCCAATCCTTATACGTTACCACCATCTTCTGAACAATTTTCTTTATGTTCTTGTTGGCCGCTTCCACAGCGCCGTTCATCTTGGGTCTGTAGGGAGACGAATTATGATGCTCGATCTTGAAATCCCGACACAAATCTTTCATCATCTTGTTGTTTAAATTCGAACCATTATCAGTAATGATCCGTTCAGGAATACCGTATCTGCAGATTATATCCTTCTTGATGAATCTGGCCACCACTTGCTTCGTCACATTGGCGTAAGATGCTGCTTCCACCCACTTGGTGAAGTAATCAATCGCAACCAGAATGAAGCGATGCCCATTAGAAGCAGTAGGCTCAATCTTGCCGATCATATCAATCCCCCACATGGAGAAAGGCCATGGTGAAGCCATAACATTCAGTGGACTGGGTGGCACATGGATCTTATCAGCATAGATCTGGCACTTGTGACACCGCTTGGTAAATTTGAAACAGTCAGTTTCCATTGTTAACCAATAGTACCCTGCTCGCAACAACTTTCGAGTCATAGCATTCCCACCTGCATGTGTTCCAAAAGTCCCTTCATGGACCTCTTCCATGAGTAATTTGGCTTCCTTCTCGTCCACACACCGGAGGAGTACCGAATCGTGGTTCCTTCTATACAACACGCCGTCGGGATTCAGATAGAAGTTGCCTGCTAATCTCCTTAGAGTCTTCTGATCACGACTGGATGCCCCAGCCGGATATTCCTTATTCTTCAGGAAATTCTGCACGTCGAAATACCATGGTTTACCGTCAGATGCTTCATCGATTGCAAACACAAAGGCCGGCCTATCAAGGCGAGAGATGACGATGCTGGGAGCCTCATTCCAGCGGTTGACTTTGTACATCGAGGATAACGTTGCAAGGGCGTCTGCCATTTGATTCTCCGCCCGAGGTACATGATGAAACTCCACCCTATCAAAGAAAGGTAGCAACCTTCTCGCATAATTCATGTACGACACCAGATTAGGTTGGCGCGTCTCCCACTCTCCCTTAATCTGATTCACAACCAATGCTGAATCCCCATATACATCCAGATTCTTAATCCTCATATCAATAGCTTCCTCTAACCCCATAATGCAAGCTTCATACTCGGCTTCATTATTCGTCACTGAAAAAGTCAATCTGGCTGTGAATGGGATGTGCGACCCGTGGGGAGTTGTAATGATTGCCCCGATCCCACTACCGTATGAATTGACAACCCCATCAAAAATCATTTGCCACTGGGAACTCCGCTCGGGACCTTCACTAGGAAACGACTCATCACAATCTTTAGCCTTCAAGTACATTATGTCCTCATCAGGAAACTCAAACTTCATAGGCTGATAATCCTCAATTGGCTGTTCGGCGAGATATTCGGACAGAACACTTCCCTTAATGGCCTTCTGGGAAACATACTGGATATCGTATTCTGTCAATACCATCTGCCATCTAGCAATCCTTCCAGAGAGCGCTTGTTTCTCAAACACATATTTGATCGGATCCATCTTCGATATCAGCATGGTTGTATGATTTAGCATGTACTGTCTTAGGCGTTTGGCAGCCCACGCCAATGCACAACACGTCTTTTCGAGCATAGAGTATCGAGATTCACAATCCGTGAACTTTTTACTCAAGTAGTAAATTGCATGCTCTTTCCGCCCTGTCTCGTCATGTTGACCGAGAACACAACCCATGCTGTTCTCCAGAACCGTCAGGTACATAATCAGCGGTCTCCCCGCTACTGGGGGTATCAACACCGGAGGTTCCTGCAAGTATTCTTTTATCTTTTCAAATGCCCTTTGGCAATTGTCATTCCAGACCATCGCTTGATCTTTCTTTAACAGCTTGAATAATGGTTCACACGTGGTCGTTAGGTGAGAGATGAACCTAGCAATGTAGTTCAACCTCCCTAAGAATCCGCGGACTTCTTTTTCGGTTCTCGGTGCTGGCATTTCTTGTATTGCTTTTATTTTTGCAGGATCGACCTCGATTCCTTTCTTGCTCACAATGAACCCCAGTAGTGTAATACCCCAAATTTTACCCTTTCTTTTTTTTTTATTTTAAATTCTTATTAACTTAATAAATTAACCTTTTTTTTAAATCTTGTTTTTTTAACTAATAATAATTTAATTAACCTTTTTTATAACTTTACTAATGTTTTTTTATTAACTTTTTTTTTCTACTTAGTTTATTTATTTAAGTCATTTTAAGCTCTTCTTACTAACTTTTAGGATTTAGATTAAAATTTAACTTTTTTTTCTTTTCTTTAAAGAGTAAATTTTTTATAACCTTTTTTAAATTAATTTCTAACACTTTTTTTTTAATCAAATTCTAATACTTTTTTTTAAATAAAAATCTAATACTTTTTTTTAAAGTTAAATCTTTTTTTTCTAACTTTTTTTAAAACTAAATCTTTTTTTTCTAACTTTTTTAAAGTTAAATATTTTTTTCTAACTTTTTTTAAAACTAAATCTTTTTTTTCTAACTCCTCTTTAAAGTTAAATCTTTTTCTAACTTTTTAAAATTAAAACTTTTTTTCTAACTCTTTAAAGTTAAATCTTTTTCTAACTTTTTAAAATTAAAACTTTTTTTTCTAACTCTTTAAAATCAAATCTTTTTTCTAACTATTTTAAAAGTTAAATCTTTTTTTTCTACCTTTTAAAGTTAAATCTTTTTTCTAACTTTTTTTAAAGTTAAATCTTTTTTTCTAACTCTTTTTAAAAAAATTAAATCTTTTTTGTCTAACTCTTTTTAAAAATTAAATCTTTTTTTTCTCTAGCTTCTTTTTAAAATTAATTTTTTTTTTCTAACTTTTTTTTAAAATTAAATCTAAATCTTTTTTTTGACACCTTTATTTTTCAAATTAAAATTCTAAATTCTTTTTAAAATTAAATTCTAACGCCCTTTTCTTTTTCTTTTTTTTAAATTTTAAATTCCTTTTAAAATTAAATTCTAACAGTTTTTAAAATAATTCTAACATTTTTTAAAACCAACATTCAAATATTTTTTTTTTATTCTAACTCATTTTTTTTTAAACTCTAATTTTTATTTAACTTGAAACTCTAATCTTCTTTGCTAACTTTTTAAATTTAAATCTCAACACTTTTTTAATCTAATCCAATCTTAATGAATTCCAGATAGAGTTAAATCAAATCAATCAGATCAATCATCACCATCATTGAATCAGATCTGAAATCATCATAAAAATCTACTCAAATCAAATCCGAGATTGAAAAAGATTGAGATATTCAAATTAAATCTGAGATTAGAAAAGATTTAAAAATCAAGTATAAAAGGGACGGAAATCATAACAAGAAAGGAGAACTTTTTTTCGTAAAATCCAAGCAAACCCCGTCAAAAATCCTCTAGCCTCAGGACAAAGCATCATCGGCCATCATCATTCCGTAAGGATCAAAAAATATAATTACAATTTTTGTGTTGCTTTTCATGTTTTTCAGGAGAAAGAGATGAAGAAGACAAATCGGCGGCCATGCAAAAGAAGAAGAAGATAACATCCGTGAGAGGCAAACAAGAAGGAGAGGAACACACGCAAACTCAGAGAGCAGAGAGAAGAAGAGTGATGACCGGCCCAACCCTCTTTTTTATTATTTATTGTTTTTCCATTTGTTATTTTATTTTGTTTATCTTTTTTTAAAAAAATCAAGAAGACCCTTTCTTTTTTATAATCAAAAACCTTTTTCAAATTAATTAAAACTCTTTTTAAATAAAATAATCAAATGTTTTTTCAAATAATAAAACTTTTTTATAACTTTAAAGTAAAACGTGTTTTTAACTAACATTAAGATTTTTTAAATTAAACCAATTGTTTTTTTTAATGATTAAATCTTTTTTTCAAAATATTATCACTAAAACTCCTTTTTTAGAATAATTAACCAAACTTTCACTTTTTTATTAATAAATTTTTTTAAAACTCAAAACTCTTTTAATTAAAATTGATCTCTCTTTTCACAAATTTAAATCCTTGGTTAAAAAGACCATAAAAGTCCTCCAAAATTCATACGGTTTGTTTCTCGTTCAATTTTGATTTCGTTTTCGTCTAACTCCACATACTGACATTTTTGTTTGTTTTGTTTCTTGCAGCTATTATGTTCAATTTGAAACTTATTTTCGGTTTTATATTTAGCTATTATAATTGTAACTGCTTATGGGATGTAATTGTGCGAGACAATTGTCGCATTTATCTTTCCGCACTTTATTTTCTGCCGTTGTATGTATATTCAATTTCATCGCATCTTTATAATTAATTTCACTCCTCCGAAGGAATTAGGTCTAGCCGTTTGACCGCCGTGTCAGTAGTCCTCAACGTCAAACCCTTGCGACCTCACAAACCCTAATTTTCACAAATGCCTCGCCGCAGGCAAGATTACAATTTTACCCCTAGCATTAGGTCAAAGAGCCGCCGCGCTCATTTTAGGGTTTCCCGCCGCGGAATCCCTAACCTAACCTAATTTAACCCTAATTACAACTTAACAATTCAACGTAGAGATTTGGAGTTTCTACACTCCACGTAAGCGTGTCCTTAAGATGCGTTTATTCCCCTTGAGACCTTGACCACAGTCAAGAAGTTTCTAACCTCCCTATTGAGGGGAACTACGATTACTCTGATTCCACTCCCGTAAGGATACGTAGGCACAAGATGCGATGTCTTGCCGAGTAAACTTAGAATTAACCCCTTAGGTTTACTTTCTCACTTTTAATCCCTTTGTACATATATCTTAAGCAAATAAATAAGGCAAATAGTAAGCATTTGAACAAAAGGTTCCTGTAGAGTACTACAGAGGTTTAGGGTGCTAATACCTTCCCTAAATTTAACCAACCCCCGAACCCTAGATCTTTCCCCGCATCGTGTTTACGATGCAAAAATAGGTTTTCCCTCTTTTGACCTTTTCCTTCGGATAAATCAAAGAGCGGTTGTGAATTGAATTGCGATTCAAACTCATTAATAGTTTGTGATCCTATTTCCACCGCAACAAGTAGCTTCCCGAATCTCACTCCGAAGGTACATTTATTTGGATTCAGCCTCAGCCTGAATTTCCTCAGCCTCTTGAACAACTTCAACAAATTAACCAGATGTTCTTCCTCTGTTTGAGACTTGGCTATCATGTCATCGACGTACACCTCAATCTCTCTGTGCATCATGTCGTGAAAAAGCGTTGTCATAGCCCGCTGATACGTTGCCCCAGCGTTTTTCAAACCAAAGGGCATCACCTTGTAACAGAAGGTTCCCCACGGGGTGATAAAGGTCGTTTTTTCCATATCCTCCGGAGCCATTTTGATCTGGTTGTACCCTGAAAAGCCATCCATGAAGGAAAACACTGAGAACTGAGCCGTGTTGTCAACTAACACATCAATATGCGGCAGCGGGAAATCGTCCTTCGGGCTCGCTTTGTTTAGATCTCTATAATCAACACACATCCGAACCTTGCCATCTTTCTTTGGCACAGGCACGATATTAGCGACCCAAGTGGGATAAGTGGTAACAGCCAGGAACCCAGCGTCCCATTGCTTCTGCACTTCTTCCTTTATCTCTACAGCCATGTCAGGACGGGTCCTTCTGAGTTTCTGCTTCACAGGCGGGCAATCTTCCTTCAACGGCAGACGATGAACAACCACATCAGTGTCCAATCCCGGCATGTCCTCGTAGGACCAAGCAAATATATCACTGTATTCACGCAGCATCTCAATAAGCTCTCGCTTGATATCCTCTTGCAATGCGGCCCCTATACGGATATTCCTGACGCATTCCTCAGACCCCAAGTTGACAATATCAATCTCTTCCTGGTGAGGCAGAATGACTCTCTCCTCTTGCTTCAATAACCGACTAAGCTCTTCTGGTAAGTCACTATCCTCCACAATCTCCTCCTCAGCTTGGAAGATCGGATGCTCGAAGTCTAAACGAGTCATAGGAAGTTTTTGGTCGGTGTCATCTGAAAATTCATGAATCCTGCGAGGGAAACGGTTAAGTGCTTCAAAACTGATGTACAAGCAAAATGCATAACCGCGCTGCCATTTTATTGAAAAATAAAATAAAAACTGAAAGAAAAGGATCACAACATTTGAATGTAAAAACGCCTTCATTTATTGATTATGCAGACATACAGGTAAACAGTTAGGCCGTAAGACAAAATCATCGATGCCCCGGGCAAGGCATGTGATCATACAGTGATTGAAAAAACAATGCATTACTGTTTGGTGACTTGGATGACGTCCTGGATGGACCAGTTGCATAGGCTTTGCCCCGGCGTGCTGGGTCGAATCCATGAGTCCATGTCGCAATCGCTATCCGCTTCCTCCGTATCAGACACGGCATTAATCCTTCCGAAACTAACTCCTCCGGGCGTGAACATGACAGGTCCCTTGTACTTAGGCGCACTCTGCGAGGTAGATGGGTGGTACCCCAAGCCATACTTGTCTTGCTTTATTGGGATGTCCAGAACCTGCCCCCACTTCTGAGTCTCTCCTGCTTGAACCAACACCTTGGCTTCTTTGTATGAGGAGACTTCCACCTCTAGCCCTTCACTCTTCACTGGAGCTTCTTCTTTAACTTTCACCTCTTCGAACGCCTGACACAACGTTTCATGAATCTCTCCATCTACCTCCACGTACTTGAAAGAAGACAAATGACTGACCAAGATATCCTCTTCGCCACACACCGTCACAATACTCCCCTCAACCATATATTTCAGCTTCTGATGGAGCGTAGAAGTTACCGCCCCAGCGGCATGAATCCAAGGCCTCCCGATCAAACAGCTGTATGCAGGCTGAATGTCCATGATGTAAAACACTGTATCAAACACCTCCGGACCTACCTGAATAGGTAACGTTATCGACCCAAATACTGACCTCCTTGTGCCGTCAAAGGCCCTTACTATCAAATCACTAGGTGTGCACAACAACCCACGGGTATCTAATTTCAACAGAGCTTTCTTTGGTAACACATTCAACGAGGACCCAGTGTCTACCAACACATGGGATAGAACAGTGCCCCGGCATTCGATAGAGATGTGCAAAGCATTATTATGATCACACCCTCGAGGCGTTAAGTCAAAATCCGTGAATCCCAGCCCATGCCCAGCGTTAACATGTGCTATAACTCCCTCCAGTTGATTAACTGAAATCTCTTGCGGCACGAAAGATGTCTCAAATACCTTCAACAGGGCATTTCTATGCGCTTCAGAACACAGCAGCAACGATAATATGGAGATCTTAGACGGGGTCTGCTGCAGGTGATCTACAATCTTGTAGTCACTTTTGCGGATTAACCTCATGAATTCTTCCACATCTTTGGTTATCGGCTCTTTTTCTTTACTCCCCGAAGATTCCCCCTCAACAAATTTGTTCTTACCCCTGGCAAGCCTCTCTGCTTCAACCTCAGGTGAAGTGAAAATTCTCCCGCTCCGGGTTATACCACCCGCTCTTACTACATTATCCACGGATCCTACTGGCGGATCATTCAAGTCAATCTTTTCCCCATTACAATACACCTCAGCACCATAGCACCACGGGACTGCCTTTGTGCTTTCAAAAGGGACTGGCTTAGCGTTGGTAATAGTAATGGTCGGCCTTTTCGATGATGCCGAAATTGTCACTGATTTGAACAGAATGATGATCGTAGCAATCTCCCCGCGCTCTTCTACAGATTCTGTCTCAACAGACTTCTCTCGCCCCGCAGCCCTGTCAAACTGCAAAGTTCCTTCATCAATCAAACTTTGAACTCCCCTCTTCAGCTTCTCACATCCCTCAGGTTGAATCGAACAGTCAACACACTCGTTACTGCAACCGGGATAGACGCCTCCTTCCAACAGGCGCTGCTTTACGAAACTCAAAGGGGTTTTCAGCTTGCTTACTTCTGAGACTAAGTTCAACTCATCATCTGACATGATTGCATTGGCCCCAGCCCCACCATGCTTGGGCATTGGCTGCTGCGTGATATTGGGACCTTCCTTCTCGAAGTTAATAGCCGTACTATCAAGCAAGTCCTGTACTTTATGCTTGAAAGCTAAGCAATTTTCAATATTGTGCCATGGGGCACCTGAATGGAAGTCACAGTGCTCGTTAACATCATACCCGACTGGTGGCTGGCCAGTTGGCGGTGCTAAGGTCCTCTTCTCAACTAACTGCAACTTCAACAAAGTTTGAAGGAGTTCTGCATATGATACCGGCGGTACTTCGAATACTCTCCTCGGTCGCGGGTTCTGAAATCTGCGCTGATTATTATTAGGCTGCTGCTGAGCCTGCTGTTGTGGTTGTTGTCTCTGCTGCTGAGAAGGCCATGGAATGGTTACACTTGCAACTTGCGACTGCTGACGCCAGTTCTGACCTTTATTCTTTCGTCGAGCACTGAATACAGCGTTGGTATCACCCTGCCGTTTACCACCAAACGTCTTCTTATTACCTCCTGCAGACCCCGACTCACCCGCTTGAATTTTACCAACCTTTACCCCGTTTTCAATACGCTCCCCCATCAAGATCAACTCAGAGAAAGTGCTCATCGAAAAATTGAGCAGCCGATCATAATACATTCCAGAGAAAGTTCCTATGAACATATCCATCATTTCGCGCTCCACCATCGGAGGGTGCACCCTAGCAGCCAGATCTCGCCATCTCTGGGCGTATTCTTTAAAGCTCTCACTAGACTTCTGAGACATGCTTTGCAACTGAACTCGGTTAGGGGCGAGATCGCTATTATATTGATAATGTCGAACAAAAGCCTCTGCCAGCTCTTTCCAACTCCTGATCTGAGTCGGCTCCAAGCTCATGTACCACTCCAGCGATGGCCCTGACAGGCTATCCTGGAAAAAGTGCATTAGCATCTTTTCATCCTCAGAATATGCAGACATACGCCTGTAAAATGCGCGCACATGCACCCTAGGGCACGTATCCCCTTTGTACTTATCAAATGACGGTGCTTTGAATTTCAGCGGGACCCTCAACCCTGGGACTAACCCCATATTCGACATATCCAACCCAAGAGCATTCTGGTTGGCCAACCCGTTCACTTTCTCTTCTAGAAATCTCATCCGATGGTTGTCACCCCTGGCTCTTTCATAGCCTTCATTCTGACCAGAGAACACATCCTCCTGGCGATCCTCCCAGCGAGGTACTGCATCGTATCCAACATAATCGGCATCACGGCCCGGACCCGTTTGGACATACCTGGGGTCATACCTCAGATTACCCATCTCTTGAGTGTTGTACGCGCCAGCTCCATATCCAAGATTACCATAGCCACCAAACCCAGCCTTGGCGCCAGCCATGCTGCCATACCCTATATTCACACCATTGAAGCCCTGGTTACCATTAATACCATTCATTCCGACATTCTCATCACCCCCATTGAAACCCTGGTTGACATTGCCCACAAATACCCCAGCAGTATCTGCATTGGCATTCACATTACCGGTATTCCCCCCTCCATCTACAGGACCAGCTTCTCCAGCATTCAAACCGGTCACAGGAACAACGTCAGCACTTTGACGATTCTCAACTCTGGGAGAAGCAGCAATGTTTTCACCCTGCGGTGTCCCGTTGTTTTCAGCCCGTGCGACTATCGGTTGAACCAGATTCTGCAGCTGCTCTTGCCCTTTGGCGATAGTCTCCATGGTTTGCATGAGCAGGGCCATCCTGTCACGCATCTCTTGCATTTCACTCTGCACGTTGTCCATGATCTTTTTCTGGTTGATTCTTGTAGAGTAACGGTGGACCCGCTTTTCTGCAATCCTGAAAATACCTGGAAAATGGCTGGTAGGGATAAGATACACGATCCATAAACCTGCAATGCAAATATGAGTATGTATGCAAAATGCAAGGTGTGTCTGTGCATTAGGGATTATCATTCCCCGATTCTAGTGTGAAGGTGCCAGTGCAGTGACAGTGCTAGCAAGACAGTGATTGGAACCGAATCATAGAAAACCTCGTATATTGCAGAGAAATCCAAGAATACAATATCACTGAGAGTATATAATAAGATGGCATGACCTCAACCAACAATCCTGGTGATGGTCAGCACGAATGCAAATAAAGCATACAAGCTAATACATGAAATGATCAAGTACTCCCATGAGCTCGGTACTCTTCTATTAACTTCTTGGTCTCTGGATGACCTGGTCGGGTGAGCAGACCCTCGACGAGCTGGTTTCTTCTCTTGAGAACACGTTGCACGTCACCAGCGGTTTCCTCCCCTGCCCCTTCTCCGAAGCGATCTTCTAGCTTCCGCTTCTGAGACACAGCTTCGTTTCTGCCTTCGATGGCCTTGTTCAATGCCTTCTGGAGACTATATCTGGTCATCACCTCTTCTTCATGCTTCTCAATGCTAGCCTTCAACTGCTTCTCGAGGTCAGAAATTTGCTGCTTCAGCTTATCTTCCCTCTTCTTATTGTTGGTCAGCGTAGCATTCCATGTCTTATTACAAGAAGAGATCTCTTGGTGAGCGGCGTCGAGTGCTTTCTTCTTTGCCTCCAACATGTCGTGAGAGCTTCTGAACTCTTGACCCAGACGTTCGCGCTTCCTTTTCTCCTCAGTCAACTCAGCCCCTAGTCTGTTTACTAGCTCGATCTGTTGTTGGAAAGAACGTACAACCTTATTCTTCTCACTCCGCATCTGAGCTAGCTCGCTCTCTAACTCTTCATTAATCTTCATCAAGGCTTCCTTTTCCTTCACGACTTGCTCGTAGGCCTCCATAGGAACAGTGGTTGGCTCTTCCACCGGAATATGAACGGGGACCGGAGCAGCTGGAAATGGCATCAATATCTGTCTGGCTCTCTCCTGAATCCAAACTTTGTAGGGTGCATATGCCTGGCAATCATTCTTCCCTAACAGCGGTTTCCCCTTTCGGTTAATACGCGTCCAGGCATGCCGAAGCTTGGCTAGCAGCTCTCCACTCAAATCACCGGTGAAGTACAAAGATTCCTGTACTTCTTCATCCTGAGGCGGGTTCTTCAGCGCATATCCAAACTGGCGGACGAACAAAGACGGGTTGTAGTTGATGCACCCTTTTCTCCCTATCAACGGAACATTAGGATACCCAGAACAACTGCAAATAAGCTCGGACCCCAACAGATCTCGATCAAACCACTCAATGTCTTCAGCAGTTAACCTCATCATACGCTCTGGCCAGTCAGATGTGGTTGCACTATCTACAAAAGGTCCCTTCGAAGGAAGATGGCTCTTGAACCACATGGGCAGCAGAGGCACGCAACAAGAGACGTTCTTGCCTCTCCTGTTCTCATTCCTGTAGTGCATCGAATGGTAGAAGTCGCCGATCAGCGTAGGCACTGGGTTGCCAGCAGCAAACAGATGAAATGCATCCATGTCCACGAAGTTTGGGAAATTGGGAAACAACACTATTCCATAAATGCATAGGGCCAAAATAGCGTTAAAGACCACCCAACACCCATTCTTGGCGTATTATTGAGCCTTACTAACCAGAAACCGGAGAGAGAAACCCGGAACCCCTCGCCACGAAGTCATCAACAACTCAGAAGCACTCATGTGCAAGGCTTTAGCTAGATCCTCCAACTTAGGTTCAGCGGCAAAGTGAATAAAAGGAACTGCATTCTGAACCGGCAACTCAGTAAACTCTACATACTCCTCCATGGTAGGCCCCAAAATGAAGTCAGCGAGTGTGAAGCATCTCAAGGCCGGGTCATAGAATTGCATCAGCGTGAACAGCCCGTTCAACTCATCATCAGTGGATCTGCGAACCAAACCCAACAGCCGTCCATAACTCTGCCTGAAGCTTCTACGGACCTCCTCATCAGCAAGAGAAATCAGACCCAGGAGTGGAGTAATATCAGGGATAGGTAGCTTATAAGCAACTGTCATCCTCAAACCAGCCATGATCAATACTCAGAAGTCCAGACACTAGAACCGGGGGATATGCAAATGCACCTGCAGCACAGACACACGTTAATGGGATGCAATGATAATGATTATGCAAATAATGCAATGCAAGCGACATGCGACAGGGACCAAGTGCTATAGCTGAGAAGCCTGGGCCATATCAAGAGTCTCAGATAGACCCTCCAATACTCATCAATCCCTGGTCTCAGATAGACCTAACACAAAGCTCCAACATCGGTCTCTGATAGACCCATAATATAACCCCAACTGGTCTCTGACAGACCTCAAACCATAACTCCAACTGGTCTCTGACAGACCTCAAACCTGGTCTCTGATAGACCTCACAACTATCCATAAATACCCAGGATCTCTGATCGAGAAATAACCGGTATCTGAAGGTCTAGTTACCTGCATAACCCCAAACCCTCTCACAGGTGGATGTCCTAGTAACTGACAAAGGTATGGCATCCTATGCGGTCGTCGGTGTCACAGACTTTCAGGGTTGATGATACGATTCCCAGAAGGAGTGGCATCATCAAATCCTGAAGAGGCCTCACTTAGCCAACTTCCAAATGATCGGTCCCCAGAGTCGACAATCCAACTAACCAGTAACCCGAGCCACCCAAAGGGCAGGACAGGAGGCCAACCAGAAGAATCTCGTCTGAGTGTAGATTTCGCGGGACACTAGGACATGCAAAGCACGTGCGCGCCCACTAATCTCTACTCTAAGTCTAGATGCACTCAAGCCCAGGTCCGGCTTATCTCTCAATCATGGAACACCCATCAAACCCACAATACAGCAATAATAATAATAATAAAATGCTGAAATGTAAATGCAGAAATGTAAATCCATACAAAATCCTCGACGGGAAAACAAGCACTAGGATCGACTCTCTTAAGGGACGTTGGACCCCAAATGCATAAGAACTATCATAGTCCTTAGCAGCCAGGGTAGATACGTCATATCATATGGCGACTACACTATTTCATTTTTCTATAAATAAGACTGCACACTCATCTGTTACTCCACAACAATTATCACAAATATCATCAACTCTCCACAACAATTATCACAAATATTTTCAACTCAATCTAAAAGTATGTCTGCATTCTTAAATCAACGTTCATCGTCATCATCATCATCGGAGGAGCCGCTTCCAACATTTCCACTTATGAAAAGAAATGCCTTAGTTTATTTTTCAGCAACAAAGCCTCTGATGAAAGTCCTACTCTGGAACACGCAGACCTTGAAGCATTTGCATAGGAAACTGAACCATTGGCTAGAAGGAGATATTGCTGCAGGTGAAAATATAAGGAAAATTGAGAGGCTAGTTGAGGAGTCAGGTCGAAATGGAGTTACTCGTGATTGGAGAAAAGTGGAAAATGATGCTGGTGTCCTTATGAAGATGTTAACACCAAAGAAAATTATCTTGATGGTTGTAATATCCTAGACAAGTTGATGCATTGAGTTGTTTTATTTGGGTATGTTGTTGTTATTTTCTGATTATTATTTTGGTACTAGTTTATGTTGTTGTTAATTATTGCTGTTGAGATATTAAGTTATGTTTGTTTAAGTTATGTTGCTGTTAATTGTAATCGCTTAGGTATGCTATCAATAGAATAAAATTTTTTGTTAATATAAAGAGACAAGGTTACATTTAAAACTATGATCTTGTGATTGATCCTACATTGGGATATTTTGTACGATTGTATCCCAGCTGCCGGCACGGACTACATAATCTGACCATTTTGTTTGCTGTATATTCTCTGTTCAAATACGCGTGTTATTAGAGTGACCCTTTTTCTTTTTACGCATCAAATCATTATGCCAGACAATTTATCCTTCATACGGAGGCCAATAGTCCTCCTTTGCTACCACCTGAAAGCTAGTGATGTAGACATTGTATAGACTAATGACTTAGTGAACAACAGAAAGACAATTAGTTGGGTCCTGGTGAGCCTTCGAACATGCTGCTATAATATGGGAGCAAGGCATACGAAATGCCTGAAACTTTCCACAATCACACCAACTCCTATCTAGTTCCACTCGATAACATCCCCTAGGTCTCCCTTTATTGTGATCAATTGACTCTGCAACACTAAACCAACCTTTATTACGACCGAAGACTGTGACTATATGTGTGTTAGCTTTGGCAGCTTCGTCCTTCATGAATTTTATTGAACTATTACTATACAGATGCTCAGATTGTAAGACAGAACCCCACTTTGTACGTTTGATATCAAAAAGTGCCCCGGGCCTAAAATATGTTGCCCTTACCAAAGCAGTTATCGGTAGGTTTCGGATTCCCTTGAATACATAATCCATTGATTCAACGAGGTTTATTGTCTTGTTCCCCCATCGCTGGCCATTGTCGTATGCTCTTGTCCATTTATCTAGTTGAATATTATCAATCCATCTTAATGCATCTGCGTTTGTCAGTCTGATCTCATCACGAAAGTGTTTGGAAGTAGGCTCTATTAGTGCATACCCTGCGTTCACAACCTTCTTCCTTAGCTTTTTGTCTTTGATCTCCCGCATGAAATTTTGAGCGATGTGTCTTATGCAATACACATGGTTTAAGGGAGGATTCTACCAATCGTTATCAAGATTCTTGTATGCACTCTCGATTGATGGGTGTCTATCAGAGATTAAACATAAGTTAGGTTGGGAAGAAACGTATAAGCAAAGATTTTTTAGGAAAAAGCTCCAACCCCCAACAGTTTCCCCTTCAACTAGAGCGAAGGCGATTGGAAAAATGTTGTTGTAGCCATCCTGTGCCACGACCATGAGTAACATACCCATATATTTCCCGTACAACCATGTGCCATCAATTTGAATAATAGGTTTACAATATGCAAAGCCTTTGATACATGGTTCAAATGCCCAGAAGAGTCTGTGGAAAATGCCATTTCCACTAACACAAGCCCCGTCTGGCGTATACGCCGACAATGTCTCCAAGATAGCAACAATCCTTGAAGCATATTGTTTAAGTGCCACAAAGTATTTTAGAAGTTCTTTGTAAGACTCCTCCCAATTTCCAAACACCATTTCAACCGCCTTAGTCCTAGCTATCCATGCTTTCCTGTACGAAGGAGTATAGTTCTATCTTTGAACCATATGCGAGATTATGATACTCACCTTTAAACAAGGGTTGTCGCTAATGACTGACAGAATTTCATTGCATATCAATTGAGAGCTAATATTATGATGATCTTGCATTGGATTCATGATTATACAAGTGTGCTCTGGACCCATTGACAATATCTTCCATGAATCACTTCTCTTCCGGAAAGAAGTTGTTAATCGAAACGGACACACCTCGTTATGACAATAGATCTTTTGCAGAGTCAAATTCGTTCGATCGACACTATAATCTGCTGATAAGTCCATGTGATATTGTTTTATAGCTCGGACACAATCTTCTTTGTACGAAAATTGTCTCCCTCTTTTAATACTCCTTTTGTTTGCAAGTATGGATTGTAAAAAATATCTGTTGATGGTTCATCTTCACCTAAGTTGAGACATGTGTCGCTACTGCGAAAATCGGCGCCGGCTGACAGAAGAGTCGCCACCGTGCGTTATTTATCCCTCGGAGCGGGAAAGGAAACGCTCGAAGTAAACCTCGCAAAAACGGGAAAAGGTATGGTCATCGCAACCAAAACCTGAGTTCGGGAGTCGGTTACGCAAGGGGAAGGTATTAGCACCCCTCACGTCCATCGTACTCGATGGGATCCATGCTTGCTTGGTTTGTACGGATTACACTTCTATCTAAACTAAAGGATGAGGTCTGAAAAGAAAAGAAAACATGACTCGGCAAAGCATCGCACTTTATGCCTACGTATTCCCGTCTGGAACGAGAAATCAGAGTCAACGTAGTTCGCCTAACTATGGGGGAAAATGGGTGAAGGTTGCTCGCTAGGATATCGCATCCTATGCCTACGTACTTCCACACGGCATGGAAGATCAGAGCAAACGTAGTTCGGGCTGCGCACGAGACAAGCTGTTCAAGTGTCTTTTATGAAAAATCTCACTTTAAACAAGGGTTTTCTTATTGCAAAAAAAGGTTGATGTTTGTTCAAATCTTTTGACGGAAGAAATGAATTAATCTCTGTTATAACCTTTATTAGTGTTTTTCTGTTGTTTTGAAGGAAGAAGAGATGACACTCTATAAATACTAGGGTTGAAAAAGGGGAATAAAATCTACCCTAATGTTATCATGCATGGGTGAACACCTAACGTCTATCATGCTCCTCTCTTGCACAGAGAGAAACAGAGCTCCTAAGGGAATAGACGGAAACAGAAACAGCAGATATATACAATAAAGCAGTAAAATGCATGGATGCAACAATACAAGCGAGGCAAGGGAGTCCCACTCAACCTCGAACCTAGAAAACAATAGGCAAAAGTGAACAAGATTCACTTTCAACCCAACAAGTTAAACAGCAAACAATACAATCCGGGAAATTCACACAATACATCAAAATAAAACAGCTAAAGCTAAACAGCAAAGCAGTCTTCATCAGCATCAGCAACTATCTTCAGGCTTCAAACAGACATCAGTCTTTATCCTCAATCTCCCAATGGCTTTTCTTCAAGTCCTGACCTCCAAGCTGAGGAATCAATCACAGGAATAAATTGGGTGTTAAGCAAGTAGTTGACCACCAAGGGTGGCAAACAGACTGCTATCAACACAAAGAAATATTTCTCTCAAGAGTTCTATCTCTTAGACATTAGCACCAAGCCTTCCAAAGGAAGGGGGTGAGTGTCTTAGAGAGACTCTGCATCACAGAGAAGGATGGAGGCAATCAAGACCTTCCATGTTTGAGAATCAAGTTGTCTACTCTAGAGCTCTGCCTAACTCCTAGATCCTATAGACTTCAACAGCTACCAGCAAGAGATACTCCTCATCAACTCTGGAAGTTGGTCTTCAATCTCTGATCTTCAACTGGGCTTCATCATCACAGGCTTCAGCTCTCCCCCAAGTCCCAAACAATCCCAATACCCCACACACAGACAAAACATAACCCTAAAGAGGGCACACCACACAATCAACCAATATAAGCAATATACCAATAGCAGTAGGGGAATCCTAATAATTTCTAAGGGATCTATCGTATACCCATAACCCCTATAGTCCCATACCCCAAAATCAACTCAAAAATTCCTAAAAGAATTAATCTATCTCACACATGCTCACTTAAAAACCCTAATTTTGATCACACTAATCTCCCCTAATAAAATCACCTAAAATTAAATTCTAAAATCATGAATTAAATCCTATACACAAGTTGAAGTCCTAAACTAATCAACCTAAAAAGAATGGATTAAAAATGCTAAAGCACCTACTCAAACTAAAATCACCAAATTTGAGTACTAAACTAAACTCATTAAAATGCTATTTACAAGAAAAATGCATGAAAAATATTAAAACAAAATAAAATGCCATTTTTATTATTTAATATTTTTCTAGACAGAATTATTGACCTAGAGAAAAAAGAACCAATTAAAAACAAGCCATTTTCCATTTTTTATGATTTTTTAAAGGTGAGAAAAAATATAAAAGAAAATAAAATCACAAAATAGAAATAAAATGGGAGGGGGTGCTATAAGCATACACGCCTAGTTATAATCTCAGGTGGGCCATAAAATGGGGGCGCGAATATCATTTATGCAAGGCCCACGAAGCATCAGAAATTCAATTAAAAATATAAAAGAAAATGGACAAACTCTCGGTGCAGAAAGTAACGAATTCAAGTGCATTTCTCATTGGGCTTCCAATTGGGGGTGGGGATAGCACGCTGATCCAAGGCCCATGGTGGTACGTTTAGTGAAACACATCGTTTGATGCTGGTAAGCTCCCTCCATTTTCTTCTTTGAACGTCAGCCACACGATGCGATTAAAAGGTCAAATAAAAGAATCAATCCAACGGTCAATGGTCATTGTCCCCAATCATGAAGCTAGGGTTTCAGAAATTCACAGCTTCCATGCATGCAATCAAGCTCATCGTGCTCCCTCAATTCAAAATGAAATTCAAAAGTTCCAAAACCAAAATTGGTCTACTCTTTCCCAGGAACACGATTACACGCACAACTTCCATTAAAACCCACTATATCTCCCAAACAGAAAGCATGAACACACGGGTTCAGACAAATTGCACTGATATCAAGCATGGTACTTCTTGGTATTAATGGCATCATCTTGCTCATGGTGTTGCACTGATTTCATTAAGCCATTACATGATCATTATCACTCAATATCCAGCCTAATCTTAACCATCAAAGAATCATCACCCTGTTATGGAACCTCATAGAACTCTCCCTAATTCTCAGGAATCACTCACCTAAGGTCTCTAAACATGATTACCCTAACCATTTCATCTAATAATGCATAAATAGAGGGATTCGAATGCTTTTGCAAACCTGAAAAATGGTGATGGCAGATGTATCTACACTCCAATCCAATGCTTGAAACTGGTCACAAATGGTCTTCAATGGCTGAGAATCTTTCTGTTTGCAAGATCTTGGATGGACAATGCTTGGATTGTGAGATTGGATCCAACTTGCTTCACTTGCAATTTGGAAGCTACACCTTCACACACTCATCAATGGCCACTTTAATCTATGTGCACTTGTTCAGTAGGATCCAAGGAATTGATTTGGTGAGAAAAATTCAATGGAAAGGAAGAAGAAAATGGAGTTTGAGATTGATTTGCAAAAATGGAGAAAATGGTATATCACTCTCTCTTCACACTCTTTTCACCAACCCTTTGCACCAATGATTCACTCTCAATATATAGATGATGATGGACAGATCTAGAAGGTTTTAGAATGATCTTAGAGGATTCTAGAAAGTGGTGGAAAGTTCATGGAATTCTCATGTGATGATACTTTGAATCATCTCATATCATGCTTGCATCCTTTGTATATTTGTGTCAAAATCTCCTCTCATGAGTTATTGACATGGTATGTGTGAAAAAACCAATCTCCTTGCCTTGAAATTCACCTTATGCCAAGTTTCCCATACTTGCCTTATTATGCAAGTAACAAAAATACAAAGCAAGTCCAACAATTAACCCCTAACTCAAAAAAGTGGCTGAACCAATGTCTCTAAAATGATGTTTGGAATCAATTTGGTATATTGGATGACCTATTTTGGATTTGTAGATCTCTCAAACCAATTTTTTATTTCAACTTTTTCAACTTATATGCCTTTTTTAGGTCATTTTTCACCAACTTTGGTCAAGTCTCATTCCATGCATTTCCAAACCTTCATGACTTCTTTTCTAGACTTAAAATGGCATTTTAAGCAACTTTGATGTTGTGAAGTTTTTCATTTGAAGCTTCCTTGTATGAGTTTTAGGCATAGGCTAAGAATGACCTGTAATCCTCAGATGACCAAAATACCCTTTTCTTGACAAGACCATAAGTAGAGTTCCACAAATCATATGAAGGCATACCATACCTTTATAGAAATCTAAGACAAAGAGGAACAACTCTTATGTTTTCCAGGAATCCATTTGAAATATCTTTGAAGGTCAAAAATTGCTTGGAAGACAGACAACTTTCACAGACAAATTTTAGTGCCCTCAGATGACCTGTAACTTGCAAGAGCTATAACTTGAGTTCTATAAATCATCTTGATGACTTCCACCACTAAAATTAAAGCTATGAATATACTCTACAAGTTTCATGTGGACCAATAATTCATATGAAGCTTGAATCTTGAGTTACACTGCTTTGAAGTTTGACCTAAATCAGGGGATTTTACACTGAAACCCTAATTTAGTAACTCCATTTCTCCTTGACTCCTGCTGATTTTTCTTTAGCACAACATCATATCCATATCCATATAGCAAATAATGAATCCCACAATCTTCAAATGCTCCTTGATGCCCTTCAAAAACACTTCTTTGACCTAGTGTTGACCTAGTGTTGACCCTAGTTGGCTGACTTCAACTGAGGCTCTTGCAATCATTCCAATGACTTGGTTCTCCTCACAAATGATCATCTAGGCTCTTCATAACATCCATACATACCTCATACTCTTGGCTCATAGCTCACACACCCTCTGATGATCCCCAAATAACTTCAAGATAGAAGAGAACTTACTAATCAACCCATCAGCTCTTCAAGGCTCAAATTCTTCCCTGATGACCTGAGTAGTCTTGAATATGAATGAAACCCTTAGATATGCCTCTTGAGATAAGAATAGCACCTTGATCCCCTGTTAAGATAGCTTGCCCATGCTATGCAATGCAGATGAACACACTATGTACATGATGACAATGCAAATGATTATGCAATTGAAACATAAACCTAGGTTAGAAAAGGTTGGGCAAATTTTGGGGTGAAACAACATGCCATGTGTTGAGGTGAGTAATATACATGACTGGCTGGCAATATGTCTTCCTCGTTGTTTACCATTTCATCAATAATGACTTCGACTTCTTCTTCTTCTTCGTCAACGACATCGACTTCAGCTTGTTCATCATCAGATTCGAAAAAAACTTAAGAAGAATCAAGTTGTTGAGACAATTGTTGTTGTTGTAAAGTAATATATAACTCAATATCAGTGAAACCAGAATACTCATGACAGAGAAACATATTACGCACATCTTCATCGTCTTGAATCTTTAACTGAAAAAATTTGCATTGCTCGTGCCCGCCAAAAATCACAGGATTCTTGTAGATGATTTGGCCAACTGGACCACACTGTAATTTCTTTTCTAATCTCGCTTTCAAATGTAAAAAATTTGATCTTCTGTTAATCAAAAACCTAGTAACTTCCGTATTTCAAAAATTGAAACCGGTTATGGTATATTCAAATATCTCACCATTTAGATGTGCACTGATCATGTATTGTGGTATTTGAGCCATAACAAATACGTTACTAAACTCGTGTTTGGAAGAATTGTTTTACAAGTTTTAGCGTTTGGAAGAATATGTTACTAAATGATATGATAATGAAATATATATCTCTAGTGTATTAATACACATATAGTTTGAATATAAGATTGTTTTTTTTCTCAATTATCATTGTACTTCTTCTTCCATGCAATTGTCTTGTCAAATATTTTTTCCATGCAATTGTCTTGTCTCATTTATATCTTCTCATCACATGTCTTATTCTATTATTATTATTATTGTTGTTGTTGTTGTTGTTGTTGTTGTTGTTGTTGTTGTTGTTGTTGTTGTTGTTGTTGTTGTTGTTGTTGTTGTTGTTGTTGTTGTTGTTGTTGTTGTTGTTGTTGTTGTTGTTGTTGTTGTTGTTGTTGTTGTTGTTGTTGTTGTTGTTGTTGTTGTTGTTGTTGTTGTTGTTGTTGTTGTTGTTGTTGTTGTTGTTGTTGTTGTTGTTGTTGTTGTTGTTGTTGTTGTTGTTGTTGTTGTTGTTGTTGTTGTTGTTGTTGTTGTTGTTGTTGTTGTTGTTGTTGTTGTTGTTGTTGTTGTTGTTGTTGTTGTTGTTGTTGTTGTTGTTGTTGTTGTTGTTGTTGTTGTTGTTGTTGTTGTTGTTGTTGTTGTTGTTGTTGTTGTTGTTGTTGTTGTTGTTGTTGTTGTTGTTGTTGTTGTTGTTGTTGTTGTTGTTGTTGTTGTTGTTGTTGTTGTTGTTGTTGTTGTTGTTGTTGTTGTTGTTGTTGTTGTTGTTGTTGTTGTTGTTGTTGTTGTTGTTGTTGTTGTTGTTGTTGTTGTTGTTGTTGTTGTTGTTGTTGTTGTTGTTGTTGTTGTTGTTGTTGTTGTTGTTGTTGTTGTTGTTGTTGTTGTTGTTGTTGTTGTTGTTGTTGTTGTTGTTGTTGTTGTTGTTGTTGTTGTTGTTGTTGTTGTTGTTGTTGTTGTTGTTGTTGTTGTTGTTGTTGTTGTTGTTGTTGTTGTTGTTGTTGTTGTTGTTGTTGTTGTTGTTGTTGTTGTTGTTGTTGTTGTTGTTGTTGTTGTTGTTGTTGTTGTTGTTGTTGTTGTTGTTGTTGTTGTTGTTGTTGTTGTTGTTGTTGTTGTTGTTGTTGTTGTTGTTGTTGTTGTTGTTGTTGTTGTTGTTGTTGTTGTTGTTGTTGTTGTTGTTGTTGTTGTTGTTGTTGTTGTTGTTGTTGTTGTTGTTGTTGTTGTTGTTGTTGTTGTTGTTGTTGTTGTTGTTGTTGTTGTTGTTGTTGTTGTTGTTGTTGTTGTTGTTGTTGTTGTTGTTGTTGTTGTTGTTGTTGTTGTTGTTGTTGTTGTTGTTGTTGTTGTTGTTGTTGTTGTTGTTGTTGTTGTTGTTGTTGTTGTTGTTGTTGTTGTTGTTGTTGTTGTTGTTGTTGTTGTTGTTGTTGTTGTTGTTGTTGTTGTTGTTGTTGTTGTTGTTGTTGTTGTTGTTGTTGTTGTTGTTGTTGTTGTTGTTGTTGTTGTTGTTGTTGTTGTTGTTGTTGTTGTTGTTGTTGTTGTTGTTGTTGTTGTTGTTGTTGTTGTTGTTGTTGTTGTTGTTGTTGTTGTTGTTGTTGTTGTTGTTGTTGTTGTTGTTGTTGTTGTTGTTGTTGTTGTTGTTGTTGTTGTTGTTGTTGTTGTTGTTGTTGTTGTTGTTGTTGTTGTTGTTGTTGTTGTTGTTGTTGTTGTTGTTGTTGTTGTTGTTGTTGTTGTTGTTGTTGTTGTTGTTGTTGTTGTTGTTGTTGTTGTTGTTGTTGTTGTTGTTGTTGTTGTTGTTGTTGTTGTTGTTGTTGTTGTTGTTGTTGTTGTTGTTGTTGTTGTTGTTGTTGTTGTTGTTGTTGTTGTTGTTGTTGTTGTTGTTGTTGTTGTTGTTGTTGTTGTTGTTGTTGTTGTTGTTGTTGTTGTTGTTGTTGTTGTTGTTGTTGTTGTTGTTGTTGTTGTTGTTGTTGTTGTTGTTGTTGTTGTTGTTGTTGTTGTTGTTGTTGTTGTTGTTGTTGTTGTTGTTGTTGTTGTTGTTGTTGTTGTTGTTGTTGTTGTTGTTGTTGTTGTTGTTGTTGTTGTTGTTGTTGTTGTTGTTGTTGTTGTTGTTGTTGTTGTTGTTGTTGTTGTTGTTGTTGTTGTTGTTGTTGTTGTTGTTGTTGTTGTTGTTGTTGTTGTTGTTGTTGTTGTTGTTGTTGTTGTTGTTGTTGTTGTTGTTGTTGTTGTTGTTGTTGTTGTTGTTGTTGTTGTTGTTGTTGTTGTTGTTGTTGTTGTTGTTGTTGTTGTTGTTGTTGTTGTTGTTGTTGTTGTTGTTGTTGTTGTTGTTGTTGTTGTTGTTGTTGTTGTTGTTGTTGTTGTTGTTGTTGTTGTTGTTGTTGTTGTTGTTGTTGTTGTTGTTGTTGTTGTTGTTGTTGTTGTTGTTGTTGTTGTTGTTGTTGTTGTTGTTGTTGTTGTTGTTGTTGTTGTTGTTGTTGTTGTTGTTGTTGTTGTTGTTGTTGTTGTTGTTGTTGTTGTTGTTGTTGTTGTTGTTGTTGTTGTTGTTGTTGTTGTTGTTGTTGTTGTTGTTGTTGTTGTTGTTGTTGTTGTTGTTGTTGTTGTTGTTGTTGTTGTTGTTGTTGTTGTTGTTGTTGTTGTTGTTGTTGTTGTTGTTGTTGTTGTTGTTGTTGTTGTTGTTGTTGTTGTTGTTGTTGTTGTTGTTGTTGTTGTTGTTGTTGTTGTTGTTGTTGTTGTTGTTGTTGTTGTTGTTGTTGTTGTTGTTGTTGTTGTTGTTGTTGTTGTTGTTGTTGTTGTTGTTGTTGTTGTTGTTGTTGTTGTTGTTGTTGTTGTTGTTGTTGTTGTTGTTGTTGTTGTTGTTGTTGTTGTTGTTGTTGTTGTTGTTGTTGTTGTTGTTGTTGTTGTTGTTGTTGTTGTTGTTGTTGTTGTTGTTGTTGTTGTTGTTGTTGTTGTTGTTGTTGTTGTTGTTGTTGTTGTTGTTGTTGTTGTTGTTGTTGTTGTTGTTGTTGTTGTTGTTGTTGTTGTTGTTGTTGTTGTTGTTGTTGTTGTTGTTGTTGTTGTTGTTGTTGTTGTTGTTGTTGTTGTTGTTGTTGTTGTTGTTGTTGTTGTTGTTGTTGTTGTTGTTGTTGTTGTTGTTGTTGTTGTTGTTGTTGTTGTTGTTGTTGTTGTTGTTGTTGTTGTTGTTGTTGTTGTTGTTGTTGTTGTTGTTGTTGTTGTTGTTGTTGTTGTTGTTGTTGTTGTTGTTGTTGTTGTTGTTGTTGTTGTTGTTGTTGTTGTTGTTGTTGTTGTTGTTGTTGTTGTTGTTGTTGTTGTTGTTGTTGTTGTTGTTGTTGTTGTTGTTGTTGTTGTTGTTGTTGTTGTTGTTGTTGTTGTTGTTGTTGTTGTTGTTGTTGTTGTTGTTGTTGTTGTTGTTGTTGTTGTTGTTGTTGTTGTTGTTGTTGTTGTTGTTGTTGTTGTTGTTGTTGTTGTTGTTGTTGTTGTTGTTGTTGTTGTTGTTGTTGTTGTTGTTGTTGTTGTTGTTGTTGTTGTTGTTGTTGTTGTTGTTGTTGTTGTTGTTGTTGTTGTTGTTGTTGTTGTTGTTGTTGTTGTTGTTGTTGTTGTTGTTGTTGTTGTTGTTGTTGTTGTTGTTGTTGTTGTTGTTGTTGTTGTTGTTGTTGTTGTTGTTGTTGTTGTTGTTGTTGTTGTTGTTGTTGTTGTTGTTGTTGTTGTTGTTGTTGTTGTTGTTGTTGTTGTTGTTGTTGTTGTTGTTGTTGTTGTTGTTGTTGTTGTTGTTGTTGTTGTTGTTGTTGTTGTTGTTGTTGTTGTTGTTGTTGTTGTTGTTGTTGTTGTTGTTGTTGTTGTTGTTGTTGTTGTTGTTGTTGTTGTTGTTGTTGTTGTTGTTGTTGTTGTTGTTGTTGTTGTTGTTGTTGTTGTTGTTGTTGTTGTTGTTGTTGTTGTTGTTGTTGTTGTTGTTGTTGTTGTTGTTGTTGTTGTTGTTGTTGTTGTTGTTGTTGTTGTTGTTGTTGTTGTTGTTGTTGTTGTTGTTGTTGTTGTTGTTGTTGTTGTTGTTGTTGTTGTTTTTGTTGTTGTTGTTGTTGTTGTTGTTGTTGTTGTTGCTGTTGTTGTTGTTGTTGTTGTTGTTGTTGTTGTTGTTGTTGTTGTTGTTGTTGTTGTTGTTGTTGTTGTTGTTGCTGTTGTTATTATTATTATTGTTATTATTATTATTACTATTACTATTATTATTATTATTATTCACTAGTGGAAAAAAGAGTTTTTAAGTCGGATCCGAGCCCGACCTAAAAATTACCGATATAAGAAGTTTTGACTTCTTAAGTCGGTTGTGGACCTGACTTAACAAACTATTATTAGGTCGGTTAGACAGAACCCGACTTAATAAGTATAGCCTGCAGAAACCATTTATACCCGACCTAAGAACTTACTTTCTTAAATCGGGTACAACTAACCGACCTAAGAAGTTGTTTTTTTTGGATAATCACACAAATCAGATGCAGTTTTCCCATTTAACAATTTATCCCCAAATCAGACTACCCAACTCAATCAACAAATTACACCCAAAATTATCAGAAAATTAACCCTTCTTTTCATTATCACAAAATTATGTAGAACCAAGTATATTAACACAAGTATATATCAGAAAATTATCACTAAATTATCACAATGCATGTTAGTTCTAAAGCACCAAGTATATTAACACAAAGCATGTTAATTCTAAAGCACCAAGTATATTAACACAATGCATGTTAATTCTAAAGCACCAAGTATATATCAGAAAATTATCACAAAACAGAAGCAGAACTAACTCTTCTTTTCATTATCACAAAATTATGTAGAACCATATTAATATGGCACTAACATCCAAAGGCAGATAGCATATAAAAACTCAATATTAAGCAGATATAAAGCCATTAATACTGATGTAACTTGTTTCTACTGTGAAACCTACAACTTGTTCCAAAGATTAGCCTAATATAAGTATAGACACCAATTCTAACAGATAGTGAGGGAAAGCCAAATAGAATCACATAAATATAGAAGCAGCTGCACTTTTTGCCTTAGTTAAATCAGGTACCAACGATCCGGATTGAGAAAGTTCTATAGCTGCCATGCTTAAAGCAAAAAAGACCTGCAAATCATGAAGCAGGAAATAATTCAATGCTAGAAAAATTAATTCTTATAATACCGATTTAGGAGAGTAACTTACACGGAAAACATCTGAGAAGGAAGATTTTCCATCCTCAACGAGACGCGCTCCAGCATAAAAACTGCATGCATAAACTGCATACAACACGAGGAATGATACTCCGAAACCAAATCCGCTTACTATCCCTCGCCTTATGCCTGTCTTAATCGGTCCTTCACATTTTTGCTTATACAATTCCATCACCTTCTCTTCAGAACAGAAAGAAGCAACTGTTCTTATACTCCCTACTGCATCGTTTGCCACTTGACTTGCTTCCTCATTCAATTTCTGTTCAAAGAAAACAATATCAGTATTCACAATTTCACAACATAAAGCTAAATCAAAATTGCTTCTAGAGATCATGCTTGTATTGTAACACAAATTGGAAAGATCAGAAAGAAAGAAATTGAATCACGTACACACGAGCAACAACAGAAAAAATGCATAATTCATAACACTCAATTGATTCTGTGCTTATTTGATTATGAATAATGCATAATTCTCCACTGAAGCAAAGATAATGCATAATGCATAATTCTCCACTGAAGCAGAGATAGTTCCTAGAGCTGCAGGCTCAGTAAACTGTGTTATAGTGGACTTTAATTCTGTGCTTATTTGAGTAGCCGCACTAGAGTCTACCTCCATAGCAGAATATGCAATGCAACACCCAACTTTATTTTACATTCTGACATTCAAATTCACAGTACAGATGGTTATTTGAGTTGCCAATAAATATATCTACAAAGGAACACCAAAATTAATCACATAGACTTGAGAATGATATAGAGCTTGTTTGAAAAAAACAACTTAAGTAGGAAGAATTTGTATAGAGTACTTCGAAATTGTTCTTCGGCAGGGGTACTGATGGCCCATCCGTTGTTACGATATATGAAAACAACTGGTGCCTCCATTACTGCTGCAAAGTTCATAGTAGCAATCTCCCTACAATATTTCAAATATCATCTAGAAGCATAGTGATGTGATATTCTATAATTTCTTGGCTCGTTTTCATCATTACTAACCTCACTAGTACTTCCATCCCCGCAAAAAGTGACTGCACAAGCACTTTTTCCGTCCATTTTAAGCGAATAAGTAGCGCCTACAGCTTGAGGAAGTTGTGTCCTGAATTTCTTGCCAAACAACATGAACTTATTCGTCTAGCAGGAAGTTAAGTCCTCAATATTTACATTGGATATCTTTCTTCTTTTCTTTTAATTTTCTGAGAAGGTATGAGAGGGGAGGGATTGAACCACATTGACATAAACAACAAAACAATAAGAAATACAGACACTTTGAATAATTTTATATGCGGGGTTATGGGACAGGAGAGTTGATACAGGAATAATTTTATAAACGGTTACGGGACGGGAGAGTACGATTGTGTGTTTGAGAGAGATATCTTGGTGTGGAGATGTAATTCTGCAGTGTAGGGATCATTCCTTTTCTTCTCTAATCATTCAATAAGTCATACCTATTAAATGGCCTGTCTGTGCCTGGAAGTATAGGTTCTCGTGCCAACACTAAAAATCGAGTGATATTATCACTATCATCCTGCCAATGCAAATCCATCAGGCATCAAATTTAAGATAAACACAAATTGTCTACCATGTCATTTAAAACAGAGCAACACAAAGATTCAAACCTGGATGTCTTGAGCAAGTATATTTAAGCCATAGATCTCTGCGGCAGCTAAGCTAGCAACAACTCCTACATCTTGTAGTTTATGGAAAGCAACATGCTATAATCCGTAACTGTGTTAGGATAACTAATATTGATAATCATGTCAACAACAACAGCAGAAAATGATAATCTATCCATCCTTCACCCCAAGGTGCAATATACAATCATTAACTGATATTTAGTGGATGACCTTTTCATTACTTGATTCTTTAACCAGTACCCTAAGGACATTTGTTAACCAGACTTTTTAAAATCAAAACAAATTGTGAGCTATCTAGTGCTTCATTTATAAGCAAGTCAAATGTACATAAATGTGACCATTAATAAATGGAAACACTTGAAATGATACAAGAAAAATAGCTTCCAACAATTCCACAATTACCTTTGCAGCACCGGCTGTATCATCAACTGCTTCTCTGACTAAGCCAAATCTTGTCAAGGTGTTCTCACATTGTGCAAGAGCCTAAGATAACACTATCTTCGATGAGTTTATTGTTGGAAGAGAAGAAGGAAAAAAGGTATAAAATGTCAGAATCACACCTGAGGGTGACTAAGAACTCGCTTCAAATTCTCAAGTTTAACACCATGGTTGGTCATCAAACAATGATGGACTGCATATTTTACTTCTCCTACTATATGTAGCCTGTGCTTGAGTAAAAGGTCATAATTCCGGTGGATGCTCCCTCCTAAAGACTTCTCCTACCATGATCGCTCTCATTGAACTAGCAGCAACAACATTACACAGTCTATCAAAAATTTCACGCAACCAAAACAACACAAATAATGTGAGATTCTAGCATAATGCAACATTATTTTAGAAGAAAAGAGAGTTCATATTGAACCATATTGATTATGAGTTTAACACAAATTTAACTAGCAAACAAACAGATTGTGAAAAGTTTAAAGTAATTGATTCTCAACAAAACAAAACCAACCAAGTGATATTCATTACAGATGCTTACACAGAGAGTTTCAAAATTTTACCGACACGAACAAATCCACAAAATGATGTCGTGCAGGGACCAACAACTCTTGTAAGCTTTTGTATTCTGGTTTCGGAGTTATTTTGTACATCGATTACCACCATATAAGGATCATTAGTCAAAGAATTCCATTCCTTCGAGTTGCTGCTGCAGTATGGTATCGCATAACAGAATCACTCACCATGTCGAATGGTAACAATGTACCACTTCTAATCAAACCAATGCTCCAAAACCGAGTCACTGTTATTTTCGCGAGCTGCTGAGTTGTAACTAGCCAGCACAAACTCTTGACCGCTGAGCCGCCTTTTTTAATATTGTCTGCAAGTCGCGAGAAGGATAACGAAGTATGGTGTATCGACGGGGGTTTTGAGGTTAGGATTTGTTGATGAAGAAGAAGACACTGGTAGTATTGCGGAGGAAACAAAGGTTTGAGGGGTTTCAATGGTGGACTGAGGATTTACGGTGAAAATAAAGGATAGGGTTTCTGTTGCACCCCAAAATTTGACCAACCGGGTCCCGTATCTGGCTCTATGTTTCGACGCATGACTGCATTCGCATCTGCATATCGCATACAACGCATCTTTCATTTGTTTTGATTTTATCGGGATCACAACTCTCGTCTCGCGTCTCAGGTGTTTTTAATCAGTTAGATAGGTAGAATCGTATTTTTTTGAGCAGTCGTGCTATTCCCGGTGTTTGCAGCTTGCGCTGTTGTTTTTAGGGATATGTCGGTGTCCGTTTATTTTTACCGGCTATTTTGGTGCGCTCTCGCAGTGTTATTTGTTGTTCGGTGCTATTTTTGTTCCTTCGGGAATTATTGTGATTTTTCTGTTTTTTATTAGATATTAAATAGACTTTAAATCATTTTTTTGAATAATATAGAACATTAATAGTTTGTTTTTTAATGGTTTTAATAGCTTTAAATCATTTTTTAAATCATTTTTAGAATAATAGAATTTAAATAGATTTTTATCATTTTCTTAATAGAATAATATAGATTTTTGTTATTAATAATAGATTTTAAATCATTTTTAAATAGTATAGGTTTTGTTAGAGAGTTATTAAAATTTTATTAGTGTTAGATTTAATTAGGTTAATTAGGAGTTAATCTTTTGTTTAGAGTTTAATTTGAATTTGTTAGAATTAATTAGGATTAGTTTAATTTTCATTCAGATTTAATTGTGGTTTTTTAGGTTTAGTTTTAATTAGTTTTATTAGTTAATCATTGGTTAGTTAGATTTAAAGTCTTAATCAGCTTTTTTAATCCATTTTTCATATTAATTCTTTTAATGCAGTTTTTTAGTTTGCTGGCTGATTTTTCGTGTGGGCCTCATTTCAATCCACCTGCAAAGCCCAATTCAGCGTCAGAACGGTCCAGAAAGTTCCAGAAAATTGCAAGTCCATATATAAGTCAGCATGTACACGTGTTGTACAGGGGGGACCCCACATTTTCACACTTCACGCTGCCACCTCACAATCCTTCTCCCTCTCTCTCTCTGCCACGTATCGCACATGCAACCTCCCTCTCTTCCCCGGTGCCACGCGTTCCCCTCTCCATCCTTTCCCCTGCATGCCTGCCACGTACTCCCCTTGAGGTGTCGCCCTCACATCCCTCACATGCAAACAGCCGGAGGAGTTCATCGGCGAAATCATACGGCCAAAACGCTACCGGAAACCTCGCCGGAAGCTTCATCATCTCACCAGAAAATTCATCATCACCAGAAAATTCATCATCACCAGAAAAATTCCTCAGAAACTCACAAATTCATCCGTTTCGTCATCCAGATTCCCCAGACCTGCGTAGATCTTCTTCAAGATCTTAATCCAAGATTCGATCTGCCCTCATCTCCTTCATCAATCCTTCCAGATTTCCTCCAGAACTTCATTGTTCTTCATGAACATGCATCATCCGTCAAGAACAATTTCCAGAATCGAATTTCAGCAAGAATATTCATCCAGAAGATTCAAGATCTTCATCGTCTCCAACGTTTCCAGAAGTTCAACCCAATATCTTCAAGCAATCGTCATCAACAATCGTCGTTCTCCCTCATCGTTTGCCAGAAAGAAACGTAAGTCATCAAGCGCGTTCATCTGGATCTTCGTAGAGTTCGTCCAGAGTTCCCAGAAGTGGAAAGATCGTCTAAGGCCTTCGTCAATCATCATCCGATCACTGAGATTTGCTTCAGATCATCAATGTTAATCAACTCATCAGTGGATCTCCGTCTTCGCTCAAGGATTGTTCAAGAACTCGTTCCTTGCAATTTCCAGATCTCTCCCATAAACACGAATCTCCATCTTCTGAGACATCCAAACATGGAGTTGTGGTTTCTGTTAACATTGATGCGAAATCGAGTGCTGTGAACTATGGAGGAAATTTGTTTGAGGGTTAGGCTTTGAGGTTGGATCAGGGAAAGGTGAACGGAATGAGAAGAGACGGTGAGGGAACGAGGTTTCGGAGAGAGTTCAGAGAGGGGGACGGCGGAGCAGTGAACAGTGTTTGAGGAGAGTTAGGGTTTTTTTTCAGATGTTGAGATTGGGAGAATGGAGATCAGTTTGGGCCTTGGGCCCAATTCCTTTCCACTTCGTACACCTCCATTCCGTTTCCCCACCCCCTTTCGTGGGTCCCTGGATTCTGGGCCTAAGCCCAATGCAATCCCATCACCACACCTCCGTTTTGCTCATCATACCCCCCTCCCCAGTTTTTTTTTCTTTTTTCTGTTTGTGTTTTTTTTTCTGGGCTGGGCCCAATGTGTTACTGCTAGCTACATACCCTTTGCACCAGTTACACCCCCTCCCTCTATTTTATTTCTTTTCTATTTTTTTTATGTTTTTGTTGCTAGTATAAAAAATGTAATGAAAAAGAAATATAAAAAATAAAGAGAAAAAGATTGGAAAAAAGAAATACAATAAAGAAAAAAGAAATATGCATGAAAAATATATGGAAAAAATATGAAAATATAGGAGAAAATCTTTTGAAAAAAGAAGTGAAAAAAGAATATTTGAATAAAAAGAAGTGAAAAAAGGATATTTGAGAAAGAATAGAAAGACATGAAAAAAGAAGACAATAGAAGTACGAAAAAGAGAAAAAAAATATTAGATGTAATATTTTTTAGATGTATTTTTCATAGAGTTTATTTTACATTTTTTAGAGATAATTTTAGAAGTCCACTTGTTAGGGGACTATTTTCCATTTGATTCAGGATAGGATAGGATAGTATTTCCTAGGAGATTATTTTTCAGTATTCAATCATTGTAATCATTTTTCAGAATGTTAATAAAACGAGATTTGAGCTGTGGTCCCGAAGTAGCCGAACTACAGCTGCTCTGATTTCTCGTACCAGACGAGAATATGTAGGCATAGGATGCGATATCCTAGCGAGCACACTAACAATTAACCTTTGTTCTCTCGCTGCTGTGCGATCGAGACTTTCCCGCTGACGATTAATTGTCACCCTTTTTTCTCTCTTGCCCGAGTGCATTTGAGACCAAACCGTAGTTTTGCCCATAGGTTCCCGTACCTTTGAAACCAGTTTGATTTTCTCACTGCTGTGTGAGAATACCCTGTTTAGCCGTAGTTAGCCTGAACTACGTAAAGCTCTGATCTTCCATGCGGTATGGAAGTACGTAGGCACAAGACGCGAGGTCTTGGCGAGCCAATTTTCCCCGTAGTCCCGAACTACGTTGACTCTGACTTTCTCTCTTGAGAATACGTAGGCATAGAGTGCGACGCTCTATCGAGTCAATTCCCTTCCGTTTAGATTTAGCAGCCGTAGATAGATTGTTTTGCATCCTGTAGGCAAACAAACAAGCGTGGATCCCGTCGAGTACGACGGACGTGAGGGGTGCTAATACCTTCCCCTTGCGTAACCGACTCCCGAACCCAGGTTTTGGTTGCGATGACCATACCTTTCCCCGTTTTTTGCGAGGTTTACTTCGAGCGTTTCCTTTCCCTCCGTTGGGATAAATAACGCACGGTGGCGACTCTTCTGTCAGCCGGCGCCGATTTTCGCAGTAGCGACAGCTGGCGACTCTGCTGGGGACTGCGATAGTTCCCCATGCATGTGGGATCCAACGTCCCCTAAGAGAGAGTCAATCCTAGCGCTTGTTTGCTTGTCTTTCGGGGTTTATTTATTGATATTATCTGTTGTTGTTGGGGTGTTACAGGTGTTCTATGATTGAGAGATAAGTCGGACCTGGGCTTGAGTGCACCTAGAATTAGAGTAGAGATTAGTGGGCGCGCACGTGCTTTGCATGTCCTAGTGTCCCGCAAAATCTACACTCAGACGAGGTTCTTCTGGTTGGCCTCTTGTCCCACCCTTTGGGTGGCTCGGGTTGCTGGTTAGTTGGATTGTCGACTTTGGGAACCGATCATTTGGAAGTTAGCTAAGTGAGGCCTCTTCAAGACTTGATGATGCCACTCCTTTTGGGAATCGTATCGTCAGTTTTGAAAGTCTGTGATGCTGACGACCGTATAGGATGCCGTACCTTGTCAGATATAGGTCCATACCTGTGAGTGGGGTTTTTTTTTGCAGGAAACTTGACTTCCAACCTACCCATTATTTTGGTCTTCTCTTCAGAGCAAACGTACTCCGTCAGCAGTGCAGCAGTATTTAGATTGTGTGGGGGCTGTGATCCCGTGTTTGTTGCATTGCATTGCATTTGCATAGGCATCTTCGCATCATATTGCATAGCATTTCTCCAGCTAGCCAGAGTTCTGATCCAGCCTTTGTTTCCTGAAGGTGAGTACCCGGAGTTTGGATTGAGCAACTGTTGATTGTCAGAGGACGACCAAGGGGTTGAAGCAGATCTGAGCATAATCAAGCAGTGTAGTCAGTTCAAGGTAATTGATAGCTATGTCTGAAGGCAATTTCCAGTCTCCTAACACTTTGACAGGGTTTACCATGACGTCCAACCATCGGTATGATTCTATGGAAGACTTCCCGCAAGCGAACAACCTGACTGCAGACCAAGTTGTACAGCCCACTGTTGAAAACCGAGATCGACATGAGCAGTTCGTTGCCAGAAATGACCGCTTTCCTCCTGTTAGTAATCAAGGTGCTGTTTTCCCTGAGAGGAATCCACGCGGATATATCCCAGTAGCCAGGACTGTAAACTCAAGAGCTCTTGAAGGTGCTAGAAGGTTCCGAGTACTGGAAGAAAGGGTTAAAGCTTTGGAGGTCAAAGATGCTATTAACCTGAATGCTGCAGATATGTGTTTGGTTCCTGACCTGGTGTTGCCCTATAAGTTCAAAGTGCCGGAATTTGAGAAGTATACGGGAGATAGCTGTCCGAAAGTGCATTTGATGATGTTCTGTCGAAGAATGACTGCGTTTGTGCGAGATGACAAGTTGATGATCCATTGCTTTCAGTATAGCCTGACTGGGGCATCCTTGAGGTGGTATGTGCAATTAGGGAGTAATCAGATTCGATCATGGGTGGATTTAGCCAGAGCTTTCGTGAAGCAGTACGATTACAACCTGGATATGGCTCCTAGTCTCGTACATCTGCAAGAATTATCTCAGGCGGAGAATGAATCATTCAGAGGGTATTTGCGAAGATGGAAAGAATTGGCTGCCAGTGTTCAACCACCGCTTCAGGAAAGAGAAATGGTTGACATCTTCTTGGGTACTCTGGAAGGCCATTATTATGACAAATTGTTCGGTTGCACAAGCTTTATGGGCCTGATGAGAATGGGGGAACTTGTTGAGAGAGGACTCAAGAGTGGAAAGCTTCGAGATGCTCCTTATTTTCCAGTTGATAAGAATGAATCAGTTGTCAGTTCTCAAGAAGAGTGGGAAGAAGGAAATGGCGTCGTCTCAGAGTCTCTAGCATCTCAGGATCGGTTTTCAGACACTTCAAGTCAACGATCATCCTATCGTCGATCGCGTCAGCACGCCCAACGAAGACCAAGGAAACCTGAAAGGCAGTTTACTCAGCTACCAGTGTCGTACAGTGAGTTGTTGCCAGATCTGGTCAGAAGTGGATTGATAGTGCCGAAGGAGATTAATCCAGTGATTCCACCGTACCCTCCAGGTTTTGATGCCAGCGCCCGCTGTGAGTACCATGCTGGGGCACAGGGGCATTCAACCAATGATTGTAAGGTTCTTAGAAGTCAAATTCAGGATCTGTTAGACTCTAACCGGATCTTCATCACGCCCCAGGGTTTTGTTCAGATTAATGATTCTCCGTCATCCAGTTGTGTGGGTTCGCCAGTTAATGTCATGGAAGACTCCTCGGGAAGTGTGTATTCTGAAGAATGTCCATCGGAGAGTTCAGTTGAATATGGGAGAAGTTTCTAGAAGTTTCTATGCCGGGTGTCGCACCTGTTTTCTCTGCCTAACCCATTTAGCGTTTGTGCACTATTGTTGGCTGACCACCACCAGGATTGTTGGCTGGGGTCATTGTATTCGTACTCGTTTGTGCCTACGTGCTGCTTTTGTTGGTTATACACGTGTGGGAGATGTTCGTCTGGGTGCTTATAGTTTGAGTTTCTCTTTGTCTTGTCATGAATATGTATTTGCTGTCTGCTTTGCATTATCATTTAACAGGTACATCAGAACCGTGGGTCTTATTTCCTCATCGTCCAGTTTGTTGTAGGAATTCCTTCAGAGATATGGAACAGAATCAGGTTGAATTGATTGAAGTCCGAAGCCAGCTGGGGCAGATGATGAGAGATATGCAAGAGATGCGGCTGGAGCAGAAGATACTCAAAGAGGAAAACAGTCAGCTGAAGACCCAAATGAGCTTGATCATGGAAGCAGTCAAGAATGTGCTTAGGAAAGAGGATGATCAGCTATTTGAAGCCGCAGTGAAGAAGCTCGTGCCACCTGTGCCCGTGGAACCTGAGCAAGTACAACCAAAGATGCATCCGGCTCAACGGAGGATTCAGGAGGGAAAGCCAAAGAGGATATTTGAGGCGCCGCCTACAACGTATGCTGAGCTCTTGCAGACTTTATTGAGGTTCAAAAAGGTTGAAAAGAGAACAATGGAACCACCCACAGGAGCACTTCCTCATGGGTACGATACCAGTAAGCAATGTGAATTTCATTCTGGGGCACTTGGACACGACATCGAGAGTTGTCATGCTTTCAAGCACAATGTTCAAGACTTGATTGACTCGAAAGATATTGAATTCACGCCAAGCGGTGTAGCTGTACGTATTGCTCCTATCCCATTCGATGCTAAGGTGATGGATGTTTCTAAAGCTGCAGTAGGTCAGAAACGTATCCTGGATTCCATGGTGTCAGAATCTCCATGCCCGCAATTGTTGCCTATTCCTGGGGCAGATCTGAGAAAGAAGATGGCTAAGCATAAGGAGTGCCTTGATCAGGGCGGTGAAAGTCAAGAAACCGATGTTGTATTCGCTACGAAAGTTGTTCAACAGTCAACTCGATACCAGCAACAATAGCAACGATCTCAACAGTGGAAAAGGCAGCAGCATCCCAATCAGCGAGGAGCTCAAAATCAGAGGCCATTGAGGGTATTTAAGGTGCCTCCGATGCCATATGCCGAACTTCTTCAAACGTTGCTACGATTACAGTTGGTTGAGAAGAGGAAGTTAGCCCCGCTAACAGGTACGCCTCCAGCAGGTTATGATATCAAGGAGCGCTGTGATTTCCATTCAGGAGCACAGGGGCACAACATTGAAGATTGTCTGGCTTTCAAGCACAAAGTGCAGGACCTACTTGATAGTGCAGCAATCAGCTTCGGGCAGGAAGGGTCCAAAATCATCTGAATGAGGGGAAGGGGCTCCATAATCTGGTTGGGTCGTTGAAAGCAGATCAGGACAATACCTAATTGCCTCTAATAACTGATTGTGAAGGTGGCTGGTTCAGCAGCAAGACAGATGTGAAAGCCCGGTTCTCGGAAGCTGGCATTTTTCTTTGTTTTATCTTGTCATTTCTTTACGTTTGTAGTTTCTTTCCTGTTTAAATTGCAAATCTTGTTTGTAAAACTTGTTGTTTTCATTCAATTGATGATAATGAAATAAATATGCATGTTTTGATTAAATCCATTCGTGTTCACTAATTGTTTTTACAAATGTCCAACGCCTGGTTAAGAGGAATCCGGGGAGGATGACGAAAATGAACGACATGCGATTTCCGATAAAGTATGCTTTTGAAGTAAAACCTGTTGATGATGTACAGGCATTGTTTCAAATCCCTAAACACCGGAGATATAAGGAAGATAATCCCTTGTCAACCCCTTTGAGCCTTGTAGTAGGAGTTTCTTTCTGTGAATGAAAAACCCTCAATTTTAACCTGGGGGCAGGGTAGGTGTTAGCTAATTTGGCTGAGCGTTCAATTTGCAAAAGGAGTGTCCGTTCGAGGATCAATCACGCCTCTAGAGGTTGTGCCTAAGAAACCACAATGGTTCAGCATTAGGAGTGAAACAGTCACATCATTCCCCAAAGAGTCAGACGACCAGTGTCACACGACTTGTTCGAAAAAAGGAAGCAAAAAGAATCAAAAACCCGCTAAGTCAAGAAAAGAAAACAAATGACTTAGGCAAAAATGAGGGTATCCCGCTGGACTTAAAAAATCAAAAGAAACTCAAAAGGAGTTAGTCCAGGCAAAAGTTAGGGATAAGAAAAAAGATGAAAGGATGGCAAAAGAAAAATCCTCGGACAAATACAAGTCGGGTGACATCAAGTGTCAAAGACGAAAGGTGAGTGGTTGTCACTCCCAACAATCATAATTTCTCAAACTATCACTCCTATCTTTCAGCCTCTGAGAGGTGAGCGCTAAGGTCGAATTAGCTAAATGTAGGATGGGAGAACATCAAGGAGAGCGGGTGGGTTAAAATAAACTTTAAGCCTTTATCCTTTCCTTCAAAACCGTGAACCTGACCACGTTACAACCTTCAAAAGTCCTAATTGAAGCAGGTCGTTTCGAAAGCATACTTCGGTAAAGGTCGCGCCGGTTCTGACTCCTAAAAGGGTTCCTCTTACCATGTTGGTATTGATGTTGATAAATGTTTTGTGCAGTGTATGCTATAAACTGTTTTTCCCTTTTCCCAGTGAACAGATTGGATGTCAAAGCTGTCATATGTGTTGCATTAATATGTCTTTTACACAAAACAACTTGTTTTACTTGCGAGTAAGCGCTTGACAGCAGAAAAGTTTCCTACAGTGGAAAGTATGGTCAGGATAGAATGCAGAATGCCCGAATGTTCTGAGAGCAGGGGCAAGCTGTTACAGTAATCCCCAGTCAGGTCAGCCTTTCGAAGTCAGTTATCCTGGAGGCAATCAGGTCGAGATTCGGTGAATATCTTGTAGGCAGGGGTACTACTCTGAATCAGATAATCAGGAGCGAAGTCGTTGCAGTCAGGGGCAGGCCATCTCAAGAGCGCAAAAGCTATTCAGGAAGCATTTGGCGCGAAGTATCTCTCCGAAGTTCAGAATGCTGGGGCACTTCATAGCAGACCATCAGGGCTCAGATTTTCAGATCTCCTTTCGAGGACTATCCCCACAGAGATCCCACAGGCTGGGGGCATATCAGAAGCTGAGAGTAATTGTTCTTCTCCGTATCAGCAGGGTTATTCAGAGCTATTCGAGCAGATTCAGCCAATTTTCAAGTGTGAGACGAGCGTCGGGAAGTCGTGTCACTATCCTTTGACTCTTCAACCAGGAAAATGTGTATTCAGGCAGAATGTTTCCAGCGTCAGTTGTACCTGACCCATCGCAAGATAGCTTAAAAGTCCAAATCCATGTTGGCGATCACTGTGAGGCCCATCCGTGTTGGCGCATCAGTTTCCAAATCCAATCGTCATCAGTACACAGGAAGACTCCGTCTGTTTTTCTCCAGCGAAGTCCAGTTTTTTCATTGGAACGGGTCAGCTATCCCCAGAGAAGTCCAATCATACTTGGCACATCCGCTATTTTCCAGCAGAGTTATATTCCCCAGTAGGGTGTTACTTCAACGAGGTGTTCGGTTAAGTTCCCAAATCCCCCAGCAGAGTTGAGTTCACTCTTCCAGCATTTATTTTGCTGGAATAATTCTGTGATATCCGGTTTATCCCCAGCGGAGTTGGCTTCGTCTTCAGCATTTATTTTGCTGAAGTGGTTTTCTGTACCCGACTTTCTCCAGCAGCTAGAGCTTGCATTAGCATGTTGCATGCATCATCATATTTGCATCATACTTACATTTCATTTTCAAAATGCGTAGCATTTCCATCTTGAATGGAGCATTACGTCATAGAAAGATTCAAGCATATGCATATGCATACGAAGCATAAGCCCGGTGTTCTATCAGCCTCATGTGGCGCGTGAATTACTCTGTGATCAGTTCAGGGGCATTAATCTAGCAGCGGTGTTTAGACAATTCAGCAGTTTATTCGTATTTTCAGATCATACAACAATTATGCTTTGATCAATCAGTCATCTGGTATCGACAGACTTTTCTTCCCGTCTATCATATTGACGATGTGTTCCTCCAAGAAGTGGGTTTCTCCGTCTATCATCAGCCGTCTTGAGTTCGAATGTGGTTTTCTTTCCGTCTATCAGTAGACGATGTGAAGTGGCAGGTGATTTTTTTCAGCGAGTTTCTTATCGTCCGATCATACGGATGGTATGTTTCCCCAGCGAGTCTTCTCCGGATATCTTTAGATGTTGAGGGGGTCCAAAGCGATCTTTCGGATAGTGGTTTTCTTTCCGTGTATTGGATGAGATGACGTTTCAAGAGGGTTTTTCTGACTGTCGATTCTTATTGGCGTCATGGCTCTTTGAAGGTGGTTTTCTTCCCGTCGGTCCATACTGATGATGTGGCCCCTTTAAAGATACTGTTCTTTTCATCAATTCCCGTAGACGAAAGGATTCTGAGATTTGAGGGATGGTGTTGAAGTGGATTTTGGGTGTCTTTCCGTCTATCCTTAGACGATGTGAGTATTGGTTCACATGGGTGTCTTCCCGTCTACCCTTAGACGATGTGAGTATGGATTATGGGTGTCTTCCCGTCTACCCTTAGACGATGTGAGTATTGAATTTTTTTCCTTCGTGGATTATGGGTGTCTTCCCGTCTACCCTTAAACGATGTGAGTATGGATTATGGGTGTCTTCCCGTCTACCCTTAGACGATGTGAGTATTGAATTTTTTCCTTCGTGGATTATGGGTGTCTTTCCGTCTATCCTTAGACGATGTGAGTATTGATTTTGAATTTTTTTTTCCTTCGTGGATTATGGGTGTCTTCCCGTCTACCCTTAGACGATGTGAGTATTGATTTTTTTTTCCCTCGTGGATTTTGGGTGTCTTCCCGTCTGTCCTCAGACGATGTGAGTATTGAATTGATTTTTTCCTTCGGGATTATGGGTGTCTTTCCGTCTATCCTTAGACGATGTGAGTATTGAAGTTTTCTTCGGATTGTGGGTGTCTTGCCGTCTATCTTTAGACGATGTGAGTATATTTCTCTTCCTGTCTATCAGTAGACGATGTGAGAAGATCAGATGTTTTGTTGCAACCCTTAGGTTTGTTATCAGTGGTATCATGCGAGTAACGAGTGTTAAAGTCAGGAGTTCTTTACCAGATGATTGATCAGTTTGTTGCCATGACGGCTGGGCTCGGTTCTGGATTTTATTCCCCAAGCAGTTTTACAGTATATTTCCCGCGGTTGGCAAATTTCAGGGTTTCATTGGTATTCAACCGTCTCGTACCTCCGAATGTTTGAAGGCTGAGCGCTCTTCAACCCTTCAGGTCCAAGTCGCTTGAATAGGGGCAGCTGTTGCACCCCAAAATTTGACCAACCGGGTCCCGTATCTGGCTCTATGTTTCGACGCATGACTGCATTCGCATCTGCATATCGCATACAACGCATCTTTCATTTGTTTTGATTTTATCGGGATCACAACTCTCGTCTCGCGTCTCAGGTGTTTTTAATCAGTTAGATAGGTAGAATCGTATTTTTTTGAGCAGTCGTGCTATTCCCGGTGTTTGCAGCTTGCGCTGTTGTTTTTAGGGATATGTCGGTGTCCGTTTATTTTTACCGGCTATTTTGGTGCGCTCTCGCAGTGTTATTTGTTGTTCGGTGCTATTTTTGTTCCTTCGGGAATTATTGTGATTTTTCTGTTTTTTATTAGATATTAAATAGACTTTAAATCATTTTTTTGAATAATATAGAACATTAATAGTTTGTTTTTTAATGGTTTTAATAGCTTTAAATCATTTTTTAAATCATTTTTAGAATAATAGAATTTAAATAGATTTTTATCATTTTCTTAATAGAATAATATAGATTTTTGTTATTAATAATAGATTTTAAATCATTTTTAAATAGTATAGGTTTTGTTAGAGAGTTATTAAAATTTTATTAGTGTTAGATTTAATTAGGTTAATTAGGAGTTAATCTTTTGTTTAGAGTTTAATTTGAATTTGTTAGAATTAATTAGGATTAGTTTAATTTTCATTCAGATTTAATTGTGGTTTTTTAGGTTTAGTTTTAATTAGTTTTATTAGTTAATCATTGGTTAGTTAGGTTTAAAGTCTTAATCAGCTTTTTTAATCCATTTTTCATATTAATTCTTTTAATGCAGTTTTTTAGTTTGCTGGCTGATTTTTCGTGTGGGCCTCATTTCAATCCACCTGCAAAGCCCAATTCAGCGTCAGAACGGTCCAGAAAGTTCCAGAAAATTGCAAGTCCATATATAAGTCAGCATGTACACGTGTTGTACAGGGGGGACCCCACATTTTCACACTTCACGCTGCCACCTCACAATCCTTCTCCCTCTCTCTCTGCCACGTATCGCACATGCAACCTCCCTCTCTTCCCCGGTGCCACGCGTTCCCCTCTCCATCCTTTCCTCTGCATGCCTGCCACGTACTCCCCTTGAGGTGTCGCCCTCACATCCCTCACATGCAAACAGCCGGAGGAGTTCATCGGCGAAATCATACGGCCAAAACGCTACCGGAAACCTCGCCGGAAGCTTCATCATCTCACCAGAAAATTCATCATCACCAGAAAAATTCCTCAGAAACTCACAAATTCATCCGTTTCGTCATCCAGATTCCCCAGACCTGCGTAGATCTTCTTCAAGATCTTAATCCAAGATTCGATCTGCCCTCATCTCCTTCATCAATCCTTCCAGATTTCCTCCAGAACTTCATTGTTCTTCATGAACATGCATCATCCGTCAAGAACAATTTCCAGAATTGAGTTTCAGCAAGAATATTCATCCAGAAGATTCAAGATCTTCATCGTCTCCAACGTTTCCAGAAGTTCAACCCAATATCTTCAAGCAATCGTCATCAACAATCTTCGTTCTCCCTCATCGTTTGCCAGAAAGAAACGTAAGTCATCAAGCGCGTTCATCTGGATCTTCGTAGAGTTCGTCCAGAGTTCCCAGAAGTGGAAAGATCGTCTAAGGCCTTCGTCAATCATCATCCGATCACTGAGATTTGCTTCAGATCATCAATGTTAATAAACTCATCAGTGGATCTCCGTCTTCGCTCAAGGATTGTTCAAGAACTCGTTCCTTGCAATTTCCAGATCTCTCCCATAAACACGAATCTCCATCTTCTGAGACATCCAAACATGGAGTTGTGGTTTCTGTTAACATTGATGCGAAATCGAGTGCTGTGAACTATGGAGGAAATTTGTTTGAGGGTTAGGCTTTGAGGTTGGATCAGGGAAAGGTGAACGGAATGGGAAGAGACGGTGAGGGAAGGAGGTTTCAGAGAGAGTTCAGAGAGGGGGACGGCGGAGCAGTGAACAGTGTTTGAGGAGAGTTAGGGTTTTTTTCCAGATGTTGAGATTGGGAGAATGGAGATCAGTTTGGGCCTTGGGCCCAATTCCTTTCCACTTCGTACACCTCCATTCCGTTTCCCCACCCCCTTTCGTGGGTCCCTGGATTCTGGGCCTAAGCCCAATGCAATCCCAGCACCACACCTCCGTTTTGCTCATCATACCCCCCTCCCCAGTTTTTTTTTCTTTTTTCTGTTTGTGTTTTTTTTTCTGGGTTGGGCCCAATGTGTTACTGCTAGCTACATACCCTTTGCACCAGTTACACCCCCTCCCTCTATTTTATTTCTTTTCAATTTTTTTATGTTTTTGTTGCTAGTATAAAAAATGTAATGAAAAAGAAATATAAAAAATAAAGAGAAAAAGATTGGAAAAAAGAAATACAATAAAGAAAAAAGAAATATGCATGAAAAATATATGGAAAAAATATGAAAATAGAGGAGAAAATCTTTTGAAAAATGAAGTGAAAAAAGAATATTTGAATAAAAAGAAGTGAAAAAAGGATATTTGAGAAAGAATAGAAAGACATGAAAAAAGAAGACAATAGAAGTACGGAAAAGAGAAAAAAATATTAGATGTAATATTTTTTAGATGTATTTTTCATAGAGTTTATTTTACATTTTTTAGAGATAATTTTAGAAGTCCACTTGTTAGGGGACTATTTTCCATTTGATTCAGGATAGGATAGGATAGTATTTCCTAGGAGATTATTTTTCAGTATTCAATCATTGTAATCATTTTTCAGAATGTTAATAAAACGAGATTTGAGCTGTGGTCCCGAAGTAGCCGAACTACAGCTGCTCTGATTTCTCGTACCAGACGAGAATATGTAGGCATAGGATGCGATATCCTAGCGAGCACACTAACAATTAACCTTTGTTCTCTCGCTGCTGTGCGATCGAGACTTTACCGCTGACGATTAATTGTCACCCTTTTTTCTCTCTTGCCCGAGTGCATTTGAGACCACACCGTAGTTTTGCCCATAGGTTCCCGTACCTTTGAAACCAGTTTGATTTTCTCACTGCTGTGTGAGAATACCCTGTTTAGCCGTAGTTAGCCTGAACTACGTAAAGCTCTGATCTTCCATGCGGTATGGAAGTACGTAGGCACAAGACGCGAGGTCTTGGCGAGCCAATTTTCCCCGTAGTCCCGAACTACGTTGACTCTGACTTTCTCTCTTGAGAATACGTAGGCATAGAGTGCGACGCTCTATCGAGTCAATTCCCTTCCGTTTAGATTTAGCAGCCGTAGATAGATTGTTTTGCATCCTGTAGGCAAACAAACAAGCGTGGATCCCCTCGAGTACGACGGACGTGAGGGGTGCTAATACCTTCCCCTTGCATAACCGACTCCCGAACCCAGGTTTTGGTTGCGATGACCATACCTTTCCCCGTTTTTTGCGAGGTTTACTTCGAGCGTTTCCTTTCCCTCCGTTGGGATAAATAACGCACGGTGGCGACTCTTCTGTCAGCCGGCGCCGATTTTCGCAGTAGCGACAGTTTCTCGGTGATGAGAAGGAGATGGAAAGTTGACGGAGGAAGACGAAATCGAAGGGTTTACGGTGGAGGGTAGTTGGACGATGGTGATGGTACTTCACGGTGAGGGAAAGATGAAGAGGGAAATGGGATTTTCGAAGGAGAGTGGCGACTAGGGAGAAGAGAGAGAACCTGGAGAGAAAAGTGTAAGTATAGTGACGAAACCTAAATCTGGAAACGAAGAGGAAAAGAAGATTTTTTTAGTATTATTTTTTTATTTCACTAACTTGTTTCAAGTTGGAATCGAACCTGCGTTTTGTTAGGAGTATATAAAACTTCTTAGGTCAGGTGGCTGACACCTGACTTAAAAACTAGATTTTTTAAGTCAATTAATAAACACATACATGTGAATTAAGAAATTTAATATAAAAAATATATATATTTTAATTTTTTTAAGGTCAGTTTTAAATGCACCCGACCTAACTAAGTTGTCAATATTTACGAAATTGCCACCGTATCATTTCTTAAGTCAGGTGGCAAGTGAACTGACTTAAAAACCTCTGCTAAAAAGTTATTTTTTTACTAGTGATTATTATTATTATTATTATTATTATTATTATTATTATTATTATTATTATTATTATTATTATTATTATTATTATTATTATTATTATTGTTATTACTATTACTATTATTATTATTATTATTATTATTATTATTATTATTATTCTTGTTATTATTATTACCTACTATCATTTATTATTATGACATGGTGTACACGAAGTTTAGCTTCTTTAGCACACTATTCATTATTACATGCATGCACACTTCTTATCATGCCTACAAGCTATCATATAGTCTTGCATGCCTACAAGATTCTTACATGCCTACACTAATAGTCTTGCAAGACTACACTTCAAAGGCTATACTAAAGTCTTACCAACTACACTTACAAGATATTAAATTCTTAAAGTAGTAAAAAATAAAATCATTGTCTTGCATGCCTCATGTGATTCTCTGCATGACAAGACTACACTTCCTTATTTTACAAATACAATAATGACTATATAAATTTTAAAAATATCAATTCCTTAATTTACAAATACATGGTGTACACGATTCCTTACACAAAGTTCATCACATTTCACCATGTATTAATAGTGGAAGTTCTCACATGCCTACACTAATAGTCTTACAGGACTACACTTCCAAGATTACACTAAAGTTTTAGCAACTATTCTTACAAGACATTGAAGTCTTACAAGCACACTATTCATTGTCTTACATGCCTCATGTGATTCTCTGCATGACAAGACTACACTTTATCAAGCAATGACTTCACATGCAATGACTGCAAGATTCTCTGCATGACAATGACTAAGAATTTTGTAAGAGAACACTTACACGACTCCTTGCACAAAGTTCATCATGTTTCACCATGCATTAATAGTGGAAGTTCTCACATGCCTACACTAATATTCTTGCAGGACTACACTTCCAAGACTACACTAAGTTCTAGCAACTACACTTACAAGACATTAAAGTCTTACAAACACACTATTCATTGTCTTATATGCCTCATGTGATTCTCTGTATGACAAGACTACACTTCATCAAGCAATGACTTCACATGCAATGACTGTAAGATTCTCTGCATGACAATGACCAAGAATCTTGTAAGAGAACACTTACGCGATTCCTTGCACAAAGTTCATCATATTTCACCATGCATTTTCATGTGACTCCTATCATCATATTTCACCATTATAAATAAATGTTCATCACGGTACAAACTCTTCTCATCCATTACAAACTCTTCTCATCTATCACAAACTCTACTCATCAAACTTTCAGCAAGCCAATAACTTCATCACAACCTACCTTTATACAGATTTCTAAAAAATGTCTCTACTCACAATGGGCAACGATCACAGAGGAACAATTGAGAACATCACAGAGTTTATAAGTGTTTTACTTTATTTGTTTTGTCATCCCTTACTAAGTTGTATTTTTCTTTAAAACTAAGGATATTTATATTCTTTGGCAGAATATATCAAGTTTTTGCTGTTGTGTGCATGACTACATACCACACGACCCATTCATAGAAGAATATTTAAATTCATATGGCTTTGGTGATTTGATAAAAATCAAATCATACTCACTAGACCCCAAATTTTTTCTAGCCTTGCTAGAACGTTGGAGACCAGAGACCCACATATTTCATCTTCCTTTCGGTGAATTCACTTTCATGCTACAAGATGTCTACATGTTACTTAGCCTACACATCGATGGTAAGGCCGTCAAAGACAAAGTTGGTGTGAATAACCAACTTTACGAAGATTTGTTGGACGCCCTTCAAAATTTTTTAGGATGCTTAAGGATGAAAAGTGAAATTTGGTTCTGAGCTACTAAGGTATTATACAAAGTATAATTGTAATTTTTACATTAAGCTTATGATCAATTCATCCATGTCCAATGTCTTTGAAGTTGCTTGAGTACCAAGTCTTGTCACAAGAGATTTATTTGAAACTATGAACTTTTTCTTTCTTTGATAATGCATTTGAGCTTGATTCTTTGTCTTTATCAACACACAAAACAATGTTGTAAGTTTGTCTTCATAATCTCTCCCTTTTTATGATGCCAACCATTGCTCTTGAATTTCTTAAAATTAGTGTTTGAGCAAATACTCCCCCTTACTTTGATACCTCCCATTGACTGATCAATAATGTATTTAAGTGGCTTTTGTTCCTACACAAGTTAGTAGACATAGCCATACACTACAATACAATACTTATGCCCCTTTGTTATTATAAAAAATAAGGGAATAGTTCCATAAAGAGAGACATAAGCATAACATAGATACTTAACATAAACCACAATGCTTAAGTCTTAAAGATACAAGTCTGAAAGAAACTGAATTTAAAAGAACATTTAAGTAATAAAATGAATTGCTTCAGGTGCAACCAGTTACAAGAAAACTATAATCAGTTACATCATAATGCCATCAATTTTCTTTTAAAGAAAAAGTAAGATTTTTGAACTTGTAATTGGTTACAACCAGATGGTAACCAGTTACACTCATAACTTTTTAAATAAAAACCTAGCATTAAGGCAAGGAAACATATTTAACGTTAATAATAAACATACATATGCATAATATAACACTTGCGATTTTGACACATAAGTGACAAAAATGAAAGATCATCAAAGCTAGGGGTGTTCATGGGTGCAAGTCGACCCACGAACCCACTGGCCCAAACCAAACCAACCCATAAATTATTCGAACCCATTCATTTACGTGTATTCTCAACCCAAATGACTTTTAGCAGAATTGACTTTTAACAGCGTATACAAAGACATCACTTTTTAAAAAAGCGCTGCTAAAGAGTCATTAAAAAAAAAGAAAAAAAATTGCCAACCAAAGACAGCGCTTTTTGATAAGCGCTGCTAAAGAAGCGCTGCTATAGTGTAATAAAGAAAAGAAAAAAACAGCATACCTACGACAACGCTTTTAGGAAAAGCGCTGCTAAAGGGTTGCTAAAGGCATGGGCTAAGACAACGCTTTTCTAAAGCGCAACTGTAGTGTGTACCAAAGAAAGCGCTTTATAAAGCGCTGCTGTAGGTGTGTGCCAAAGAAAGCGCTTTCCATGTAAAGCGCTGCTATATCCATGGGCTAAGACAACGCTTTTGAAGCGCTGCTGTAGGTAGATAGAAAGCGCTGCCATAGATGTTATTATTATTAAAATAAAATATCACAGAATTTTAAAGAAAGCGCTTTACTTGTGAAGCGCTGCTATATGGTTTTGAAAAGAAAGCGCTTTGAGAAGCGCTGCTGTAGGTATTAAAAAGCGCTGCCATAGGTGTTATTATAATTAAATTAAAATATCACATAATTTTTTAAAGAAACATAACAGATTGCTAGCTCGCGCGCGTTCTTCATTCTTTCTTTCTCGTCTCTGCGAACCAGAACCCTATCACGATCGGCCGTCGCCCTCCTCCGTCCAACTGCCGTTCCTCTGTCGTTCACCCCCGTTCAGCCTGTGTTGCATATCTCCTTCATTTAACCGTCCGTTTTCGACAGCCTCTGTAGCACATTTCCGCCATTTTTACAGTATTTAAAGGTTTCATTTTTCATTTTTCTGGATTATTGTCTTAGTATTTCATTTTTCTGGATTATATGATGTTAGTGTTACTTCTTTTCTGAGTTATTGACTTGTTTTTATTGATACCGTTGATGAGAACTACTCTTTTGATATTGGCTTGAGTTTTGTATACAAGGTGTTTGTTGAAATGCCACAATGAATTTACTTATGTTAACTTTCATTATATCTAGCCGTATACAAGGTGTTTGTTGAAATGTTACACCTTATATGAGTTCTTTTTACTAATAATTTTTATTATTGTTGCCTACAAATCTTATTTGAAATTGGCATTCTGATAAATTTTATTTGTTCAATGGTTTTTTAGATTATGTTGCCTTAGAAGCTTCACACTATTTGTGATTCAGATGAAAGCTTTAAGTTTCTGTTAATCTTAAAGTGAATATAATTTTTGTTTGTTATGCTCATTTATTGAAGTGAAAATAATTACTTTGACTCTTGTTCTTGTAGATCAAGATTCTGTTTGGCTTCTTGCTGTTGAGGGTTGTGCAACTCTTGGAAAATTGTTGGAGCCTCAAGATTGTGTGGCACATATTCTTCTTGTTATAGTCAATTTTTCTCAGGTATATTGAGTATTAATAATATTATGTGGGAAGATTTGCATTTTGTACCGTCTTGCTAATTTAGTAACATTTAATTTACCAAAATAGTATAAATTAATATGTTAGTAAAAATTGTATAAAATTTTAGATAAATATAAACTCAAGTTATATAAATTTTAGATATTTTTAGATAAATATAAAATTATATAAATTTTAAATAACTAATATGTTAGTAAAAATTGTAAAAATTGTATATGAGTTCATATTAATTCTGAATTAATTAATTTTATTGCAAGAATGATTTAATGTTGATGATGTTATTAATTTTGTCTGTTATAGGGGTTACCTGTGAATAGCAAGGTTGTGATTGTTTTCAAGCATCCTACTGTGCAGCTTTCTTAGGAGTTATTGATTTCTTTACAGGTATTCTCTGTATATTTGTTTAACTTTCTTAGTTTAGTTTAGACTACTCAATTAATATGGATAAAAAATGGATGTCTTCCAATCGATTGTCTAAAGAGTACGAGAGTGGGGTATCGAAATTCGTTAAGTTTGCTGTTTAACACGCCAAAGACCCCAATAGGATCACATGTCCTTGCTTAGGTTGCTGTTATGGGCGTAGAATTGACGCCGTTCAGTTGGAATCTCATTTAATGAGACATGGAATTGATCGAAGTTATACATGTTGGACATTACATGGTGAGATAAGTAACGAGAATGTCGAACCCGGGGATAATACGACCTATGCTTCAAAGGACAATGGCAGAGATACATATGATTGTGATCGAGTCGAAGAGATTGCAGAAGCACTTGAAGAAGATCTTCAAGATTGTCCCAAGATGTTTGAGAGGTTGGTAAGCGATGCAGAGAAACCGTTGTATAAAGGTTGCACTACTTTCACAAGATTGTCTGCGGTATTAAAGCTGTACAACTTAAAGGCGGGTAATGGATGGTCAGATAAAAGTTTCACAGAGTTGTTAGCCCTACTTCAAGAGATGCTTCCGGAGGATAATGTTCTTCCCAGTCGAACCTATGAAGCTAAAAAAATGTTATGCTCTATTGGCATGAGCTATGATAAGATACATGCTTGTCCAAATGATTGCATTTTGTTTCGAAATGAATATGCATCATTAAACGAGTGTCCTAAATGCGGTGTATCTCGGTATAAGAAAAAAGTTATCACCAACAAAAGTTTTATGGTATTTTCCTATAATTCCGAGATTTAGACGCATGTTTCATAGTGAAACAGATGCAAAACACCTGACTTGGCATGCAGATGATAGAATTATAGATGGGAAGTATCGACATCCGCCAGATTCACCATAGTGGATGAAAATTGATAATGATTATCTTGATTTTGGAGAAGAAGCTAGAAACTTTCACTTGGCATTATCGACTGATGGAATGAATCCGCATGGTTTGCAGAGTATCTCACATTCCACCTGACCTGTAATTATTATGATTTATAACCTACCTCCATGGCTATGTATGAAGCGTAAGTACATGATGTTATCTATGTTAATTTCTGGCCTTAAACAACCAGGGAATGACATAGACGTATACCTGACACCTTTAATCGAAGACTTAAAGAGTTTGTGGGAGAATGATGTGGAGGTTTATGATGGATATAGGAAAGAAAGTTTCAATTTGAGGGCGATGTTGTTTGGCACAATTAATGATTTTCCAGCATATGGAAATCTATCGGGGTATAGCATTAAAGGTCAATGTACGTGTCCTATCTGTGAAGAAAACACAGATTGGACGCGGTTGGAATTTGGTCAGAAGAATGTCTTTCTCGGTCATCGTAGATTCTTAAATTCTAGTCATCACTACCGTGGCTGGAGAAAAGCATTTAATGGAAGTTCAGAACAACGTAGAGCTCCACCTACATTGACCGGCGAACAAATTTTTGAAAAGGTGAAAGATGTGAGTACTCAGTTTGGTAAGCCTTTTGCATATAGTATTGTCACACGTGGGTGGAAGAAGAGGTCAATCTTGTTTGAGTTGCCGTATTGGAAGTCGTTGTATGTAAGACATTTTCTTGATGTCATGCATATTGAAAAAAATGTATTTGAAAGTGTTATTGGTACGTTACTCAATATACAAGGAAAGTCTAAGGATGACCTTAAAGCAAGAAAGGACTTGATAGCAATGGGAATAAGAAATGAATTAGGACCCTTGAAGAAAGGAAATAGCACATATCTACCACCTGCTGCTTATACTTTATCTAGAAAGGAGAAAAATATATTGTGTAAGTTTCTGAGTGAAGTTAAAGTTCCAGAAGGATACTCTTCAGATATTAGAAGACTTGTTTCTATGAAAGACCTCAAGTTAAAGAGTTTAAAGACACATGATTGCCATGTTATAATGGAACACTTTCTACCAATAGGTATACGTTCTATTTTGCCAGAAAAAGTGAGAGGCGCAATAACTAAATTGTGTTTTTTCTTCAGGTCAATTTGTAGTAAGGTGATTGATCCTGCGATCTTACCATCATTGCAAAAAGAAATAGTTATTACTTTGTGTCAGCTTGAAATGTATTTTCCTCCATCATTTTTTGACATAATGGTACATCTAGTTGTCCATCTTGTGAAAGAGACACAATTGTGTGGACCAACTTATATGAGATGGATGTACCTTGTTGAACGTTATATGAAAATATTGAAAGAGTATGTGAAAAATCGAAGCCGACCAGAGGGATGTATTGTTGAACGATACATTGTTGAAGAAGCTATTGAGTTTTGTACTGAATATTTGTCCAACGTTCAATCCATTGGCCTCCCAAAATCTAATGTTGTTGAAAAATAGTAGGTAAACAGTTAATTGGAAATAAAGCTGCGACAGTTTCAAGGGATGAACGGGAGCAAGTGCATTTGTATGTTCTGCATAATGACATTGAGGTTGAGCCGTATGTTGAAATGCACAAGGACGTTCTTCGAGGTTTAAATCTGAATCAAAATGAAAATTGGATAGTACGTGAGCACAATCGAAGTTTTATAACATGGTTCAAGGATCATATTTTTTCAAAGTTTTATTCAGATCCCGCTTCCATAACAGAAAGGTTGAGATGTTTAGCATATGGTCCAAGTTTGCATGTGTTTTCTTATCGCGCATACGCAATTAATGGATACACATTTTATACCAAAGAACAAGATGATAAGAGTACAATGCAAAATAGTGGTGTCACCGTGCTTGCCGAAGCAATGCACATTTCAAGTGTGAAGGACTTAAACCCCAAATATGCGAATCTGTCGTATTTTGGTGTTATCGAGCACATTTGGGTGTTTGATTATGAAAAGTTTCAGATTCCTATCTTTGGATGCAAGTGGGTTTAAAATAATAGTGGCATACGAATGGATAAGTCAGGATTTTTGCAAGTGGATCTTTAAGGTGGGGTACAAAGATGAGCCTTTTATTCTAGCCACGCAAGCTAAACAAGTGTTCTATGTCACTGATCCGACAAGTACGAAATGGTCTATAGTTCTTTTTTCTAACAAAGTAATCGATGATAACATTGGAGACAAGGGGGATGTTGATGTTGAGAAGGAATCTTATATTATAGATGATCCAGATGAGAATATTAGAGCGGACGGATCATATATTAGAAATGATCATAACGAGGGAATTTGGATCAATCCATCCGTCCGTGTTGTTAAGAGACAAGTAAACCACGTTCCAACTAAGAAAATAAAGAGATCTTAGTGACAAAGGTACTTGTTAAATTACATATTGTCTCATTGAATAAAATTACATATTTCTATCATGCAATACAATTACATATTATGTCATTCAATAAAATTATGTATGTGTTTCTCTTATTTATACATTTCTTATGTATATATTTCTTATTTACATATTTGCATGTCATTCATTTGATACTTTGGTTTTTCTGAATTACAGGTACTATGGCCAACAATGAGGAAACACCACATGATGGAAATGAAACAACAAAAGACATTGAAGGCGATATCAAAAGAGGAATAACGATTATGAAAAAAATCATCCGTGCGAGAGATAAGGGTGTTAAGTCTGATGTGCATTGGAATGAAAGAGATCAATTAGTTGAGCCTAACGGTGCGATGCTGACAAGTTATATTGAAGCACTTGTACATTCGCAAATTCCGATTACTTGCGATAATTGGCGAATTGAGTCGCTAAAACCGGCTAAAGACAAAATTTGGAGCGAGATACAGGTATGATACTTGATTATTTTTAATTATGTTGACGGTTACATATTTAAATTAATTATACTAACATGTTATATGTATGTGTATTTGTTTGCAGCGATCTTTTAATATTGATGATTGTAGAAGAAAATATTGTCTTCAATTGGCCGATAAACGACTGAGGGGATTCAGAGCATTTTTAACGAACAAGTTTCTCAAAGATTCTGATGGAAACTTTGTTGACTCGGAGCGTCCAAAGAAGTACGTTGATCTGATTTCGGAAGAAGAATGGGAGACATTTGTTGCAAAGCGAAGAACCAAAGAAATTTTAGTAAGTACAACTTACATGAATAATGTATAGTATATATACTTCTTCCACAAGAGTTCTTATATGACTTAAACTTGTTTTTTCAGGTTGTGAGTGGCGTTAATTGACAACGGGCATCAAAACCCGCGTATCCATACAAAAAAGGGCGTTTGGGATATGCACACTTAGAACAAAAACTAGTAAGTATATATAAATGCTTTAATATGATATAGCTACCAAAATTAGTAAGTATATATAATAGCATATGAATGGTTTATTATCCGTCTTAATGTGCAGATAGAAGAGGAGAAAAGTGACGCGACATCTCTTCCGGACCATGTTGTGTGGAAGGCTGCCCGTGTGGGAAGAGATGGATTCGTTCAGGAAGAAGTTCAACAAGTGTTTGAACGATGTGTAAGTACAACATTAGTTTTGTTAGTAACTGATAAAAAGTGTATAATATATTTATATATGCTTTTATCTATATTTCAGGAGACTCTATCCCAGAGTATAACTCCAGTTGAGGACGAGGATTGTAGGAGCATACTGAGTCGGGTGTTAAATATCCCTGAGTATTCTGGGCGTGTGAGGGGTAAGGGATTTGGCGTCACTCCATCACAGTTGTATAAGAAGCCAACGAAAAAAAATCCTACCAATAAAGAAGTGATGGATACGTTGGAGGAATTGAAAGCCCAGATTCGGGAATTACAGAAGGACAAAGAAAGATACATGTCGGAAAGGCGCGGTCCAGAGGGTAAAGATGCTAGTGAAAAAGATAGTATCGGTTGTCCGCAGAAGCTTCCAGAGGTAATTGTATATATTACATTGAAATTAATTAATTTAGCACAATTTTCTTAATTGACACATTAATCGGCATCATTATTTGTTTAGGGCATTTCACCTTGTCGGCTATATTTATCGTCACCGACTTATCGCTTGGTTGGCAAGGGAAAGATGCATAACAATGTGGGAGAATTACTTCACCATAAACCGCTCCCTCCTGGATATTTAAAAGTATCGATTGATATTGCGTTAGAGGGGGGTGCTTTGTTGCCTATACCAGATGAAGTTTCAGACGCAACAGTGGTGGGAGACGCAATAGGAGCGTATGTTGCATGGCCGACAAATATCATTTACATAGATGATGAGGTATGTTGAACACCATTATGAACCTAGCTAATCTCATATTCAAATGTTCCTCAATTTTCTTATTTTCTTATTTACATTTGCATTTTCTTATTTTCTTATTTACATGATGATCTTAGACTCCTACAAAATCCAAATTAAAAGATGATAGAATTATTGTGCGGGATACCGATTCAGCTGCATCAAAGAAACAGGTACTAATACAGTTACATGGTTATCTTATTATACATTATTTACTGAACTTATATATGACTTTTAGGTTCATGATCAGCAGTTGCAACAAGTCAGCAAGGGTAAGATGCTTGAAACTTCCAAGGTGCCCAACAAAAAAAGACTGAGTCAAAAAAGCATTTGTTCCTCGATTTAGGATGTGCCTTGAAACATATATAGGAACAACATATGTGGTTGAGGGTGGCATCCGTCAAATACCTATGGAGGAAGGTATTTTCGGTTTTGAATATCCCGAAACACTTGCTAAGGAGGATTTTGACCAGGTTTTCCAACATTCTGAATTGGGCGTCGGTGTTATGCATTCCTACATCAGGTACTCCGATCCATTTTAATTAAATAATTGAACATTTTAAAATTTGCTCATTTAATTGAATATTCTAATGTTGATTATGTTTTTCTTTTAGGCTCCTGTATGACAAGTTGTTGGTCCCGCATGATTTGACTTCCATATTCACATTCTTATCTGCTAGCTGTATCAACACATGGGCAATAGAGCACACACCAGATATTGTCAAAGATTACATGGTCCAAAGATTTATGGCCGCGACTACAGAGAAGTTGTTCTTGTTGCCATATAATACTGGCCATGGGTTAGATTTTATTCTAAATTCATTTATTATAAATTATTCTATTTTTGCCATTAATCTATATAACATTTCCGTCTAAACTGTTGTCTTATTTTATAGCGGACACTGGTTGTTGCTCGCGATTAATCCGATGAAAGAAATAGTGTATTATATAGATTCATTGGATGGCGATACAACAAAATATCCTGATCTGAAGAACATGGTTGATACGTAAGTAATGAGATATACTGTTCTGAATAGTTATATATCTTTATTTATTATGTGACATTGTTCTAAATATGCGTTTATATTATGTTAGAGTTATACAAATATTCAAAGCACAAAGAGATGCAACAGTGCCAAAAAGGAAGGCTAACAACATCAGCTGGATCAGAGTGGAGGTATATTTTCCCATGTTTTACTGTTATAGTGGTTCTACTTGATAAAACTATTTAAATTATATATATTGATAAATGTTCGTTTGTTTTTTTCCATTTACAGTGTCCTTGTCAGCGTAATGGGATTGACTGCGGATATTTTGTATTGCGCTTTATGAAGGAAATTATTCTTTCAGGTCAAATAGATATTCCAATCATGGTATGAATCAATTCATAAGTTATATGATTCATTTTGATAATTAACCGATATTTCATCTGAGTAATTAGTTTTAAAATTAAATCGTGCATGTTCTGTTATATTATGTAGTACTTTGATGAATACAAGTGCGGTACTTACTCGAAAGCAAGATTGGAAGAAATTAAGGAGGACTGGTGTCAATTTATTCTTGAGTTGAGAATTATATAACGTATCTATTTGTAAAGTTATCGGATTTGTAACTATATGTAAATTGAATGTATTTGTGACAATTAGAGGATTGAATGTATTTTGTGATGTTGTAATATATTTAAACAGGTTTATGTGTATTAAAATGGTTATGGGCAAAGTGATGAATACACATAAATAAGGCCAAACTGTTGAATTAAAGGCTTGAATTATAAGCAGGGAATGTAATTGTTATAAGCAGGTTTATCGAAAAATATATAAAAAATGTGATTATTTAAATTTTTTTTTTAAATCGTGAAGAATAGACAACGCTTTTAAAAAAAGCGTTGCTAAAGGGTGCAAAGAGAGGCCAAAAAAGCGCTGCTATAGGTTGGAAAAGGGGGGGGGGGGGGGGGGTCTATGAAAGCGCTTTAAAAAGTGCTGCTAAAGGGGGTCTAAGACAACGCTTTTAAAAGCGCTGCTAAAGGGGGGGGGGGAGGGAAAAGCGCTGCTATAGGGTTGAAAAAGCGATGCTAAAAGCGTTGCTGAAGGGAGGGGAAGGGGAATAGGCAGCGCTTTTAAAGCGTTGCTATAGGGTGAAAAAAGCGCTGCTAAAAACGTTGCTGAAGGGATCCTTTAGCAACACTTTTTCTTTAAAAAAAGCGCTGCCATTACCTTTAGCAGCGCTTTTAAGCGCTGCTAAAGGCCAAAAAAAGCGCTGCTAAAGGTCTTTTTTGACATAGTGGTTGGAGACCAGAGACCCACATATTTCATCTTCCTTTCGGTGAATTCAGTTTCATGCTACAAGATGTCTACATGTTACTTAGCCTACACATCGATGGTAAGGCCGTCAACGATAAAGTTGGTGTGAATAACCAACTTTACGAAGATTTGTTGGGCGCCCTTCAAAATTTTTTAGGATGCTTAGGGATGAAAATTGAAATTTTGTTCTGAGCTACTAAGGTATTATACAAAGTATAATTGTTATTTTTACATTAAGCTTATGATCAATTCATCCATGTCCAATGTCTTTGAAGTTGCTTGAGTACCAAGTCTTGTCACAAGAGATTTCTTTGAAACTATGAACTTTTTCTTTCTTCGATAATGCATTTGAGCTTGATTCTTTTGTCTTTATCAACACACAAAACAATGTTGTAAGTTTGTCTTCACAATCTCTCCCTTTTTTATGATGCCAACCATTGCTCTTGAATTTCTTAAAATTAGTGTTTGAGCAAATACTCCCCCTTACTTTGATACCTCCCATTGACTGATCAATAATGTATTTAAGTGGCTTTTGTTCCTACACAAGTTAGTAGACATAGCCATACACTACAATACAATACTTACGCCCCTTTGTTATTATAAAAAATAAGGGAATAGTTCCATAAAGAGAGACATAAGTATAACATAGATACTTAACATAAACCATAATGCTTAAGTCTTAAAGATACAAGTCTGAAAGAAACTGAATTTAAAAGAGCATTTAAGAAATAAAATGAATTGCTTCAGGTGCAACCAGTTATAAGAATACTATAAACAGTTACATCATAATGCCATCAATTTTCTTTTAAAGAAAAAGTAAGATTTTTGAACTTGTAATTGGTTACAACCAGATGGTAACTAGTTACACTCATAATTTTTTAAATAAAAACCTAGCATTAAGGCAAGGAAACATATTTAGCGTTAATAATAAACATACATATGCATAATATAACACTTACAATTTTGACACATAAGTGACATAAATGAAAGATCATCAAAGCTAGGGGTGTTCATGGGTGCAGATCGACCCACGAACCCACTGGCCCAAATCAAACCAACCCATAAATAATTCGAACTCATTCATTTACGGGTATTCTCAACCCAACCCATAACAACCCATATAATTTTGGTTCGAGTATCGAGTTTGAGTTTTGCAACCCGCAAACCCGTTGACCCACTCCATTTACGTAGATTTAGTAGTTTCTTATTATTTTAAATAAAAATATAAATTAATATCTCACTAATAACCATAACTTTTCCAAAAATGTTTTATTCTCCACCAATAATACTATTACATCAATGAGTTTATGTAATTGTGAGATTAAATGTTGTTTCATATTTTCTTTTGTATCATTTCCAACTTATGTATTTTATGGAAATAACGTGTCTTGTTGAATTTTATATTATTATCAAGTGTTATGTCGCGTTGATAAATTTTATTAGATATTATATAATGTGTTTCATCGAATTTGAGTGCTAGAAATCAATATAATTGTATTGAGGTGTGTTATATTTTTTTAAATCAACAAAAAGAATCATAAAAAACATATTTTTCATTTGAAACACAACCCGTGAATCCAACCCATAAATAAATGGATCGTTTCGGGTCGGTTTTAACAATGAAATTGCGGGTTAGACAACAAACTCAACCCATTAAAGCTTAAACGAGTTGGTAACAGGTTAGGTCAAATCCGGTCCAACCTAACCCGCGTACACGCCTAATCAAAGCTTAGAGTTTCTAAAAATAAGGTTAGACAACAAAATAAATTATACACTAACATCTATTGGCCTAGACGCCTATGATTGGAGAGGATGAGGGCTATCAGGTACCCTAGTAAGACTTTTATATAAAGGACCCCAAGCACAAAATTAAGGTACACACTTTTGAAAACCTAAAAATAATATCCATTTCTTTATTCGTTCACTAACTTAGACGTTAAAGTATTTTATAAGTACCAACCTCATCACATCTCCAAGTCGAGAAGAAACTTTCGGGGATAGAACACTACTGGACATTACCAACTTATCTACTTTCTTTTCATCATTACACTCATTCATAAAGCTTTACATTTTTCAGATGAATTTGTGACATTGTTGAAATCAGTCATTTCAAATTAGTTTAATAACTCACTCACATAATTTAGTTGATGTATTACCATATCTTCTTTGACTTTCACAAATGACGTGCCAACAATGTGTGAGAGTTACCTAAATCAGTCATCTCAAACACAACCTTCATATTTCCCTTTAGATTCTCAATCTCATATGAATGACTACCAGTGAAGAGAAATTCATATGCATATAAACATATCATCATGATACTTGAGTTGCTGGAACTTTTCACATAAACACCATACTCATTTGTGGTCTTGTTGAATTCTAGTCAGATAAAAAAATTGGTCAATTATTTTGTTCGAAGCACTAAGGACTTACTTTAATCCATATAAATATTTTGTGCAACTTGTAAACCATATACCATATGCTTCCTTCTTTTCATTTCAAATATTGGTGGTTGACTAACAATTTTTTTTATTCTAATGGAATATTTAGGAATGTAAACTTGACATCCAAGTGATAGAGTGTCTAAATCTTACTATTATAAATTGCCACAACTAGTCTCACCATCCCAAACATTTTCACATGAGCAAACACTTCATTATAGTCAATATCATATATCTTCAAAAAGCCTCTAGTTACTAAATTTTCCTTTGTTTTGAAACTATACCACATGAATTTATTTCTTCCATTATAAGAACCTCAAATACTTACATCTTTAGCTAAAACACTACAAGAAACATTGCATTTTTCCAAGTGATTTTCATGTCACTAACCCAAAAATCACTTCACTAATCAACTTTTGCGACGTGGGTAAAACACGCCGGAAATGCAATGGTGGGAACATTTTCCCACGTGGATAACAGGTCACAAAGTTGTGACATAGTTCTCACGTCGCAAATAACAAAATTAAGAGAAAAAGTTTCCACGTGAAAACCAAGTCACTAATTAGTGATGTGATATTCATGTGGGAACCTACCATGACCAAGTTTGTTTGCACGCTCATCTGATACCAATTAAATTTGTTTCCCATGTGATTCCCACGTCACTAATTTGTGACTTGGTTTTCACGTGGGAACCCACTGGATTTGCACGTTAATTCTGACACTAATTAAATTGTTTCCCGTGTGATTGTCACGTCACCAATTTGTGACGTGATATACATGCCACAACAAAACTATGTTTTATATTAGTGACATTGTTTGCACTTCACTATAAAATTTAATAATAAAAAAATAAAAATAAATATTAACTGAAAACAACTATAAAATTAAAATAAATATTAAATATTAACTATAAATTTTAAAAATTTAAAATAATATACATTAAAAAAATATAAATATTTAGTCACATGAAATTCACGTCACAAATATAAAAAATAAAAAAAAATGTTGTCACGTAATATTCACGTCACAAATATAAACAATAATAAAAAAAAGTTATTCTTCGTCAGTGAATTATGCATCTTCGTCTTCTTCATCATCTTGGACAGAATAATCTGATCTCGAGGCAACAAAAATTCGCATTTGTGCCTCCATGTCTGATTGTCGCTTCCTCATTTCCTCTATTTCAGCATTTTGTCTATTTCTCATATTCTCCATTTCAGCCTTTAAGGCTGCCTCACGTGCCTCCGTCTCTCGTCTCGCCTCAGATAGAGCTAACTGTCTCATTGTTGCCAACATTTCTGGTGTCAATTCTGCCGGACGAGATCCTCCTTCCCATCATCGAGTCTTTGAAATAAAGTTCGGTCCCCTTTTCTATAATCGCCAGCCAAAGACCCCAGACCAAAAAAACATCCATTGACTCCCTTCCCGCCTACTGTTAAATTCCAAATATAAAGATCCACGCGTGGATCAAGTGGTGCATTCCCAATCAGCACATATTGAGGATTTTCAGTTAGAAATTGGGCAAGCAAGGACTGGTACATCTCCTACACACACATTAAAAAAATTAAATTAAATATAATTTAAAAAATTTAATTATATACAATAATTATGAAATTTAAAGAATTCAACTATAATAAACAAGTTACCAAGGTTGATTTGGAACGACCGTCAACAAACTCCCCCGATTTTTTGGTTCGGGTCTTCACAAATAGCTCATTAATTCGTGGCTCCCTCCCCAAATCCTTTTACTAATTGAAATAATGAAGTTTAATTAAATATATAATAATACAAAATAAAACTTAAAAAAATAGTTATAATTACCATTCGTCGACGATGTTCGCCGATACTGATACTTCCAACTGTACTAAGACATCCACCTGCTTCAGATGCCCTCATCTTTTTAGCATGTTCAGATCTTCTCTAAAAATCTTCTGTCTTCCGCCACTAAATAAGTTCCCTAAATATTTCCTCGCCTATCCAGTTAGGACGAGTTTGATCTCTGTCCAAACGCTGTCTAGCATTCCTGAGCATGTCAGATAATCTGCTAGATACCTTACTTCTGAAACTTTTTTTAATTTTGAATTCATCAAATTTTTGTCAAGTACATCTTTCTTGTAAGTTATATGACAGTAAAATAAAATGTTAGATATATATATAACAAAAAATAGTTATAAAATAACAATATAACTATAATAAAAATACAATTTACCTTGAATTTATCAAACCATATATCTTTTTCAGTATCTGGGAGCTCTCCGAAAGACTTAATGAGTTTTGTATACATCACTTGAATGACCCAGTTTACAGCTTTTGCAGCAGGCCGACACAGATCAAAACTAAACAACCATAATTTGAACGAGTATTAAACATAAAATGGCAATATATAACTAAATAAATATTATAAATTAAAAACATACCCAGATCCCTCAGGCCTAATCAGATGTCGTCCTTCAACCACCAAAAGCTCTTCTGCAACAGGATTTCTATGCTCCTCATGAACATCGTCATCCTCCTGAATAGTGTGGTCATCCTGCTGCTGATGCGCAGATATATGTGTGGGGTGTGGAATGCGGGAGCCAGATCCCTATGGCTGGTGCGTGGAGGGAGTCGGCTGAGGAAAACTAGATCCTGAAGGCGGCGGCGTGAAGGAATATTGCTGAGGAAAAACAGATCCCCCAGGTTGTGTGAAGGAATAATGCTAAGGAAGAAAACTAGGTCCCCCAGGAAAACTATTTTTATTAATGTATTATTTGTTTTATATGAATGCATGAAGGATCCCCCAAATGGACTAATAAACGATGGATTCCCAGATGGAACCGTTTGGGGGGATGCGAGTAATGTCGTAAATGGCTGTGAAGTGTCTACGGACATTAGATCTGCCTGAGTCTGTGGGCGAGAAGCATGCATGGGCGAGGGCGGTACCTCATGTACTCTGGCTCTCGAACGGGGCTGGGTCTCCTTGGCCTTACCCTTGTCAGTTCGGGGTGGCATTATATCTATTTTGAAAGAGTTATTAATAAATAAATAATACGTAAATAAATCAAGACTATTATCAACATAATATACATACGTAAAAGTCATTTGCATTCATATAAAACAAATAATACATTAATAAAAATTGTTCGAACACATATAAAAACTATTTATTCAAACTCTTCATGCTCTTCGTCCATATTATTTTCATCATCTGATCCAATAATTTCCTCAGATCCAAACTCTTCATGCTCTTCGTCCACATTATTATCTACCAACAACACAGATGCATCAATTTGATGACCCTCGACCAATGTATCACACAAATTTGTAATTTCTTCAACTTCAACCACATCATTAATTTGAGAAATTTCATGCTCTTGGTAAGCAGCATCTTCCACTAGATCGTCAGTTTCAATATGACCCAATGGTTTTGTTTTGATTACAACACACCATCCACATTTACGTGACTGAATTGAAGGGTACGGAACATAATAAACTTGTTTAATGATATGTGACATTATGAAAGGGTCATACTCTTTGTACCTTCTGTCCATTCGAATATCAACAATGTTATATTTCTTATCTATTTTTGTTCCTCTGGCAGATGGATCATACCAATCACAATAAAACAAGACAACTTTATTTTCTGAGTCCAAGAAATTGTATGCCAACTCGTAAACATGCATAACAACGCCATAGAAGTCGTCTTCACCACCATCTGTAACTCCTTTAACAAATACACCACTATTTATGGTTTTTTTCCCTTCTGTCCAAGCCTAGGTGTGAAATTTATAGTCGTTCACAAAGTATGTGTGCCATTCAATTTCTCTTTGAACAGGCCCTCTAGATAAGTTTCACAAATGAAGTATTTCTTGAGTCGGTGCAACAATGCATGACAATTGATCCTTGAACCATGCTGGAAAAGATGCATGTATGTGACCGGTAGTTGCTTGTTCACTGGTGCTTTGAAAATAGGAGGCGTTAAATTCCCTATAAAGAAACACATTATTAGTTAGAATGTAATAATTCAATTTGTAAATCCAGATAGGTAGTTACGTTAGGGGTATACTCACTCAAGATATGGCCTAACTTCAATACAGTTGATTAGAACATGAACGTGTGCAGATTGCAATTCTTTTTGGGTCAGCCAATGCACATTCTCCTTTCCAGAAGGGTGACCGGGAAGACCGAAGATTGACAAGGTAAATTGACTTCTTTTGTTAACATCAAATTCATTCCTTATGATTCTTGGAGTTAACATCAAATGATTGAAATAATGACTGCAAAAATGTGATGTTTCTCGATGCAAATAATGTGCACATATTGATCCTTCAAATTTAGCTTTATTTTTCACTGATCGTTTTGAATCACCCATGAATCTTTCAAAGGGATACATCCACCTATATTGAACGGGGCCTCCAAGATAGGTTTCATATGCAAGATGTACAGGTAGATGCTCCATAGAGTCGAAAAAACCAGGTGGAAAAACTCGTTCCAACTAGCATAGAATAACTGGAATATTTTGGTCCAACTTAATGATGCTATCGACTCTTAATGTTGATGCACAAATATCTCTGAGAAATTGACTTATTTCAATTAGCGGATATAACACATGGTTGGGTAGTGAACTGAACGCAATTGGAAGCAATCGTTCCATGAAAACATGACAATCATGACTTTTCATTCCATGCAACTTCCCAGTTTTGATGTCAGCACACCTTGCCAAATTTGATGCATAACCATCCGACATTATCAATTCATTTAACCATCGACAAACCGGTTTAGCATCTTGAGAAGTTAGACTGTAACATGCCTTAGGTTTTAATAATTTTCCATTAGGCCGAGGCTTCAACTCCAACTCTTTTCTATCACACAAAATTTCCATATCCCTTCTAGCCTTCTCATTATCCTTTGTTTTGCCTTGAACATCCATCACTGTGTTAAATATATTATCGAAGAAATTCTTTTCAATATGCATAACATCAAGATTATGTCGCAATAAATTATCTTTCCAATATGGGAGGTCCAAAAATATACTTCTTTTTGTCCAATTGTGTTTGACCCCATATCCTTCAATTCTGCATGCTTCACCATAATCTGTAAATTTTGGCAGTTCAGAAACTCGATTCCATATTTCCTCTGGTGACAATCGCGGAGGAGGCAAATATTTTACTCGTACATCTTTTTTGAAATCAGTCTTGTTTCTTCTAAATACATGGTGTCGTGGTAGGAATCTGCGGTGACAGTCAAACCACAAACTTTTCCCTCCAAATTCCAAAGTAAAAGACTTTGTAAATTCCATGCAATGTGGACATCCCATTTTGCCATGCGTACCCCAACCAGATAACATTCCATAAGCGGGAAAGTCATCAATAGTCCACATCAAGGCAGCTCGCAAAGTAAAGTTTTGTTTGCGAGATATATCATAGGTCTAGTTTCCAATCCATAACCTCTTCAAATCATCTATTAAAGGTTGCAAATAAACGTCGATTCCGGATTTAGGACTTGACGGTCCTGGAATGAGGAAAGTCAAAAACATGTATGGTTTTGTCACACACATCTCTGGAGGGAGGTTGTAAGGGGTTATGATAAATGGCCAAAAAGAATATGCAATTGCAGATGCTTGGACGTATGGAGTAAAACCATCAGAGCATAGTCCGAGCCTGAAATTTCTAGGTTCTGTAGCAAAATCAGAATGTACCCTATTAAAATGTTCCATGCCTCACCGTCAGATGGATGCCGCATAATGCCTGAAGATGTTTTGTTTGTATGATGCCATGTCATTTGACTTGCACTATGAATTGAAGCAAACAATCTTTTTAACCTTGGTATTATCGGCAAATAAAACATGGACTTCACTGCTACACGTTTTTGTTTACGGTTAATGACTTTACTACGAACTTGATATCTCAGACTCTTACAGAACTTACATTCCTCCAGCGCGTCATCATTAATACCAAACTCATTGTCATAAAACAACATCCATCCATTTATGCAACAATCAATCTTTCGTACTTCTAAACCCAACTTCGACACCAACCTCTTTGCATCATAATAACTTGTAGGCAAGTTGTCTTTCGTAGGAGTCGCATCCAACATCATTTTTGCAAAGTATTCCAAACACTGATTAGGAACATTCTAATTTGACTCTGCGGCCAATAATCTCACACACATTGATAATTTTGAATCTGCTGACCCCTCAAACAACGGTGTATTCATTTCTTTCAACAATTGGTAAAATCTTTGTGCTTCCTCATTCGACAACTCTTCCCCATCAAAATCCTGAGGTTCATCATATGTCACATTTACTCCAAATGCATTTCCAACCATTTCATCGATCAGATTAAATTGTTCATCAAATTCCATATGTGATCGATTGATTGATGCGTGTGTATTAGTTGTCTCTGCATATACGTTACTCGACAGTTGTTCTCCATTATATGTCCAAACCCAATAATTTTTAATGAAACCCTTCCTCTTCAAATGACGTTCTACTTCCTCTGGGTCACTAATTATAGGTCTACATTCACATTTAAGACAAAGACATCTGACTCCTCTTTCACGTCGACAACATTCTTGTGCAAATGCCCACGTGATAAACCCCTTAACTCCTTCCTCAAAATTTGGCGTAAGTCCACGTCTGCCTGGTAACGTTCTATCGTACATCCAACTACGATAGTAACGAAAATATTCCATATTGTACATTTGTACTATCATTATATATCATTTTAATAAAATATGTAATTTAAATCTATTTTTTCTATTTCGACACCAACCTAATAAAATATGTTCACTAAAATAATATAAATTCATTAAAGTATAATATATATTCACTATATATTTTAAAGTATAATATATATTAATTATTTTTAAAGTATAATATAAATTCACTAAAATAATATATTATACTAATAATAACATATTTAAAGTATAATATATATTCATTATTTTTAAAAATTTGTTTTTTTAAAATAATATATATTATGTTTACTAAAATATAATAACTATTCAATAATATAATATTTTGTAATATATATAATTGATTTACTAAAAATAATACATTTAATACATATTCATTATTTTTTAATAAAAATACTTTTTCAAAAAGTAATACATTTAAAAATAACACATTTTAAATATAATACATATTCTTTATGTTTTTAAAAAAATATATTTTAACTTTTTCTATTTACAATATTGTTTACTAAAAATATTTTTAAAAATTCTACTTTTTCTAACATAATAAATATTTTGTTTTTAAAAATTAAAAATACATAACATATTTAATTTGTTTCTAATATATTATTTTTGTTTCTAATAACTATTCTATTTTTCTAATTTGTTTCAAATAAATATTCTGTTTTTCTAATTAAAAATACATAACATTTTATTTTTATTTATTTCTTTCAACAACAACACAATACATACATATATATATATATATATATATATATATATATATATATATATATATATATATATATATATATATATATATATATATATATATATATATATATATATATATATATATATATATATATATATATATATATATATATATATATATATATATATATATATATATATATATATATATATATATATATATATATATATATATATATATATATATATATATATATATATATATATATATATATATATATATATATATATATATATATATATATATATATATATATATATATATATATATATATATATATATATATATATATATATATATATATATATATATATATATATATATATATATATATATATATATATATATATATATATAAAATCTAAAATTTTCTAATCAATATTCTAAAATAATATTTCATATATCACCAAAATCTCAAATATAAACAAATTGAAATGCATAAATACCTCTGAGCTAACTCTCAAAGCTTCCAATGGAACTTCTTAGTCAATCTTAGATCTGGAAAAAAAATCAACAGTTAATACTAAGAAAAACATAAAATAAACGGTAAGGTAAAACAGTCACAAAACCAACATACAAATGCTTCACCTTAAATTTTTCATTAAAAATGGAGGTAGAAGGAGGCAGAAGAAGAAGAACAATATGAAGGGAGAAGGGGAAGAAGAAAGAGGCAGAAGCAAAGAAGTGAAACGAGATGTCGCTGAAGAAATTCTGGGATTTTTCATATACAAGGACACTTGCGACGTGGTGGACACGTGGGAAGGTACCCACGTGAAAACCACGTCGGAACCCACTCAACTTTTCAAACTTTGTGACGTGGTATTCGTTTGGGAAATTTGCGACGTGGGAATAGGGTTGGAACATTCCCCTATATTAAATTATAGTTGTTGCTCCACTAAATGTCAATGCAACGGTAAGAAAATCATTTATGTAAGTGGGTTGCAACGTGGGAAACACTTCGCAAGGTTGTCACATTCAATTCCATAAACCAATGTGTCTGAGAAGTTAATGAAAAAGTTTAGACATTTACTATTTGTAGTTTTGTGACGTGAAAGGCATGTGGGTATTTTGTGACATGCTACTCACGGGGCAAATAAAATGACTTTTTTGAAATTTAAGTTTCCTTGTGATTTACACGCCACAACTGAATTGGTAAAAAATTCAAATTTCCTTCTCTCTTAAAATTCCAAAATTTCGTTGCAGATTTTAGGTGTACAAAATTTATTAATTAAATAATTTAGTGACGTGGGAATCACTTGGAAACACATTTTTTTCCCACGTCACTAAATCACTTGGGAAAATCAACATTTTCTTGTAGTGAAAAGCATTTGTTTAGGATATAGTAAGATGTGTTGACCTTCTCTCCGTAGAACCTTTGAGGAATGTTCTTATGTTTTTTTAGTATGTTAATGTCTATATCAAGTATTTTTCTATTACATCTTTCTACTAAACATTTGAGTGAATTGAAACATTTGAGTGAATTCAGGGTATAAGCATTGAAGATTTGTATCTCCCAACCATCTTGATTTCTAAAATAGGATTCTACTACCTTCTCCAAGTCTATGAGACAAAAGGTCGACAAAATTAAACTCATTCGCATCACCACAACATGCCATTAAATCTTTCCACCATAAGGAAGTATGTATGTCATAGTTGTAGGAATTTTTTGACAGTATTGATTTAACAACATCTCCGTATTTTCCTTCCATGATTCCATTCCAAATCGCATATTTTTCACTTAAAAATCGCCACAACCATTTGGATAAAAGTGTTTTATTGAACAAACTAACTTCTTTGATGCCCAAGCCTCTTTCCTCTTTAGCCTTGCAAATATTTTTCCAACTTATCCAAGCAATACCTCTAGATTCTTTCGAGCCACACCATAGGAATTATCTTTGAATAGAAATTATCAACATGTTAATTTTTTTTAGAAATTTTGTAGAAAGAAAGGTAATGTACGTGAATATTTGTGAGGACCGAATTAATAAGCGTGATTCTCCCACCTATGGATAGAAGTTTACCCTTTCACCCTGATAGTCTAGTCTTCAAACATTCAATAACCGGTTTCCAAAATGAAATCATACGATGATTTCCACCAACATAGGCTCACAAGAATTTGAATGGCAACGAGATTATCTTACAGCCCAAGAACTGTTATGCAGCATTTAGATATCCATCATCAACTCCAATACCAAACAGAGATGTTTTCCCAATATTAATTTTGAGGTCAGATATCATTTCATAGCCCTTTAGGATCGATTTTAGTGCCCACAAATTATGTCGTGAACCATCACAAATTATGACCGTGTCGTCCGCGTATTACAAGATGTTGTAAGATACTACATTATTTATCTTGAAAACCTTAAGCAGGTTTGCAGCAACAAATTTCTTCACCAATAATGTAAAAAAATTCTCCAACCATAGAGAATAAGAAAGGAGGGAGCGAATCTCTTTGTCGGAGTCCTCTGGAGACTTTGAAATCCTGCGTAGGACTACCATTGATAAGAATCAATAAGTGGCTATTCATCATCATTTCTGCCATCCACTTAATCCATTTAGTTCCAAATCCCATTGCCAACATTGTCTTCTTAAGGAATTTCCAATCTAAGCAATCATATGCTTTTTCGAAATCCACCTTCAATAGGACACAACTTTTCTTACTTTTCTTTGAAAGATCAACGATTTCATTCAAAACTAAAACTCCATCAAGTAATTGTCTGTCCTTGTTAAAATCTTCAGGTTTGTTCCTTATGATTCTCCCTGCAAGATTATTTGTCCTCCATCTTCTATGACCAGCCACTGCCTGAGCAAAAGAGGTATTTGGTCAAATGTTTTATCCCATGTGTTGGAAAATATTTTATTTTCATATTTAATTGTTTATGTTTATTGTCATTTATTTTCTTTTATTCTCCATTAAAGAGAGAATTGAGTATTCTTATTGTATTCTCATTATATAAATCAGCCTTTGGCTGATGAATAAAACTACAAAAACTTTTATCTATTTCTTCTAATATGGTATCGAGAGCTCCGGGTTAGGGTTAACGTAAAGCTTTCTACAACTAGTGGGGTTTAGATTTCTGTTTGACCCGTTTTTTTACCCGATCTGATTCACATACCCGTTTAACCTCTTATGGCGAATAACAATGGCAGCGGTCGCAGCAACGAAAGTGGCCGTGAAAATAGCGGTGGTCGCAGAAACGGTGGTGGTCACGGAGATGGCGAACGAGAGGAACTGTCAGTGGTCAAAAACAGTGGCAATAATGACGGAAATAATGAAGACATTAACATTGTTTTTGCCAGTAATAATGACAACAATGGAAACAGGAACGTTGTATTTGGTGATAGTTATTCCAACATAGGCGGTAATGATCAAGAGGATTCATCATACTCCCTCAATGTCAATATCCCTAAACTGAATGGGAATAACTATAATGAATAGGCTCAAACCGTTCGGTTGGTGTTGGATAGAAAAGGAAAACTTGGTTTCTTAACATGAGCGGTAGTTAAACCGACATTAGGAGATCCTCGTTAAAAACAATGGAAATCTGAAAAATCTTTGATTATTTCGTGGCTGGTAAGCTCCATGGAATCTGGAGTAGGTAAGCCTTACATATGTTTGCCTTTCTCAAGGGATGTGCGGGAAGCTGTTAAGGAAACATACTCTGATACTCAAAACTCCTCCCAAATTTTTGGTTTAAAATCAAAGTTATGGCATGCAAAACAAGGTGACAGGAGTGTAACTGTTTATTACAATGAGTTGTTGACACTGTGGCAAGAGTTGGATCTTTGCTATGATGACAATTGGAGGTGTACAAAAGACAGTGTTTTGTTTCTCAAGAGGCAAGAAAATTATCATATAGTCATGTTTCTCACTGGGCTCAATAAAGACCTTGATGAGGTAAGAGGTAGAGTTTTAGGAAAAATACCATTGCCAACTCTTCGTGAAACTTTTGCAGAAATAAGAAGGGAGGAGGCACAACAAGGAACTATGATGGGAAAGAGACCACGAAGCTCTGAATTTGAAGGTTCAGCTCTGGCTACTAAGAACCTTGACGAGGGAAAAAGGTCAAATAAAGGTCCTTGGTATGATCACTGCAAGCACGAATGGCACACACGTGAAACTTGTTGGAAGCTCAAAGGCAAACCTCTGAATTGGAAAAAGAAAGGTGCTCGTGCATTTCAGGCTAGTAATTCTGATCAAGGGCAGCAATCCTCTACAACTTAGCTTCCATTTACTACGGAACAACTAGACAGACTGTACAAACTCCTCGAGTCTCCAACCCCTTCTTGCTCTATAGCAACAAAAGGTAATTATGCACTTCTTAGTGTCAGTCCCAATCATACTTGGATAGTAGATTCATGTGCCTCTGATCACATGAAAGGTGAATCTACTTTGTTCTCTTCATATAGTTCATGTGTAGGTAATCAAAAAATAAAAACTACAGATGACTCTTTTTCAGCCATTGCAGGTAAAGGGTCAGTTGTGTTTTCTCCAATATTAACTCTTAAAAATGTCCTTTATGTTCCAAACTTATCGTGTAATTTAATGTCCGTCAGTAAATTAGTCCAAGATATAAATTGTCAAACTAATTTTTTTTCGATCTCACAGTGTCTTTCAGGATTTGAACTCGGGGAAGATGATTGACATAGCTAAGGAGAGTGGAGGACTCTACTACCTTGACATTAGATCTGAATCACAACTACCTTTAACAATAAGTTCCTGCTTTGAGTCTTTTTCTGTTTTAAATAATAAAGATGACAACTTTATGGTATGGCATTTAAGATTAGGTCATCCTAGTTTTTGTTACTTAAAACACTTGTTTCCTAAGTTATTTCACAATACGAATTTTTCTTCGTTTAAATGTGAAGCATGTGAGTTTGCAAAGCATCATTGTTCCCAATTTTCAATACAGCCTTATAAACCATTAAAATTGTTTTCTATTATTCACAATGATGTTTAGGACCCTAACCGTACGAGTACACTCTTTCTCAAAAAATGGTTTATCACATTTATCGATGACCATACAAGAGTATGTTGGGTGTAATTGTTAAAGGGGAAATCAAATGTTTGCCAGGCTGTAAAGAATTTTTTTTCAATGGTGCAGAACCAATTTCAAACAAATATCCAAGTTTTTATAATTGATAATGACAAAGAATATTTTAACACTACCCTGGATGATTTTTCTCTAAAAAATGGGACTGTACATCAAAGTTCATGTCCTAATACTCCTCAACAAAATGGAGTAGCCGAAAGGAAAAATAGACATTTATTGGAGGTTGTTAGAGCTCTACTTTTTTCGAATAAAGTACCAAATTATTTGTGGGGCAAAGCTGTTTTAACAACTGCATATTTAAATAACATAATGCCCTTAAAAAATCTCAATTTTCAAACTCCAATTAATGTCTTCAATGAATGTTTTCCTAGTTCTTGTGTTTTAACTGATTTGACTTTAAAAATATTTGGTTGCACAATTTTTGTTCATGAACATAAAAAGGTTGGAAAACTTGAGCCACATGCTACAAAATGTGTCTTTTTTGGATACTTTTCAACCCAAAAAGGATATAAATGTCTTGATCCAAAAAACAAGAAAATGTTTGTCACTATGGATGTTACATTTTTTGAAAATAAACTTTTCTTTGATGGCACTCATCTTCAAGGGGGGGAGATAAAGGAAGACTCGTTTCAAATTGAGGATATGAGTTTTTTGAAAAAATTATTTTTGCCTGTACCACAAAATTCTGAGACTTTTACATCTGCACCAACAGAAAATGGTCATGATTCTGTATATGATCCTACTCATGTTATGAGTAAGGAGCCTTGTGAATCCGAGCCTACATTTTCTCTTGTAGAAAACAATGAGAATCCTGAAAATGATGATAATGATGATCTAATTGAAATGCCATAAAACAATGAGTCACTTCAAGAAAACAAATTCAAATTAGGAAATAGGACTTGGAAAGGGAAGGTTTTTTATGAAAAAGCGCCATAAATGAAGGGATGGGTTCATATCTCAACACTGCCAAGAATCTGAACTAGGGAATGATCAACCTCCTAACAAAAGGAAAGGGAAGTTTATCTCTATTTCTGAGAGTCGTATTTTGTATCTTGATATAGATGATCATGTTGCCATTAGAAAACTTGTCAGATCTTGCACTAAACACCCCGTGTTCAATTTTATTTCATATTCAAATTTGTCTTCATCTATGTCTGCCTTCACCTCAAAGTTGTCTAGTGTAGAAATTCCAAAAAGTGTTCAGGGTGCTCTAGAAATTCTAAAGTGAAGAGAAGTTGTACTTGAGGAAATGAAAGCTCTTGAAAAGAACAAAACTTGGAGTGTTATGTCACTACCAGATGGTAAGAAGACAATTGGATGCAAATGGGTGTTTAGTGTGAAGTATAACTCAGATGGGTCAATTGAAAGGTACAAGGCTCGTTTGGTGGCTAAAGGCTTCACTCAGACCTATGGTATAGACTACTCAGAGACATTTTCTCTTGTTGCAAAATTTAACACTATAAGAATTCTTTTATCTCTTGTTGCTAACCTGGATTAGCCCCTACATCAGTTAGATAATAAGAATGCCTTTCTTAATGGTGATCTATAAAAAGAAGTATATGTACATTCGTCCTAGTTTTGGAAACAAATTTGGATCAAATGTATGCAAACTAAATAAGTCTTTGTATGGATTAAAGCAGATTCCTAGAGCTTGGTTTGAAAAATTCACTCAATCCATGAAGAATCAAGGGTACATTCAAGGACAGGCTAACCACACCATGTTCACAAAATTCTCCAACGATGGGAAAGTTGTTATTCTGATTGTTTATGTTGATGATATTGTCCTTACTGGAGACGATACAGTGGAAATGGTAAGGGTAAAAGAGAAATTGGGAGTAGACTTTAAAAATAAGGACTTGGGATTCATGAGATATTTTCTAGGATGGAGGTTGCTCGATCAAAGAATGGTATTATGGTTTTACAGCAGAAATACATTCTAGACTTATTGAAAGAAACAAGAATGAATTTATGTCGTCCTGCAGATACCCTTATGGATCCTAATGCTAAACTTTGGGGAGAAGGTAATGTTCCTGTTGATACTGGAAGATATCAGAGATTGGTTAGGAAACTGATTTATTTGTCACACACCTGACCTGATATTGCTTCCTCAATCAGTGTAGTGAGTCAGTTTATGCATTCTCCTTTCGAAGAACATCTTGAGGCATTGTATAGGATATTGAGATATCTGAAGGGAAATCTTGGAAAAGGATTATTTTTTAAGAATACTAGTAAAAGGAATGTGTCTATCTTCACCGATGTTGATTGGTCAGGTTCAGTCACCGATAGAAGATCAACCTCTGGATACGGTACCTATGTTTGGGGTAATCTTGTGACTTGGAGGAGCAAGAAACAAGGCGTTGTAGCAAGGAGTAGTGCAGAAGCCGAGTTTAGAGCTATGACTCAAGGTATTTGTGAAGTATTATGGATCCTTAGAGTCTTAGAAGAACTTAAGATGAAAGTTGAGCTTCCATTGAGATTGTACTCTGACAGTAAAACCGCTATTAGCATAACTTATAATCCAGTTCAACATGACAGAATCAAGCATATTGAGATTGATCGACACTTCATAAAGGAGAAGTTAGATGTTGGAATCATATGTCTACCTTTCGTGACTTCAAGTCAGCAAACTGCGGATATCCTGACCAAAAGTTTGGCAAGACCTACCTTTGAGCATTTGATAGAAAAGTTGGACATGATATATATCTATGCACCAACTTGAGAGGGGGTGTTGGAAAATATTTTATTTCCATAGTTAATTGTTTACGTTTATTGTCATTTATTTTCTTTTATTCTCAATTAAGGAGAGAATTAAGTATTTTTATTGTATTTCCATTATATAAATCAGTATTTGGTTGAGGAATAAAACTACAACAACTTTTATCTATTTCTTCTAATACCATGTTTTGGCCGCTATCCTTAGATCTTCCCAAGTGCATATTTGTTATGTATGGCTGATACATCCTTTCTTCGTTGCGAGTCCACATGCCAGTTCGTTGAAATTTAGGCATATTGGCATATAGCTTTATAGCATTAATTATAATGTTGTCAAGTTTGATTGCCACGAGTCTTTCATCATCAACATTTTTTAATCTTACAAAGTCGAACCACTTCCCCCGTTTATAGCGTTTTGGGGGGATGACCACCTCCAAAACCAGACCATATTCTTTGAAAATGTCAAACATCTCATTAGCTACAAAACCTTCTGGAAATTCTGTGAAGAAGAAGAAGGCCAATTTATCTTTAGCCCCCGTAGATACTTTGTTACCTGTTGCTGTCCAAACTGATCTCCTAGGTGTTTTGTCCCCCTTGTTCTTTCCCCTTTGGATCTCAACCTAGTTTTCATGTATACCCATCACTCTAGATCCGCAATACAGAAGACGATTTACAAGAAATTCAAGATAAAAAAATAGATGTATGAAACGGAACCTGAAAATATATCTGCGATAGAGAAAGAAAACGAGTGATAATATGGTCCCTAGTCCAAAGACTAGAAATTTAAACCAATACCAGCAACAATCTTCATGTTCTTTGCAGCAATTCCGTCTCCGGTAACCAGCACATTATGCTAACTTTGGTAGTTCACGAGAAACTCCAGTTTATTTGTGTAATTTTTTATTCGTTCTCTTTGTTGAATACCAAAATATCACACACACATATATATATATATATATATATATATATATATATATATATATATATATATATATATATATATATATATATATATATATATATATATATATATATATATATATATATATATATATATATATATATTCTCATTTTCTATTTTCGGTTAACAAACATCTTAAAAATCATCTTATTTTTTTATTCATTTTCTACTCTCTTTAACTCATTTAACATTCTTTCTTTTTTACGTTCTTTCCTCCGCATCCTCTTTGCATCCAAACAAAGCCTACAATCCATGTTTGTTAGGATTTAACTCATTTGGTTTCTTGGTTTTTTTCTTTTTCTTCTTATGTTTTCAAATATCTTTTATTGTAATCTAAGTTAGTTAGAAGAGTTAATAGATAGTTGGTTTTTTAGTTTTCTACAAGCTCTATATATAGACCCAAAGCCTCTCAAATACTCATTTACCTCTTTAATACTTCTCTTCTCTCTCCCCTCTATAATTTTTAAGTTTTTGTTTCAGCCTTCAATATGAGCAGATCAAGAAGAGATCCCATGTTTGTTCATGAACTGGTGTTCGTAAAGAAAGCAAAATCTGTGGTTACGACAGACAAATATACTGAATTTTTGAGACTCCTGTACAATTACCATGGCAGAAGAATTGATATCGGAGTTTTCAAAGAAGGAGTGTTAGAGTTGTTTAAAGAGCATAAAGATTTAATTTCAAGATTCAACGTGTTCTTGCCACGGGGACACGAAATCGCACTTCCATTGGATGATGAACAACAAGGTGATGATGATGCGTTAGCAGTCAAAGATGAACAGAAAGATGAAGAAAAACAAGTTTGATTACAATCATGTAGTAGAAATCCATAGGTTGATCTGTAAAATGATAGTTTCTTTGGTCCTTTGGATATTTTCTTGAATTGTTGTATCGAATAAATTCTTCAGCAGAGTGATATTCAAGTTGCATCGTTTGTCATAATTATTTAATTAATTATATATGTTAAATTAATTATTTAATTAATTAAATATGGATTGACATAATTAATTAATTATATTATGATCTATTGTTATTAAACACTAAATAAATGAAATGTTTGATTGGGTTTTGTGTCTGAATGGACCGTAATGGGTTGGACCATCAGTTAAGCCCAATGAGAGGTTACTACCCTCAGCCGTTTATCTATTTAAGTGTCTCTCCATTAGACAATTAAATTACTCTGAAAATTCTAAACGATAATAAGGGTAATAATTCTCTCATACTCACAAGCTTCGACAACAGTCTCGCTTCAATCTTATACAACAGTCTCTCTTCAATCTTATAAGCTTAAGTCTCTTCAATCTTATAAGGTACAAGGTACACCGTTTCAATTCAGTTATAAATTCACGTGCATTTTTACAACCACACGCGCATATCAAAATGGACGTAAATTTCGTGATCGAGAGTGGAGAATCTTTCACACTGGAGTTAAATCCCTTCAACACTATCCTAGAAGTAAAAGAGATAATACAAAAGTATCTCAACATTTCCATTTTCAACCAAATTCTAATCTTCAACAACGAATTTCTCAACGACGCCGACATCATCTTAGCGACCGACATCACTCACTTTTCAATCATTCATCTCCGAACCATTCCTGACACACGAACCAAGAATCCAGAACCGCAAGAATCATCGGTAGAGGCACCAGCAACACAACCGCGAGAACCGCAAGAATCATCGGTAGAGGCACCGGCAACACAACCGCGAGAACCGCAAGAATCACCGGTAGAGGCACCGGCAACACAACCGCGAGAAGCACCGGCAACACCGTTGTTAAATTCAGAATCACGAACATTGAGTGTGACGATGGTTCCTAGGACTAATAGAGGGGAAGGTGATTTTATGGTTAGCGAAATAGAACCATTTACGAAAGTAAGTGATTTAAAGATGTTTCTGGAAAGTTACAAGAAGAATGTTGTTCGGCAAGACGGTAATTACTTTTTCGTTCATAACCGTGAAGTTATGTATGAAGATAGGTCGTTTCAGTGGCACGGGGTGAAAGAAGGAGACAAGATTGAAATCTATGATGGAGTTGTTGATAACAATTACTTAGGTGATATACCCATTTATTTTTAGAATTAGAAAATATACTTTTCAATTCTACGGTTGTTGCTCAGTTAAATGTTAGATCTTTATAATTGCTTTAAATGTTAGATCTTTATAATTGCTTTATGTGTAATATGCTTTTTACATAATACGAATTAGCTGTGGCAGTTTTTTAGACTGTGTAATATGCTTTCCTTCTAACTGTAATGCAATCCAGCAATCCAGCGGTGATCCATAAAGAGGCCAATTACATGGAAAATATGAAGGAAATGCAAATTTTTCCAAATCCAGCAATCCAGCGGTGATCCATAAAGAGGCCAATTACATGGAAAATATCAAGGAAATGCAAATTTTTCCATGCGACTAAAATGTTTAATAAAAAATAAGTAAATTACACTACTAATAAAAAGGAAATACCTGAAATAATATTTGTTTTATAAGATTTTCCATCCAATTTAATTATTTCGAAGACAAATATATTTAGAAATAATTCAACATTGAGGCATTCTTTGAATAAAGAAGAGTTAAAATATTATTTGGACCGATCCCCAATACACGTTGAGGCTTGAAGCATAATTTAAAATGAGATATTTTTAAAATTAACAGTAATTTTTATTTAAAATTTTATTTTATATATTTTTTAGATATAAAATTATTTATTAAATTATTATAATTGATTTTATTTACTATTGTAATCGATTTTATTTACTATATTAGTTATCTTCTTTCATGTTTTTCTTTATTTGATATTTTTTAATATAAAATGAGAAAAAAATATGTCTTAAAGATTCATTCTTCCGAAAATCTATATCGATAACTTAAGGAAATATTTTTCTACGAATGAATATCTTAAATTTGTACTTTATCTATTGGCTTGGAACACATATATTTTTAACTATGTCTACTCTTCTTTTATTAATAAATTATTATAATCAATTTCATTTACTATTGTAATCGATTTTATTTACTATATTGTTGTAAATTCACCTCACACCCTATAAAGAATTTCCTTCAATCTTGATCTCAAGATTGATGAACAAACTCACCTCACGCGAGTTTTTCAATTCAGTTATAAATTCACGTTCATTTTTACAACTGCACGCACATATCAAGATGGACGTGAATTTTATGATCGAGAAATCACTTCAACACTAGATAATACAAAATTATCTCAGTATTCCCATTTTCAAGCAAATTCTAATCTTCAACAATATATATATATATATATATATATATATATATATATATATATATATATATATATATATATATATATATATATATATATATATATATATATATATATATATATATATATATATATATATATATATATATATATATATATATATATATATATATATATATATATATATATAAATTTGCATAATTTTAATTTCAAAAAGAAAATGAATAATATTTTAAGAAATTTCTCCTTGTATGCAATTATTATATAATAGTTACTAAAGATTCAAAATTAATAAATAATTAAATACAACTAACCTAAAAAAGAATGTGAAATTTATCCTTGTGAGTAAAGGTATTAAACTTTAATGACTTTTAAAATATTATAGTATCATCTCAAAATGACTCATAAACAACGAATAAATCGTAATGTCAAACAAATATAAAACTCTATTTATTAATAAATTAATATAATTCAAGAATAAAACAATTTAAATTGCTTCAAAATGCCTCGAAATAATTATAATATTTTATCCTATATAATATTTGCCAAGAAAATCTACATAATTGAACCTAAAATAAATTTGTAATTATAATGACTTCTAGAATATTATAGTATCATCTCAAAATGACTCATAAACAACGAATAAATCGTAATATCAAACAAATATAAAACTCTATTTATTAATAAATTAATATAATTCAAGAATAAAATAATTTAAATTGCTTCAAAATGCCTCAAAATAATTATAATATTTTATCCTATATAATATTTGGCAAGAAAATCTACATAATTGAACCTAAAATAAATTTGCAATTATAACAATTTTAAAAAGAAAAATGATTTATATCATTATTTTCTTTTTCATAAAACCTTCAGTGCTATTCCTATAACATATAATATGTATAGAACAAAAACTATAGTTACAATATTGTGGAACAATTTTGATTTTACAATCATACTTATTTGCACATCAGGTACACATGTCTTTTATACCACTCAGACTAAAAGAAAAATTAATATAATTAAAATATTCAATAATAACCAATTAAACATTATTTAATAATAATCAATTAAACATTACTATTATGTTTTATAAGACATTAGAAAACGCCATCAGCACATACAGGTAACGAAACAATCCCTACACATTTCATTTACATGTCGCCCGCTTGAGAGAGAAAAAACGCCATCAGCACATGCATGTAACGAAACAACCTCTACACATTTCATTTACATGCCGCTTGAGAGAGAAAAACGCCATCAACACATGCAGGTAACGAAACAACCCCTACACATTTCATTTACATGCCGCTTGAGAGAGAAAAACATTATCTATTTTTTTCCAATCAATCACATAGTTCTCTTAATAATAAATCTGAATTAGAAATAAATCATTAAGTAATATTCTGCATAAAAAATAAATAAAATATTTGATATTAATTATTTAGCTAAAAAATTGGATCACCCTTCCAAATAATTTTCATTCCACACACAATAAAATGCAATTATTTAGCACTCAAATCTTAAAAATAGGTGTGACATAACAACCTTTTATTAATATACACCTAAAATATAATATACCTTGATTCTAAATATGAAATTTCCATGTCAATAAATTTCTAAAATTATTAGATTAAATTATTTAAATATTAGATCTAAAATTTCTTCAATTTTAAGAAAACCCACCTTTTACATTTAATATGAATCATATAAAATTAGTGTATCATGTTTAATTATTTAACTTGTCTAACTCAAAACAAATAAAAACCATCCACTGATTAGTGAAAGAGAAGATAAAAGAAAGTACAATACCTTCTCCTTTAACAAACAATTTTTTTTTTCAATTATAAAATTTTCAAAAATCACAACACCCTCATCAACCCCAACCTCACTGAAACTCTATATAAATTCACGTGAGTTTTCAATTCAGTTATAAATTCACGTTCAGTTTTCAATTCAGTTATAAATTCACGTTCATTTTTACAATCGCACGCGCATATCAAGATGGACGTGAATTATATAGGATAAAATTGTTATAAATGCACCATTTGATATGACGACTACATTTTGGTTTGTCCTAGTTCTCCAGAGGAGGCGCCATATGATATGGCGCCTCAGTGTAATCTTTTTTTTTAATCCATATTTGATTTGTTATTTTTTATTTTAATTTTTAACTGAAATGATTTTTTTAAAGGGTAGATACGTCATATCATATGGCGACTACACTATTTCATTTTTCTATAAATAAGACTGCACACTCATCTGTTACTCCACAACAATTATCACAAATATCATCAACTCTCCACAACAATTATCACAAATATTTTCAACTCAATCTAAAAGTATGTCTGCATTTTTAAATCAACGTTCATCGTCATCATCATCATCGGAGGAGCCGCTTCCAACATTTCCACTTATGAAAAGAAATGCCTTAGTTTATTTTTCAGCAACAAAGCCTCTGATGAAAGTCCTACTCTGGAACACGCAGACCTTGAAGCATTTGCATAGGAAACTGAACCATTGGCTAGAAGGAGATATTGCTGCAGGTGAAAATATAAGGAAAATTGAGAGGCTAGTTGAGGAGTCAGGTCGAAATGGAGTTACTCGTGATTGGAGAAAAGTGGAAAATGATGTTGGTGTCCTTATGAAGATGTTAACACCAAAGAAAATTATCTTGATGGTTGTAATATCCTAGACAAGTTGATGCATTGAGTTGTTTTATTTGGGTATGTTGTTGTTATTTTCTGATTATTATTTTGGTACTAGTTTATGTTGTTGTTAATTATTGCTGTTGAGATATTAAGTTATGTTTGTTTAAGTTATGTTGCTGTTAATTGTAATCGCTTAGGTATGCTATCAATAGAATAAATTTTTTTGTTAATATAAAGAGACAAGGTTACATTTAAAACTATGATCTTGTGATTGATCCTATATTGGGATATTTTGTACGATTGTATCCCAGCTGCCGGCACGGACTACATAATCTGACCATTTTGTTTGCTGTATATTCTCTGTTCAAATACACGTGTTATTAGAGTGACCCTTTTTCTTTTTACGCATCAAATCATTATGCCAGACAATTTATCCTTCGTATGGAGGCCAATAGTCCTCCTTTGCTACCACCTGAAAGCTAGTGATGTAGACATTGTATAGACTAATGACTTAGTGAACAACAGAAAGACAATTAGTTGGGTCCTGGTGAGCCTTCGAACATGCTGCTATAATATGGGAGCAAGGCATACGAAATGCCTGCAACTTTCCACAATCACACCAACTCCTATCTAGTTCCACTCGATAACATCCCCTAGGTCTCCCTTTATTGTGATCAATTGACTCTGCAACATTAAACCAACCTTTATTACGACCGAAGACTGTGACTATATGTGTGTTAGCTTTGGCAGCTTCGTCCTTCATGAAGTTTATTGAACTATTACTATACAGATGCTCAGATTGTAAAACAGAACCCCACTTTGTACGTTTGATATCAAAAAGTGCCCCGGGCCTAAAATATGTTGCCCTTACCAAAGCAGTTATCGGTAGGTTTCGGATTCCCTTGAATACATAATCCATTGATTCAACGAGGTTTATTGTCTTGTGCCCCCATCGCTGGCCATTGTCGTATGCTCTTGTCCATTTATCTAGTTGAATATTATCAATCCATCTTAATGCATCTGCGTTTGTCAGTCTGATCTCATCACGACAATGTTTGGAAGTAGGCTCTATTAGTGCATACCCTGCGTTCACAACCTTCTTCCTTAGCTTTTTGTCTTTGATCTCCCGCATGAAATTTTGAGCGATGTGTCTTATGCAATACACATGGTTTAAGGGAGGATTCTACCAATCGTTATCAAGATTCTTGTATGCACTCTCGATTGATGGGTGTCTATTAGAGATTAAACATAAGTTAGGTTGGGAAGAAACGTATAAGCAAAGATTTTTTAGGAAAAAGCTCCAACCCCCAACAGTTTCCCCTTCAACTAGAGCGAAGGCGATTGGAAAAATGTT